>PVLA01004143.1:0-186317 GCA_004027455.1 Hydrochoerus hydrochaeris | reverse complement strand
AAAAAAAAAAAAAAAAAAAAAAAAAAAAAAAAAAAAAAAAAAAAAAAAAAAAAAAAAAAAAAAAAAAAAAAAAAAAAAAAAAACCTAATAGAATGAGTATATCAGGCATAGTGAGCAACACACAGAACAGGAAAAGAAAAACAAGGAAATCAGCAACAGGAAAATAATGCAATCACAGGAAAAACTGAATACCTTTCAGTAATAACTCTAAGTGTGAATTCCCCAAAGGACACAAATTAGCAGAATGGTTCAAGAAACAAAACCCAACAATATACAGTATAAAAGAAACACATTTAATCCAAAAAGAAATACACACATTAAAAATCAATGGATAGAAAGCAATATTCATGCTATAGGAACCTGGAAAAAAACATTCTATCAGGCCAGAATCCACTAAAAATAAAGGCAGAGACACTACAAGTAAATTATAGACTAATATCCCCTAGAAACAATGATGTTAAAAATCCTTGACAAAAGCTATATTTTTACAAAAAAAAAAAATTGGGTTTTATTCATGTAATGCAAAAAGCATATAAAAATCAATTTTAAAAACCACATGATCACCATATTTGATGTAAATCACTTTATAAAATCCAAATTCCCTTCATGATAAAAACACTGAACAAATCTGGAATATAAGAAAATCACCTCAACATAAAAAAAGCCATATATTAAAAAATAAAAAACCATAGCAAACATCAAAACTATGGTGAAACAATGAAAGGTTTTCTTTCAAGATCAAGAACAACGACAAACATGCTTGTTTATTTATTTATTTATTTTTTTAGCCACTACTCCCCTAACCACCATCATGGCCCTCCCACACTGGGGATTAAACAAATACTAGGTAAACAAACATACTGTTACTAAGCCACATCCTACCCACCCCCTTAAATTTTATTTTGAGACAGTGTCTTACCAGTTGTCCATGCTGGCCTTGAACTCTCAATCCTCCTGTTTCAGTCACCTGAGAAGCTGGGATTACAGGGATGTCCTATGGAGTCTGGCTTACTTTTACCACTTCTATTCAACACAGCCCTGGACCCTGGGTGTGGTGGTTCATATCCATAATCCCAGCATTTGGGAAGCTAAGGCAAGAAGATCACAAATTCAAGCCCAACCTGGGCAATTTAATGCTCAGTATGAAGGTCCTTGATTCTATTCCCAGTATGAAGCCTGGCATGGTAGCACACACATGTAATCCCAAGTCTCAGGAGGGCGAGGCAGGAGAATTGTTGCAAGTTCCAGGTGTGCCTGGGCTACATAGTAAGTTCAAGGGCCATTGAACTACATAGCAAGACCCTGTCTCAAAAAAAAAAAAAAAAAAAATCAAATAAAAAATATTCCCAGTAACACACACTACTAAAAATCCTAATAGAAGAATAAAAGGCATCTAAATAAAAAAATAAATAAAATTATCTCTATTAAGAGATGATATGGTCTTATACGCAACCTTAAAGATTGCAAAACAAAGATGTTAAGAACTAAAAATTCAGCAAACTGACAGGATACATAGTGAACACAGAAAAATCAATTGCATTTCTATTTACTAATAATGAACAATCTTTTTGAAAAGACAAGAAAACAATACTATTTATAATTAGCTTCAAAAATGATAAAATGCTTAGGAGTTACCAAGAAGGTAAAAGACTTATACAAAAAATTTACAAAACATTCCTAAAAGAAATTAAACACAAACAAAGAAAGATATTCTGTGTTCAGAGACTGGATGACCTAGTATTCCAGGATGTCACTACTACTCAAAGTAATCCACAGTTTAATGCAATCTGTCTCCACTTCTTTGTCTCCTCCTGTGCACTTCTCTCTCTCTCTCTCTCTCTCTCTCTCTCTCTCTCTCTCTCTCTCTCTCTCTCCCCCCCCCCCACCCCTTGCAGCCTGGTCACTGAGACACACCTCAAGCTCTTAAAGTAATCTCTATCCAAACTGCAATGATGGGTTTTGCAAAGATAGAAAAGCCCACCCTAAAATTTATGAAATCTCCAGGGACCCTAATTAAGCAAAGCAATCCTGAAAAACGGCAAAGCTGGGGACTCACACATTCTGATTTTTAAAAAAAATAGTATAAAACTATAGTAATTCAGATCATATGGTACTGACATTAAACATATATTGACCAATGAAACTGAGAATCCAAAACAAATCCTTATATATGGTCAAATAATTCTGACAAAGATGCTAAGACTACTTAGTGGTACAGTCTTTTTAACAAATGATGCTAAGAAAACTAGATACCCACACAGAAAAGAATGAAGCCAAACCCTTACCTAGTAATATATATATATATATATATATATATATATATATATATATTTGAAGCACTCAGGAGGCTGGGGCTGGAGAATCTTAAATTCGAGATCAGCCTGAGCTACATAGCAAGTACAAGGCTGGCCTGGGTTACATAGTGAGACCCTAAAAAAATAAAACAAACCAAAAAAGGGCTGGGGCTGTAACTCAGTGGTATATTGCTTGCCTAACACCATATCCAAGGTCTTGGGTTCAATCACCAGTACAACAAAACAATAACAATAAAAGGCCATTATCAAAAAAGTAAAAAGGCAACAGAACGGGGGGGGGGAATATTTGCAAATCATGTATCTGATAAGAGATTCATATCCAGGACAAGTAAGGGACTTAAAAACCTCAACAACAACACCAAAAGATAGGCTGGGCATAGTGGCACACACATGTAATCCCAGCATTAGGGAACTGAGCTCAAAGGATCAGCTGAAACCAGAAAATTACCACAAGTTCAAGGTTAGCATATACTATGAACTGAGTGTCTCAAAAAATAAAATAAAACACCGGAATAAACAAATAAATTAAAAAACTGACTCAGAAATGACCAAAGGGGCTAGGTGTGGTGGTGCATGCCTGTAATGCCAGCACTTTGGGAGGCTGAGACAGGAGAATCACCCCAAATTCAAGGCCAACCTGGGCTACACAGTGAGCTCAAAGTCACTATGAGAGTGAGACTCTTCCAAAAACGAAAAGGGGGAGAAAAAGAATCAATGAATTTATTTATTTCATTAAATTAAAAGAAATTTTACTTGTGAATATTTTATCAATAATAAATTCCCTAAATTTTAACAGGGAAACCTTACAGATGCCACATTGCCTGTATATATAATACAGTATGCATTTACAACTGCTGTACCACAAATTAGTTGTATTACAATTTTTTTAATACCATTTTATTGTTTTCCTTAAGAACTGTAATACAGTGACATCTGGACTGCTAAATCGATGCCTTTCTTTGTATTATTTTAATCAAAGGCTCCCAAGAAGGGACACAAGCTGCCCAAAGGGACAATCATGATGTGCCACTGGTAGTTTAAGCCGCAGGAATAATCAAATTTAAGCCAGAGCTGCCTACCAACAAGACACACAAATTATTTTGTGAACACGTTAAAATTGCACCAGATAATTTTTTTTAATCAATGATCTATATATCTATCTTAAGAAGTTAGAAATGGACAGTATTATCCCGTGATAGATCGTGATGTTGTAAGAATGACTAGTGGTCAAAGGTAAGCAAGTTCTTCATGATGTTTTGGAAGAGCCAGGGGTCTTCCATCTGTGACCAGGAAAGAGACTAAAATAAAATGTCAGTGCTGCTCTAGGCCTCACTACCACTGCTAACTATGCATGAGGTATCTGGACAGAGCTTATCTTGGAGCTCTGTATTCTCTGACACTCTCCCTAAATGTGCCTGACCCCTCGAATACAGGAAAACATTCATCCTGACATCGCATCTGACCCCCAATTTCTGCACGCCTGCAGGTCTTCCCCGTGCCTCAGCACAGGGCACAGCAAGCAGAACCATCCACAGCTACTCACCAGTGTTGCGGATAATGTAATCCAGCACTACCAATCGCTCAAACTGCAGCAGTAGCTGCCTGTTGGTGTTCTCAGGGAGAGGCTCTGCTTCAAAACGCCGCAGCCAATAGTCTGCATCTTTATAGCCGTCCACAAAAAGTTGAAATGACCCAACCTGCAACCAAGAAGGAACAAAGGCATTTCCCTACAGTCCAAGTCCAAAGACCCTATGGGTTAGGAAGAGACCCAGTGAAAGGACCACAGGACAGACTGTTCATGTGCCTATCTTCGAGTCTGTAGGCAGTTTGTTTTTCTACTTAAATGACTGTCAGTGTCTGTCAGCATCTTTGATAACCAACCCATGCACAGTAAATACCTTTGGAGGTAATCCAATGCGGTTAAATCGCTGCCCAACTTTTGGCACTTTCTCTAGTGCAAGCCGCTTGCCCCTGGACTTCACTCGGTCAATGGCACTATAATTGAAGGTTTCACTGGCCAGGAATACTACCTACAGTGAAAGAGAAGAAATGTCAGGTTAAAGTTTAAGGAAAAAGATCACTATGGGAAGGAATAGCTAGAAATTCACCAATACTGTTCCTTTCCCAGCACACAGAGAAAGAATACACTCAGCCTCCCTAGCAACTGGGTTAGGACTGTGGACAGTCTGGGCCACTGGAATGCTGATACAATAGGTATGTGCAGCACTGCCAGAGCTGGGCCCGAAGATCTCCATGATCTTTAGTTCATATTCCCCAATATACACAGCTGGAAATGAAGAGCTTTGAGACAAAAAAAAACATGATACGACCTCAGATTCCTTGTCACTGCATGAGCTGCTACACAGACATGAGCCCCAGAAAAAAAAAAAAAAAAAAAACTCCTATTAAATATACTAAGCCACTGAGATTCAGAGGTCACAGCAACTAGTGTGAACCACCTTGACTAACAGTCACCTCCAGGGTTAGAAAAAGAGGCCAAAGGCCTATTTTCTTTCCAGATAGAAACTATTGCAATTTACTCAATAATCTTTTGTTTCTTTTAAATTTCGTACTTTGTAAAATTATTCATATTAAAAATATTGTAAATAGCCAGGCATGGTGGTTCACATCTGTAATCCCAGCACTTGGGAGGCTGAGGCAGAAGGATCGCTGCAAGTTCAAGGCTGGCCTGGGCTACGGAGTGAGTTTAAGGCCAGCCTGAACTGCATAGTGAGATCTAGTCTTAAAAAGACAAAAGAAAAAAAAAAAAACTGTAAACATTAAAATTGACTTTTTTTTTTTTTTGGTCTTTTTTGAGACAGAGTCTCTCTATGCAGTTCGGGCAGGCCTTGAGCTCACTTTGTAGCTCAGGCTGGTCTTGAACTCGCAACGATCCTCCTGCCTCAGCCTTTTGAGTGCTGGGATTGAATTTTGCTTTTAATGGACTTTTATATTCATGCAGAAACTATACCCAGAATATTACACAAGAAACTAGAAATGCCATGCCTCTGAGGAAGGACACAGAGTAGCCAGCACATAGGAGTGAAAAGAGTCTGAATTATTTTTTCTGTTGACTCTTTTGTGCCTTCTGATTTTTACACTACATATATGCATTGTCTATTTTAAAAAATTGTAGTGGCCATCAACATTACACTTGAATGTCAAACTGTGGTGACATTAGGTAATTCATATGGGCATTCTTTTTTTTTTTTTTTTTTTCCCAAAATTTCAAAGCACCATCAATCAGGGACAACAATGGTACACACATTGTGCACTGTCAACCCCAAATCATTTACCCAGAACACAGACCCTCTGCATTCAATTATCCAAACAATACCAGCAGAAATCTTTCTTTTGAGTGAAATCAAAGAATCAGTAGTATAACTATCTTAACTACTTTTATATACATATACATACACATATGTTGTTTCTTTCAGCTTGTCACACTAATGAAACAATACGATGTTTACATGTGTGTCTTATTTATCTTACTAATGAGTATGGTCTCGAGGTGAATCTATTTACCTAAAAAAAATGTCCAGCTTATCATTTTTTATGGTTAAGTAGTATGCCGCTGTATAAAAATACCACTTTCTTTTTTTTTTTGGTATCCAGGATCAAACTCATAACCTCGTGCTTGCCAGGCAGGTGCTTATGCACTGAGCTAAGTCCCCAGCCCACTAAAAATACCACATCTTTTTTATCCATTCCTCAACTGATGGGCAGGTTGGGTTGTTTCCAAGATCTGGCTATATAAAATGTGCTGCTATAAACATGGGTGCACCATATGCACATTCAAATCACACTTACCACTTCAAATCACAAACTAATCATATGCACATTCAAATCACACTTACCACTTCAAATCACAAACTAACGAGATTTGGGAGACAGAGAGTATCTTAATCACATTAGCATCCCCAGCACCTAACAAATGTCTGGCACATGCCCACTAAATATTAAGTGAATAAATGAAAGAATAAATAAATGAGTTACGAGCATCTCTCGGAATTGCCAGCAAGTGGGTTTTAGCATGTAACTACCTTACATTAAATTTATAAGAAAATTCTTTTCCTAAGCCTTGCAAAATTCATTAGAAATAACTAATTATTTAATTCATGGACCTAAAAGGTGAAATAATTCCCTTCCATCTCTCTTTTCCCTCTTCCATCCATCCAGCGTTTGCCAGGTTTCTAAAGTGAATGTGCAAGGTTCCATGGTAGGCACTTCCTAACTTACAAATCAGGCACAGGAATCAAGGGACAGAGGCTTTCCTAAGGCCATTCTGTCAATTCTAACTATGAAAACTCAAGCCATAAAGCATCCTTTTCCTCCTGTTGGATTAATCTGTGATCATTCTTCCCAACCGTCCACTTTTTCCTACAACTAATGAAACCAGCACAAACGGAAGCCTCACCGGCAGAGGGCAGAAAGCACCAGTGAATGAGAATTAGAAGCTTACTATGTGAATTCCATGGAAAAGTGAGCCTTGTTTCCATAGTGGCAGGTGGTCACAGCAACTGGGCAGAACCCTGTACAAGGAAGGGCTGGAGACAGACGGAAGCGAGAGACTTCTCTTACTATTCTCCAGCAGCAAAGTTCTGCTGCTCAGTCTTATGGAAGACAGTATTTTTGCTGTTGCTGATTTTCTGATGCAAAAGGTCTCCCGGCCTCATTAAGATTCTCTAACAGGGAAAGAAGACCAGGGATGGGGAAGACAGGGATGTTGGGGTGACACTGAAGATCAGAACAGCCCAGAAGAATAGCACCTGTTAACACGTGTGCTGGTTTATGCTGAGCCAGGCACAGGCCATGTGCTTTACCAGGATTACCCTGTATCATCTTAGCAGCCACCCAACAAAGTGGTGGCTATTTAGATTCCGATTTTTACAGCGAGGAAACTGAGTGTAGAGGGGTTAACTGACTTGCCTAAGAGTCACACAAATAAACAGCTGCAAGCTAGGTGTGGGTCACATGCTTATAATCCAAGCATTCTGGAAGGCTGATGCAAGAAGATCACAAGTTTGAACCTAGCCTAAGAAATTAGCAAGACCTTGTTTCAAAATTAAAAATAAAAGGGCTGGAGGTGTAGCTCAGGGCAAAGGCCTTGGGTTCAATCCCTAGAACAGAACGGACAAGAGGGTGGGGGAAGGGAGGAAGAGTAGGGAAGAGCGGAGCAGAGCAAGAAAACTGTAAGCTGGACATGGTGGTGCATATCTGTAATCCCAGCACTCAGGAGGCAGAGGCAAGAAGGATTGCTGCAAGTTTGAGGCCTATCAGGGTTACATAGTGAGTTCAAGGCCATCCTAGGCTACATAGTGAGACCCTATCTCAGAAAGTCAAAAAGAAAAGAAAATGACAGAGCTGGAATTTAAACTCACTCTTTGATTTTTAGTGATTGTACTCCAAAAGCACCCACAGTAAGCAGAGTGCCAGGAGCAGTCTGCTATGTGCCTTGTAAAGGAAGGAAATCACAGAATGATGAGTAAGGAGTATTTAAAAGAGCTTCTAGGAAAGGCCAGTGGGAGGATTTCAGGTTAGACAGGAGACTTGAGATCATTAAGTATAGCATAAGAGAGTCAAAGTATGCAGTTTATCTACATACACAGATAAAAAGTGTAAAAGAAAGGAGAGAGCTATACAAAGTCACACTGTGACTTAAGGGTCAGTTGGGAACCATAAACCTGGTCAAATGTTTTCTCCACAGACCAGAAGTTGGAGGATCTTTGGTACCGTTTCTCCTAACATGACATGCAGCCACTAAGCCACCTGGCACTTAATGAACAGTGATTGTAAATAGCATACTTTACTAGGTACTGAGTCTCAAGAAGCAGTCTCTGACTTCTAGAAACTTACAAACGTTGTACATATTGTTTACAGCTTAGTGACCAACGTACAAAGTCAAACAATAGTCACATTTTCTTCTAAAATACTCTAAGAAAACCAAATCAAGTTTGAAGGGATATCCCTATCTACTGATCATCCCGTCTTCAGAATCTGTCAAATGAACTTGTGAGGAAAGCCTCAAACAGGAGTCAAACAGGAGTGTTTAATTTAGAGGAAACTGTCAATGGATGGACTTCAGTTGGTCTAAGAACACTGCTCCAGAAATTATATGCAAAATATTGATTATAAATATGGCTATTTTTTCTGAGAACAATACCTAAAGCTTTCACTGGATTCTCAAAGAGGACACACACTATGTCTTAAGATGCACACTATGAAGACACTTCCGCAGCCTAGGGAATCAGATCAAAGTTCTCTGTAAGCTGTCTCTACTCAGCGTCTGATGATGTGGCCCTAAGTATTTATATGCTGACCGGCATGTTCTTCCATTCATAACTCTTGGACAGTTTCATGAAGCATCCTATTGCACAGGGATTCTTAAATTGGTATCAGTCAACTTGAAATTATATGCAATCAATTCTGTATATTCAAGTATGTTTCATCAGACCTTGACTAAAGCTGTAGTACATACAAGATATGTATAAATCCATTCTATGTGTGAATTTGCCTGGATTTGGAACCTGTGTGTGTGTATATTGCTGGGGATTAAACCCTGGGTCTTGCACATCTGAGGCAAGTACATTACTACAACTATATCCCCAGCCTAGACCTCTATTTTGGTATGTTCAATTTACAAGTTCTAGGATTCCACAAAATAAAGACAGGTGAAAATTCCATGTAAAGACAGGTGAAAATTCCATGCAGTTCCCTGAAGGTGCTCAGGCCAGACATTTTATTCTACCACTCAACCCAGTCTAAAGTCTTCCTCATCAGACTTTGTATAAGAGCTTAGAAGATGTTAACTAATCCATTCAAGCTTATATCTAAGGCCACACATGTGGTACACTCCCATAGCCCTTGCTACTCTACAGCTTAAAAGGTTTGAGCACAATTCATATCACTCTAGGCAACATAGTAAGTTCTTATCACTTAAAAAACAGTAACAATCATTTTTTTTTTTAAAGGCTTCATTTAAATTCTGGAATGGCTCAGAAGTCTAAGAGAGTGAACTGCAGAAGTAGTTAAGTTTTTAACCAGTTTGGGGTTACCATAAATAAAGACCAAGAAAGCTCATAATTGTACACTGGACACCTGTGAAATTTCTGAACTTTTGTGTAAAATATATACGTATGTCTTCTCAGGATAAATTTCATCAGATGACCAAATTATAAGTCTAATCCTGTCACCCTCCCCGAAAAAGGCTGAGAACCTTAAACATCCCACACTTAACCCGGTCCCAGTAATACGTCTTAGGCCTCAGGAAAACTTGGGTGAGGCATTAAGGGTCCCTGGAAATGGGTCACTGACCTTTGTACGGGGTACAATGTTGAGTTCTAGTTTTTGGTCCACCAGGCTGGCTCCTGCCTCTGAGAGATAGCCCTGGTTGAGGACAAGGCAGTCACGGCCAAAGCAGCAGGGACAGCACAACTTCTGCAGCCACTTGGTCCACTTAGGATTAAGTTGCCCATATGGCTCTTCATTCTTGGGTTTGAAGACAGCAATGATCTTCTAAATACATGAAAAAGAGAATATTAGAGGTGAGTTAAGGAATCAAAAATGTAGTTTTGTGGTAGATCATATGTATAGACCATGCAAGGCCCTTGGTTCCCCAGTAGCAAAAGTTTTTAAGAAGGTAAGTTGATTAAAGTGGTCACAGACCAAGTCAGCAGAAATCTAGAAGGAAATGAGGGGCACAGGTCAAAAACTCCTACAGACAGTCAGACAAAGGCTTTTCCCTAGCGTGTAAATACCAGCTCTGGTGAGCAACTAAAACCCACTGTAGAAAGGGCTATGGCCTAACAAGATACTATGCCTCTTCATTCTTTCCTGGTGCTATGTTTGTTCCTCTTCTTTATCTCTCATCCCTCATGTAAGCACCTACCTCTAACTTTGTGCTTCAGACAAACAAGGTATATAGATTTGTGCATTTCTAAGAGCAAGATCCAGAAATCAACTCAGTGGCACGCCTTGAGTCCTGGGCAGCAATCTTAGGCCAACACAGTATTGCTTCTTGACCTCTCAGAAAGGTTCCAACACCATACTGTGTATCCAGGGCTCCAAAGTCATCTTTACCCTACAAAGCGAGAAATTAACTTATCATAGATTTTTACATGTATTCCTGTCCATTTATTCTTTCTTTATACAGTCTGCCAAAAAGTCGACATACTAAATTCTAACTTCCAAGATTTACATATACATGCTGTTGCTCTGCAAAATTATGTAAATTTAGCACATCTGTAATCCCAGCACTCTCAGAGGCTAAGATGGGAAAAGTACAATTTGAGTCATGCCCAACTTAGCAAGACCCCATCCCAAAATAAAAAATAAAAGATGGGAGATGTAGCTCAGTGTAAAGGCCATTTTGTTAATCCCCAGTACAGGGGGAGGAAAGCCTAAAAAAAGTATCACTTGAAAAGAAACAAACATAATATTATGGAATGACAGAATGAAGTTAAGAAAGTTCTTTCATCAGTGGGTGATATCCTCTATCATTCTTCACTCCTATTTCCTGGTATTAACAAAGCCTTCAAATAAAAAGTTTAGGAATGACAAACTGGGAAAGCAACCAGAAAAAACAAATCACAAAAGGAAAAAGAATCTACTTTTGACTAAAATAGGGTTAAGTAATTCTGATAGGCAGAAAGCAGGACATGAGATACCACAAAGATTAAATCCTTCTTTTCTTGTTGATGGTAACAATCTGCAATGGGTCTTGAAAATATGGAATGACTGGAAATTATAGCCTCCTTTCTAAATGTTTTCTTCCACAAGCCAATCAGCCCACTAAGGTTGTTTTACATATATTTCATTTCCTCTGTCCTCAAACTGATAATTCAAAGGAAGCAAAACAAATATGCTAACTGAATGATTCATCTTCGTATCATATGATTATCCTTCTCCCTTCACTCCATTGCCAACTCCAGCTCATCTGGGTCATATGACATTTCCCTGTGGGTAACACTTCTTAAGCGGCAGGGTCACAACAGACAATACACACCCACCTGCCTCCATTAGGCATATACTCATAGAAGGAACTGGCTAGCTCCAGTCTCAATTGGTCAATCTTCAGGCTGGTTCCTTTAAAAAGTCCTACAAAGATTTGAGAGGGCAAGAAAAACACAGAACTTTCTCCATGCTACAGAAAGAACCAATTTACTCTTAAAGACAAATTTATTTATTGGCAAAACCATATATTAAAGTGCATATCTTAAGTCTTCATACTTACTTTCTTATCTAAAGTGATTAGCAAAAGACCTCAGTTAGTAGCCTCCTATTCTAGTTTTGTTTTGTTTTGTTTTGATTTGGTTTGGTTTGGTTTCATTTTTGGTTTTTTGAGACAGTCTCACCACATAGTTTAGACTGGTGTTGAACTCACTATGTAGCCCAGGCTGGCCTCAAACTGACAGCAATCTTCCTGCCTTAACCTCCCTAGCACTGGAATTAGAGGTTTATGCCACCAAGCTCAGCAGCAGTTTTCTTTTTCTGTGTCCACTTGTCTGAAATGTTGGAGTTTCAGACAAGTGGACACTCTGAACAACAAAGCAGCAGCACCAGCAACGGGCTCAGGACTCAGTGGATAACTGGTGAGTCCACCGCAATTCTCTGGGTCCCATAGAGGGAAGCCACAGGACAGCCAGAAGTATGTCTCAGAACTCAACAGTTCAACTGGTGCATAACGTGGAATTCAGCAAGCTGGTACGCCAAAAAGGGAGACCAAGACATTTCTGCTACAGTAAGCAGGGGCTAAAGAACATCAGGGCTGTGCTTAAATAGTCCCACTTCAAGAAAGCAAATCTTGAAGACAAAGATTGCAGTCAAACATCATTTATAGACTGACCTCCTTACTTCTCAATTTCTTTACATTACAAGGAGAATCATCACTTCATTGACTCCCTAAAGGCATTAGAAATGATGGTTATCTCAGTCACATTAAAGAATACATGAACTAGATAAATGAGGGAATAGGAATGTCAGAAGGATGGAGAAGGACATTCAGACAAACAGGGAGACCTATCTATGCCCTTCATGACCAAGTGTAGGACTCAGCTCAACCCAGTTCTGTTAATGTTCGCTCAGGACCAAGTTTGTACAAGACAAGTGTGCAAGCGTGCAGTGGGTTTCCCCACCAGAGGCATCAAACAGCCTCTGGCCAAATTTTCAAAGCTCATGTTCACTTTATATAAACAACTATGTCACTGAGCAATCAAGAATATTCTCCTTATTCATAAAAAACAAACTCAAAAACCACTCAAACTAGAAAGACACCTACTAGTATTCAGCTGAGAAAGAAAATGACAGCCTAACTTTTCTCATCCTCTCTCTAAATAGACTGGTAATTCTTTTATTAAATCTTAAGAGAACATTTTGGTTTGATGCCAGTATTTTAAAAACACTTTCCCTTAACAGCCACTTGCTAATCTTCCTGTTTCAAAAAAGGGCCAAAGATGCCAGGGTGGGGTGGTGCATGCCTATAATCTCAGCACTGGAGAGGCTGAGATAGGAGTATTGTTGCAAGTTTGAGAGGCTGAGGTAGGAGAATTGTTGCAAGTTCGAGATCAACCTGGACTACAAAGTGAGCTCAAGGCCAGCCTAAACTGCATAGCAGTTTTTTGTCTCAAAAAGACAAGAAAAAAAAAAAAAAGCCAAAGTAAAACAACTTTAGTAGTAGCAATCCACAGTGTTAGAGATGAAAACAGAACTTCACAGAGCTACTCACTGGCTGGTATCTACAATCCATTACTGAATCTTAAGCATTTCTCCTATCTGTCTAGTACTGATAAGGAGGAGGGGATTATGCTATGAAAAAAAGGGTCCTCAAACTGGAGGCAGTGGCACCCTGGTAACCTCAGCTACCGGATCAGGTCAGCTCTGAATTTCAAGGCCAGCCTGGGCAACACAGCAAGACCCCATCTTAAAGAAGAGGGGTGGTTTCTCCAGGAATCTCTAATTTAAGATACTGCAAGTATACCACTCATATTGCACAGTGAAATATACAGAAGTGACTTTTAATAAATCTTTTTAAAGTTTCATAAAAGAAGTGGATGGTTCTCACACTTTTGATCTCAAGATTCCCTTAAAGTCTTAAAAATTAAGCCCAAGAAACTTTTGTTTCTGTGGGTAAAACCTGTATTTGCTATATTCAAAATTAAAAGTGAAATGTTAAAACTATGTAATTCACTTAATAATACAAATAAATCCATTACATGTTGCAAATATTTTAATCAAATACTTTTATGAAACTTTTCAGAAACATTTTGGTATCACTTCACATTTTTGTAAATCTCTTTGATGTCAGACTTCATAAAGGACAAGAGAATGCTAGGTAGGCTCTTTAGCAGCTGAGCTAAATCCCCCGCCCCAGGACAAGAAAATTCTCACATCTTCCTTAGTATTCCGTCTGTTTCAAAATCACATATCATGTGATCTCTGGAAACCTCCATTCTATATTAATAAGGAAATGAGAGTGAAATAAGCAAACAAACTCTTAAAGTTATTATGAAAATAATTTTTACTCCTAGACACCCCCCCCAAAAAGGAACTCCTAGGGGCCCCTGGGTCACCCTGCCAGAAATGTTCTATATAAGAGAATGGTGGAAAACAGCAGTCTCTGGTTAGCTGTACAGATAGAGAAGCCTTATTTACATGTTATCACTTACAAAAGGGAAGAATGTACTGCCCCAAATATATCAAACTCTGAAAGAAGATGGGGCCCGAATACTTAGAAGACAGTGAGAGATTTTGACTGTGTTCATTTCCCCATCCCACTGCCATCCATCCAGTCTGCCTTACCCTTTATAACATGCAGCTCGACTGTTGATGGATAAAGTATATTTAAAAGGATGAAAAATCACTGAGAAGAGACCAACTTCATAGACTATGTGGGTTTTCTCCCCCCAGTACCAGGATTACAGAGCCTGCACACTCAGTTACAGCCTTCAACTCCCCACCCTCGCCACTATATATATATATATATATATATATATATATATATATATATTTTTTTTTTTTTTTTTTTTTTTTTTTTTTTTTTTTTTTTTTTTTACAATTTTGAGACAGGGTTTGGCTAAATCACTAAGTTGTCAGGCTGGGCTCAAACTTATAATTTTCCAGTTTCCCAAAGTTCTAGGCTCACAGGCCTGTGTGTAACCATGCCAGCCGTGGGCAGTGTCCTTACAAACACTGCAACTGATATTATGATCCAAACAATTAGCACTACTAAATGAAGTGCTGTTCTCCATGATTATGAAAGAATCTTCTGAAAACTACACTACTTTTGCCTTGTTTAATGTCATATATCCAGGAAAGCCTAATTTAGAGGTCAACAGGTATATAATCTAAAAACAGAACAACACAAAAAACTGCAATTGAACTTCCACTAAGTACCAGAACAATGCCAGGGGCTTTCATACGTGATTGATCCTATAGAAAATAGTTTATGTACTTAGCTTGTAAGTATGAGTAAGGCTGCTAGCTAGGGAAAGGACCTGAGACAGAGTTAAGCGACTAGCCATACAGATAAGAATTAAAATAAAAATGGACAGTGAAGCAGAACTTTTCCTCAAACAGTATAGAATGCGGCCTCTACTCTCTTCTAAAGGGAATTATAGCCTCTCTCTGCTAAGCTCCTGAGTTATGAGAAAATTAAAATGCAAAAACCAGTATTTTTTAAAAATCTGTTTCTGCAGTTAAAGGAAATATTCAAATTGGTCATTTTAAATCTACAGTGCTACCAGTAATAGGTGGTCCCTAACCAATTCAGCAATTCCTATTCCCATGCTATACAGTATTTAGCTTTGGATTGAGAGGCTATGTTGCCACCAACTCAAAACCCTTCCTGGAAACCAAGGAGCTATTCTTCTTATTTCCAACAAAACCCCCTAACTTCCTCTCTTGGTTCATGACTTCATTCCTCAAGTTTATGGAACCATGAGCTCGGTACATACAGTAACATCATCTCATTTAATCCCTTAAAACTAGCAGGTCACATGCTGTTCCATGATCGCTGCCAATCTGAGCATGTGGTATTATTGGCCACTTGAAAAAGAAAATCCTAAAGAGAGAGAGAGAGAGAGAGAGAGAGAGAGAGAGAGAGAGAGAGAGAGAAAGAGAAAGAGAGAGAGAATATCTGTAATGTGAACAGAAAACAAATACAAAGATGGAAAAGAACAGGGAAAATGGGAGCGCATTTCATCATGACTTTTTTTTAAAGGTACTGAGGGGCCTGGACCAAGGACTCTGCACTGAACCACACACCCAGCCCTGTTTAATTTTATATTGTAAGATAATCCCGCTAAGTTGACCAGGCTGGTCTCGAACTATACACTCTCCTGCCTCAACCTCCCAAATAGTTGTAATTTCAGTGTTGTATCACCATACCTGGATTCTACCATGACTTCTAACCTGGCATTTTCCAGTTCCAGGTCCTCACTTGCTCATCCTGTGGCAGATACCATCATAAATTGGAAAATGGAAACAAGAATCTTTTCAACTAAGTTTCAGAAGTAGCTATCACAGAGAGTGCTGGTTCTCCCAATCTGTTTCCCCTTCTTCTATGGACACCAGATGTCTGACTTTTAGCTGGGCCAAATAACAATTATGGTTCCCAAACACTACTGCAGCTAACTTTTGGACATTGAGATATAGGTAGAAAAGTCTCGTGCAATGTCCAGGAAAGGCCCTGAGGATGTGAACATAGTCTTCCTCTCCCTTTCCTTCTTCCAAATGACTGAGAAACAGAAAAGATGTCTGTAGTTTGACAGCCATGTTGGAGAGCATGAAGTAGGAGCCACATATTAATGATGGCTAATACTGGATGAAAAGAGCTTGCATCTGGGCTGGGGATTTAGCTCAGTGGCATAAGCGCCTGCCTTGCAAGCACGCAGTCGTGAGTTTGATCCCCGGTACCGATAAAAAAAAAAAAAAAGAAAAGAAAAGAGCATGCATCCAAGGAAAACTAAAATGCCACACCAGTCCTAAACAGACTTTTGACTTCCTTTACACGAGAGACAAACGAACCTTTTTCCAAGTCATTATTATTTAAAAATATCTGATAATACAGTCAATTTTATTTTATTTTTATTTTGTTTTATTTTATTTTTGAGACAGGGTCTCACTATGTATAGTTCAGGCTGGCCTTGCACTCTCTATATAGGACAGGTTGTCCTCAATTCGTGGTAGTCCTCCTGCCTCAGTCTCCCAAGTACTGAGATTATAGGCATCTACCATCACAACCAATATAGTAGCTAAAAACAGAACCCAGAAATTCAGATGACTGACTAACTCTGAAACAGCATAGTGCTGTGGTTAGGACCATGACCTCCAGAGCCAATACACCTGGTTCTCCCACTGACTACCTGCAAGAGCTTGGATAAACGAGTCATACTGTGTGCATCAGTGTTCTCATCTATGAAGACAGTAATAATACCCACCTCTGAAAGTGGTTAAAAAGATTAAGTTACTATTTGTAAAGCACTTGGCATATAGTAAGTCCTATGTAAGTATCTGTTAACTAAACTCATTTAAAACAGGGTCAAAAAGAACAACACCAACTACACAATAAGTGTGTGGGCCACACTAACCCACACATTTAGGACTGTGCTCGGTGGAAACAGGAATATTTTGTTGTGTCATCCATGTTTCGACTTCCCTTCTAACAAACATGGTGGATAGTAAAATTTAGAGACCCAGATATTGAATATTACCAAAAACTGTCATTCTCTGGGCATGTACTGAAGTGGTAGTGGGAGACTGAGAGATCCTATTACTCTCACCTGTGAAAGCACTAGCTCACTTCTCAACTGACCTGACATACTTCCAAGGCAGCCATAACAAAAAGTCATGAAAAACAAAAACAAAACTTCCCACCTCCCTCCTCCTCCTCCTCCTCCTCCTCCTCCTCCTCAACCTGTCAAAGATAATCTTAGTCCATTCTTATACTGGCCAACAAGCTAACTCACATCTTGATTAAATCTCATTCTGTTCTCAAAAAAGATGAAAGCATCTGACTGACATTTAAGGTATAATACCTTTCATTGCTTTTCGAAGTAAAGGTTCCCACTTGCACTTTAAAACTCCCTTAAAGGGGGCTGGAGATTTAGCTCAGTGGCATAAGCAAAGCACGCAGTCGTGAGTTCGATCCCTGGTACCGATTGGAAAAAAAAAAAAAACTCCCTTAAAGGTCTTGAAAAGAATGATTACTCTCGAACCTTTCTTCAACCCAGTTTATGTAAACAGAGTTCACAGCAGAAATGCCCTCTGAGCAAAGTGTGGTGGTGCACACCTGTGATCCCAGCACTTGGGGGCTGAGGCAGTAGAATCAAAGCTAGCCTGGGCTACATGGTGAGTTCAGTGACTGCTTGAACTACATGGCAAGACACTGTCTCAAAAAACTAAAAAAAAAAAAAAAGAAAGAAAGAAAAGAAATGCTCTCTGGTTGTGTTTGGTTGATTTTTGTGGTACTGGGGATTAAGCGCTGGACCTTCTCACTGAGCTATATCTCCAGCCACACTTTGCTGGAGATATTTAATAAGTATGACATTTTGTAAGTACAACAATAATACATTTTTCCTATGAACCTTTTCCACCACATTAGAAAACTTAGTGAAGACTTTAACTTGTTTATGTTTTTTGAGATAGGGTCTTGATGTGCAGTTCAGGCTGGCCTTGAACTCACTGTATAGCCTAGCTTGCCTTGAACTTGCTACATCCTCCTGCCTCAGCCTCCTGAATGCTGGGATTTCAGGCAGGTGCCACCATGGCCGGCCAAGACCTCCTATTGGAATGAGCATTTGTCCCACTGCTCTTACAATCATACCTCTAGTCTAACCTGGGTCAAATGCCTTCAATGTTCTGCGTTTCTCAAAATTGGTCACTTCTCAGTTGCTTTTGTCATTCCGTATCCCACTTTATCTTTATCTCCCTATATACACATTCAAGGGACAAAATAAATGTCTGCAAAACTCCACCTTAGCTGAAAAACAAAATGCCGATAGTGGGGAAGGTGGGTAAATGAAAGATAACGAGTCTGGGCTTCCAAAATTCTGCATTCTAGAGAAACACTGAAAACTTTGAACCTTTTCCCAGAAGTGAGCAATTAGCAATAAATGAGCAATAAGTGAAACTGCGAGCCCACCAACGCTATCACCAAGGTCTGTCAATAAAAGACCTAAGACCTTGGTAGGAGACACCCCGACAAGGGGCTGGAAATGAATCCGCAGATGGGTCACCCACCCTCCTGAACAGTGATGCATGGCTTGGGTCTAAAAGGAGAAAACAGGCCAAAAGCCCTAAATCTGTAGGCCAATGACCAAAGGGTAATTCCAGTAGTTTAAAGCTGAGGGATCTACCAGAAAGCAGCATGTGCTCGCGCCTCTCTGTCCGGAGGCAGACCGCCTTACCACACTGCTGGCCCTGGCCTGTATCTAGTTAATTTCCTCTTTTCATTTTCCGCTCAAGCCTCCCCCACCAAAAAGGTTCTGATTTATTTCTTCACTTCGCAGAGCTTCCCTATCTGCAGTTCTGAGAAGCGTCCCCAAATCCTGCTAGAGACCAGCCCTGTGAAGTTTCTCTCTTCTGCACCATGCAGTCCCTCTTCTCCCCAACCCGCGCGCCCGCGCTCACCCCCTGAGGGTCCTTGACGAAGTAGCTTCCGCTAGAGCCTTGGTAGATGCGCTCGGGGAAGATGCAGCGCTCGATGGCCAGCTCTGCCTGCCGCACCATCGCCTCGAACTCCGGGTCCTCAGGAAACTCGTTCCGCTCGCGGGAGGCCTGCGCGGCGTGCGCTGCTGCCACGGCCTGAGCGGCCAGCGCCTGGGCCTGCGCCGCCACAGTGTGGGTCTGGCCCTGGGCCGCCGCGCCCCTGGCCCGGTCCAGCAGGGGCTGCCGCTCGCGGTCGTGGCCTGGAGAGCCTGGCGGAGAGGGGCCGCAGCCGGCCGCCGCCGCCACGCGGACCGCGCCCCCCGGAACCTGCGGGAAGTGAGCGCCGGAGCCCGACGGGAAGGTGTACTCCGGGGGTTGGGCCCGCTCGGGGGACACTAGTGGGCTAGTCTCGTCCATCCCTCAGGCCGCCGGCTCGGGGACCCGGCGAGCTACACAGCTGAGCTGGTGGCCGGAACCAATCCGCGGCTCCCCCCCATCTCCCGCCCGGCCAATCAGGCCGCACGTCTCCCTGGCCCCGCCCCTAACCTGTCCTGTTTACTTGGCGACGAGTAGGCTCGGCCCCTCACGCGCGAACAGTAACCAATCAGAACCCTCTCTACGCCTCTGCGTTTTTCTCCCGTGACCTTCTGTGAAGACTGCGCGTGCTCTAGAACTAACCGTGGGTCAGGCACGCCCTCTGCCCCCGGACCATCTCCGCTCGGTCCTTAACTTCCAATTGGCTGACAGGATTTCGGACATCTGCAAAAGAGCAACTTAACGATTAGTCTTAATTGAGCACCTAGGATGAGCTGGCTGTGAAGCTAGAAGAAAGCGCATCATTGTATCATTAACCTACTATGTTATAAGTGTTGGAAAAACTACCGTGAAGCAAAGAAACAACCTTTGGACAAAAAAAAAAAAAAAAAAAAAGCCCTCATGCAACATACATAGTAGCTGGCCCAATTGTTTAATGCTTGTTAACTGAGGAAACAGTCCCATGAGATGCAAGGTAATCATCCAAGACTTTTATTCGCCACTGTAAAAATTCAATATCTAAACACAGTAGATGCTCAGTATATTTTTAATAAATGGGAGAAAGTCAATGCTAGCTGAAAACTCCCTTATAGGGATTCACCACCTTGGGGTAGGCAGGAGTGTCAACGAAGGCAGTGGGTGATACCTGTGCAGTAAGTTAAGGTGTAAGTGAAATGTGTAAATCACTGAGGAAAGGGGGATGAAGAAAGGTATATGACGCGGAAGACGATGCCAGAGAAAAGGAAGGTTAGAACTTGAGCAGACCGACAACAACCAGCTTAACTGAGAAGCCAGGTACCTCAAAGAAATACTGGAATAAGAATGGGTGGCATCTGAAGGAGGGTGCATAATTAGTCCAGATAATGAAAACATATACTAATTTCTTTCTTTCTTTCTTTCTTTCTTTCTTTTTTTTTTGGTAGATCTGAGGATGTGCTCCAACTAACACAACCTTCTAAAATGTAGGGCATAATAGTTAGAAACTTAGGCTTGGAAATCAGAGACATTTAAGTTTGAATTTCAGCTCTACAATTGTTATTTTAGAGTTACTTAATCTCTCTGAGCTTCAGTTTTGTTACCTATAAAATAGGAAGAATCCCTAACTCATTTGATTAAATAAAAATCTATATATAAAGCAATGTAAAGCAGGTAGCATAACACTTAATGCATAAAAAAAATTCAACAAATGTTAGCATTTTATCATTGCCAAGGGTTTTGTTTTGTTTTGTGAGACAGGGTCTTCCTAGGTAGTCCAGGCTGGCCTTGAAATCACTCTGTAGTCTAGCCTGGCCTTAAACATTTGGTGATCCTCCTGCCTCAGCCTCCTGAGTGCTGGGATTACAGGCATGCAGTACCACATCCAGCCAGGTTATTGTTAATTTTGTTGGTTTTGTGCTTAAAGTAACAAGAAGACTAGAAGTGTGGGTTTTTACAAAAGATGACCAGCAACATAGTCAACAATATTTCACAATCTTTTTCTGAAGTCAAAATTATTGCCACAAATGGGAGTATAATACTGAAAGAACTGTTGTTTAGTTGCTTGTCTGGGGATGTCAAACTTTCCAACCAAATAAGGAATTTTAGGCAGAAGTCCGCACTGCCTTGGTTTGAGACAGGGTCTTGAGCTGTAACCAGGCCAGCCTTCTGAGTGCTGGGATTACAGGTGTGCAGCACCATGCTGGCTTTAGCTGCCCTTTCAGCATCTTTTTGAGACAAGATTTCACTATGCAGCTGAGACTGGCCTAGAACTCACTTGTAGTTCACTTTATAGCCTCAAACTCACAGTGATCCTTGTGCTCAGCCTCCTGAGTGCAGGGATTCAGGTGTGCACCAGCATGCCTGACTAGAAACTACATTTTGCATACCATATCATCTCCCTAATTTTCAGATCTCTCCAAAATTTGGCCTCATCAAATATATTTGACCTATTTCTTTATATTTTCTAATATAGATTTCCATTCTAATAAGATCTAATTCCTTGCCTGGCAAGCACAAGGTCCTGAGTTCAATTTTTTAAAAAATCTATTTCCTTGACACTCCATTCTCTCAGTGACTACAATTATATCTGCAGTCAATACCACACTATTTAACATATCATCGCCTCTGAGTGTTAGCACCATCCTGCAGGTCTTCTGGTCCAATCTCATTTTACAGGCTAGAAAACTCAATAACTTGCTCTAAGTCACACACAACTAATGGCAAAGATGGGATTTGAAAACAGAATTCCTGTGTTTTAAAATAATTTGAGGGATGGAAATTTAGCTCAGTGGTGCAATGCCTGCCTGGTAAGTCTGAGGTCATGAGTTTGATCCCTGGTACCCAAAAATAAATAAATAAAGTAAAATTAAATAATTTGAGCCAGATGTGGTGGCACATGCTTGTAATCCCAGCACTTGGGAGGCTGAGGTAGGAGAACTCTAGTGAGTTCAAGGCCAATATGGAGAAATCCTGACCAAAAAAAAAAAGAAGAGAAAAAAACTTTAAACTATCATTTATTTTACACTGAATTCTTAGACAAGCTCCGAGAGCCTTAATCTCATCATCATCATCATCATCATCACGTCTAGTTTTCAGATGAAGAAATCTCAATGCAGAAAAGCAATTTGCTTTGCTCTATGCATTTGTCTTCTCTTAATAGAGCCTTCGGTTATTCCACGTATATGTAGTAAGACAGTAAGTCGCAGAACACCAGCGAGCATGGGTTTTCAAACCTGACAGAACTGACACCATGCTGCACCTATATAGTTCAGTAAACTATATATACACGGACTGGAAAGCATAGCATCTGGAAAGATTTACTTCAATTTTGGGACTATATTTTAAACACTGATTTTCTGGCTAGTGACAACACAAATCCCTATAATGAATACGTAAGTGTCTTGATACCACAGTGCTTGGCGCAAGATTATGAAAGAGCAGTTGCCCTTTATGTTGCTCATTACTTGTTACAAAACTGCACCTTTAAAACAGGATTTAAATTCTGTCGTAAAACTCAGCGGCGGGGCCAACTAACAACTGTAAGCCTCTCGAGCAAGTAGGCACGGAAGCTTAAGAAGCAAGTTTGGTTTCGTTTGAGGTTAACTTTGCTGCTACGTAGCCTCTAGGTAGGCAAGACCTGGGTGCCCCTCTCTTTCCGGTTTGCACAGGTGTGGCCTAAGACTCAGCCCCACCCCCCTCTCAACTATTCAGTCCGGGCTCTGGAAACAGCCCCGCACAAAGATGGTGCACAGGCGGACGGACCCAATGGGGAGTGGTGTTGTTCCCGGTTGCCTAGGTAACAACCAATGGGCAGCGGGAACTGTGCCCTGTGTGGCCGCCCGGGATGGCTGCTTCCAGTGGGGCAAGTGCTACTGGTGGTAGCAGAGAGGAAGGTGGCAGGGAGAGCCGGGCGGAATAAAGGTCTCAGCCACTGGAGCTGCGAGTCTGGGCGTGACGACCGTCCCAAAAGGCGGAGCCCAGGTTGGCTAGCGGCGCGGATGGGAGGGGGCCGCGAGAGTATGGTCAGCCAGGTAGGAACGGAGGAGCGGAGCAGGTTACCTGGGAGACTGCGCCGACCCTGGGGCGGCTGCCCGTGGAGTCCTAAACTCGGGCCTTGAGATCCCAGCTGCGGGGTCAAGACCCAGGAGAGCCCACGGCACCTGGGAATGACAGACGCATGTGAGCCCAAAGAGTCCTTGGGGGCGGAAGAGCAGACCCCGATAAAGAGAAGGAAATAGGGGTGAGATCGTGTTGCTGTGCGGAGGTCTCGGGCTTTGTCTGCCCTAGGGCCCGTCTGTACCACACTTGTGGTGGAGAGACAAGCCATGTATCGAGACTTGGGAATGGGACGCTTCAATTATTTGATGGGTGGCATCTCCGAACTGCTTAGGGACCAGCGGGAATAACTCACTGTCTTAGAAGCCAGCTCAAGCGTACTGTTTTTCTTGAACTAGAATTGGATTTTGACTCTGTCACGCCGTACTTCTCATCACTCCCTAGTCATCGTTTTCTTGTTTTTTTAAACCGAGTTTCTGATACCAGTGTTTTCTTCTCATTTTCTTCAATTTGATCTTTTCAGTCTTACGAAACAAGGCCTTTATATTTTAACCATACATTTGTTTATTTTTCACATGAGAGAAAGTGAGAGGGTTAGATTTATATTTTTTTTTTTAATGGTACCAGGGATTGAACTCACAACCACATGCTTGCAAGGAAGGTGCCTATGCCACTGAGCTAAATCCCCAGCCCCTAATTTTGTTTATTTATTTTGGCTTTTTGAGATAGGGTATTGAAATGTAGCTCTGACTGGACTTGAACTTACTATGGTACATTTATAATGTTTACTTTTTCTTTTTTTTCTTTGTACCAGCGATCAACCTCACACTTGCTAGGCTAGCACTTGAACCCCTGAGCTAAATCCCCTGCCCCTACATTTACAGTTTTAAATCCAGTTATATCCAGTTTGTTTAAACTCACTTTTATTTTTGTTTTGTTTTGTTTTTTGAGACAGGGTCTCTCTGTAGCTCAGGCTGGCCTTGAACTCTAAGCAATCCTCCTGCCACAGCCTCCAGGTGTTGGGCCTGCAGGCATGTGTTACCACGCCCTGCAAAACTGCTTTCTTTATAATTGAAAGAACTTTAGCAAGAGAGCCGTACTCTGGGAAGGGTGCTTTAGGTAACGGTTCGAAGGTGTATGTGAGGAGTTAGGTGGCTGCTTCTAAACAGTAGTCTAGCTGAAAATCTGTTGCCCTTTATGTTAGTTTTTTTTTTAATCCCCCTAATTTGGACACAAGTTACTGTGAATAAATAATAAGTTTGACTTGTCAAAATTTTAAAAATAGGAATAGAGTGAAAGAAATTCTCATTATTGGGCCAGAGATATAGCTGTGGCACAAGCACCTGCCAGGCAAGTGCAAGGTCCTGAGTTGGATTCACAGTGTCACAAAAGAAAAAGAAAAAAAAAAATTCTCATTACTTTCCTGGAGTTCTGTCTGGAAAAGTCTGAGGCAGGGAAAGGGTCTATTGTGCTGTGAAATAGTACATTGGCTTACATTGAGACAAAATAGTAATTTTCCTTTTGCAGCTTATCTATCATAAGTGCTACAAGGGTGAGTGTTTATTGAGAAGAATGAATCACCCTGGCTTGTGACTAGAATCCTTATGTATCTGTGTAACCTTAACAAGACTATAGTTGCAGATGCTTGATTGACAAGTCTGGGTTCACAACAAAAGCATTTAACACCAAGGTAAAAACAATCAAAGTTTAATAAACTGTTGATTCACACACATACACACACACACAGAAAAAAAGCAAAAGTACAAAAAAAGGTTACATCACCAAATTGGAAGAAGCACAAACTCCTGAAATCCAGTGCTGGGGAGTTCTGGGTATAGCTTTCAGGGTCCCAGTGGTTCTAGGCAGAGTGTCCTCTCCACAGATGAGACTCCAAAATCCCCCTGCTAGTGAGACTCCTAAGTAGCAGAGACAAAAGTGACAGGGTCCCAACTGTATGTGTGACCAGGGGTAGAGAGTCTGCAACCTTTAGGAGCTGGCCAAGTGCCTGGAGGCTACAGCATTTAGATAAGTATTTCAGAGAGAGAATGTCCTTAAGAGCAGGCTAGATTTTCAAGGGGTTCTCCTTATCTCAATGTGCCCTGCAGGACATCCTGACAGTTAATCTTTAGAACAAAATCATGGCACTGCTGTGAACAAGGAAGATCTTTTTATACTTAACTTTAACCCTTCAATCTGGAGCCTAACCTGTAGGCTGTCTATTCTCTTTAAGATTATTTCAATAACTAGCACAAACACCTGTCTGCACCCCCTTAAACGGTTGAGATCGTCAGTGTTCCCCGGCACTGGCTATTCTTTATTAAAGTGGGTTTGTCTCAGAGACCATGATTACAGGTGGAATTCTATTTTGCACAATGGCTGTGTAGCTATTCACTACACATTCCTATAATCCCAGCACTCTGGGAAGTTGAATCAAAAGTTAAAGAGTCAAGCCCCAGCAACTTAGTAAGACCCTGTCCCAAAATAAATTTTAGAAGAGGACTGATTATGCAGCTTAGTAGTAGAACATTTACCTATCATGCATGAGGACTTCAATCCCCAGTTCAGTCCCAAGTACCACAAAAAAAAAAAAAAAAAAAAAAAAAAGGAATGGAAATTTGTAGTATGACCTTTGAAAACAAATAGGAAAGAATGGTGGCAGGGTTAGGTTGAGAAATGGTTTTCCAACTAACTGTTGCTGTATAACAGGTTATCCAAACTTCACATTTGTTCATTTGGTTGTTTTGTTTGTTGTTTTTTTTCTCAGTATTAGGAATGGAACCCAGGGCCTTCAGCTGAGTTGTATCCTCCACCCTTGTTGTTTGTTTGTTTGTTTGTTTGTTTTTTGAGAGAGAGTACTACGTAATTGCCCAGGCTGGATTTCAGTTTATGACCCTGCTGTCTCAGCTTCACAGAGCATTGCAATTATAGGTATGTGCCACCAGGCCAAGCTTTTATCACTTTTTTTTTTTTTTTTTTGCTTTTATCACTTTTATCATCTGACCTCAGAACACACATCATTTCTATCACATTCTGTGGTGGAAGCAGCCACAAGCCTGCTCACATTCAGGGGAGAGGAATTGGGCAGTGGCATGGACAGACAGTAGAACATGTATAACCACAGATACTGTTGCAGACATTTTTGGAAATATAATACTCTACGTTTGGTAATAGGAGGACAATTCTTCAAGTTTCATTTGCTTCTTTAAAGTTTTTAGAGTACAGGCCCCCTAAGCTGATGTTATACCAAAAAGATGAATAGGTCTACAGCTTGAAGGCTGGCTAGCACTTTGCCCATAGATAATCCTCAAATTAGAGAAACACTGCCCTGTCTACGGCGATGCCACCCTGAACGTGCCTGATGTTTTGGACGCTAAGCGGGGTCAGGCCTGGTTAGTACTTGGACAGGAGAAACACTGTCTTTTAAGTACCTCCTACTGGTTCTTCCAGAATGAGATGGGATACTACTCTCAAAGTTTTATGTAGTCTTCAGGAAAATTTATAATCTTCCTGTGTAAAGAACACCTTTGTGTTTTTGGAATGGTTGTCATTCTAAGATTTAGTAGAAGATACAGGCTTTTCAGTTCCAACAGACATATGTCAAAGGGATGAAATATTTTCGATTTTTAGCAAA
This sequence comes from Hydrochoerus hydrochaeris, assembly GCA_004027455.1. Lineage (NCBI taxonomy): Eukaryota > Metazoa > Chordata > Mammalia > Rodentia > Hydrochaeridae > Hydrochoerus > Hydrochoerus hydrochaeris. The sequence goes on along the minus strand of PVLA01004143.1, from coordinate 159,659 downwards.
AGTTCCCTCTTAGTGTTGTTACTTGGTTCTAAGAACTAATCTATAGCTATCAAAATGCTTAGCTGGGCTGGAAAGAGTTTTCTTCTGCAGCTCTGACAGAAAACTTTCTTTCCTCTCATTAATGATGTATTGGCACTGGAGTCGTGTTGACCTCTACCCCAGCACACTCTGGTGCTGAGCTGATGATAAGGGGCTTGTAAACCTGAAATTGGATGCTAACTTTCTGGGACACTGATGGAACAGAGAGGGTGTAGCTGGTACCTACATCATCTCTCTGAGAAAATATTCCCCAGAGGTTGGAGGGGCTTATAGTACAACAAGCATATGGTTTCTTCCTGGGAATATCTTATATGAGGTATGCTAGACATGGAGCTGCTGACCAATAATTAGAAAAATGAAAATGTCTCATAGGAATGGCTTCCAAAGGTCTCTCAAAGAGTCTCCCTACAGTTGACCTTTATTATGAGACTAGAAATTAATGTTTATGTCTGAATGAGAATCCAAGAATTCTCCAGATTCAGCTGTCCTCACGTCTGAAATGAGAGCTCCGAGTCAGGACCAGGGCTTAGGACTGACCCTGCTTCAGGCCAGGCTGTTTCACATCAGGTCATTTCCAGGCATCATGTAAAAAATGCCAGTGTTAAAATCTTTTGTAAGGTATTGGTAAAACACAGAAATGTGGCAACTAAGCTTTGTTTTTCCTCTACTATGTAGTATGTACCTCATTAGTCAAAATTGCTGAATAGTTGTTTCAAAATGTTATTTGAATTGTAGTGATATCATTTTTACACTGAGCAAAGACTTGAAAAGTTTCCATTGAAGTAAGTAATATGTGAGTTAAGTGTTTCTTTTTGAAAATAGGGAAACATTTTTCTTCTGTCTTTTTGAGACAGGGTCTCACTATGCAGTTCAGGCTGGCCTTGAACTCACTTTGTAGCCCAGGGTGGCCTCAAACTTGCAGCAATCCTCCTGCCTTAGCCTATCGAGTGCTGGGATTACAGGCATGCACCACCAATCCCAGCAAAAAACCAATGTTCGGTGGACAGAGCCTGGGGACATTCTTGATACATTCCTGTGTGTTATTTAGTCCACCTGTTGTCTCTGAAATAGGTATATTATTTCTGCTTTATAGACATGGAAACAGTGCTCGCTTCAGCAGCACATATGCTATAGATGAGGAAATGGCTTTAGGGACATTAGGTGACTTGCCCCTGGTTACACCGTGAACCAGGACTTGAACTGGGGTCTTTCAGCTGTCAGGGTCCACAACACCACTCCTGTATTAGGAGTCAGGAAAGGATAAGATAAGCTAGAGTTTAAGAGCTTGGGCTGCAGAGGCCAGCTGCCAGGTGTCTGATGTGAGCAGAGAGACTTTAGCAAGTTTATCCTCTCTATACTTCAGTGTCCTCACCTATAAAGAAATGACAGTACCCACTTCATCACGAGAGGAAGTTAGATAGATATACACAGTAACTGGTCAGCACATATGCTTGTTATAATGGTATTTGGAATCACTTCTGAGTAAGGTCAGTTGTTACAGAGGATTGTGTCATCTGAATTGGAGTATAAACTCAGCGCTGTCTGCAACCACAGTTTTTTGTTTTCTTTTGTTTCATTTTCTTTGTTTGAGACAGGGTCTCACTATGCAGTTTGGGCTGGCCTTGAACTCACTGTGTAGCCCAGGCTGACCTCGAACTCATGGCAGTCCTCCTGCCTCAACCTCCCAAAGTGCTGAGATTATAGGTGTGTGCCACCATGTCCGGCCCAGCACCACAGTTTAGAGAAAATAAATTTAATGCATGTGGTGTTCTAGTTGAGCATCTGTTTTAGAGCATCATGTTTGTATGAAATATGCCAGCTCCTTCTTGTGCTATGAGGCCAGGAAGCTTGGTCTTTAGAACTTTTGTCTTCTGGCCCCTGGGGCCTAAAGAAAAGGTGCATTTGTTACATTGGACTTGGTCTGGGGCCTGCAACTCTAGGGTAATTATTATCCATGAGGAGACTTTCTTCCTTTTTTTTTTTTTTTTTTTTTTTTGGTCTTTTTGAAGCAGGGTCTCACTGTGCAGTTCAGGCCGGCCTTGAGCTCACTTTGTAGCCCAGGCTAGTCTGGAACTCACAATGATCCTCCTGCCTCAGCCTCCCGAGTGCTGGGATTACAGGTGTAAGCCACCACGCCCGGCTATGAGGAGACTTTCAATGGTGATTTGTCACTCAAAGTTTTCACACAGTATTTGTGTTTAACGAAATAGTAGTTCATAGGCATTCAAATGAGAATCTAATAATGTCATACAAACTGCAGATTCCCTGGCTCCAACTGTACAAGGGCTGATGGAGTAATTGTGAATTTGGATCCAGGAATCTGCATAGTCATCTTTTGAAAAAACATTGTATTGCTTAGATCTGGAAAAAGATGAAGGGGTAAATGAAAAGATATTTGTAGGTTTTTTTAAAATGGGGATTATATTTTTTAGCCTATCAAGTGATTATCTCTGTTTATATTTGATTACATTTTAAGTATCTTAGCTCCCTTCTTACAGGGTTTTGTTTTGCTGGTTTGGTTTGGTTTGATTGAGGTCAGGTCTCACTATGTACTTAAGGCTGGGCTTCAACCAACTATGCAGGCTGCCCCCAAACTCACAGAGTAATCCTCCTGCCTCAGCCTCCCCAAGTGCTAGGATTATAGGAGTGCACCACCATGCCCTCCCTTTCTCTAGGATATTCTCAAATATATTCTTTTACCATCTAACCAATTCACAAATGTTATTGGTATGTTTTTTCCTATGGTACATTTGTCATAAGCATTCCTTCTGCTCCTATTGCACAGGCCTGAGATTGCCTCCTCATACCTACATATCTCAGTTAGCTTTTGTTAGGCAGTGACACCACTTTAACACATAGTGGCTTTAAACAACCACCATTTATTTATGCTGCAAGGCTGTGAGGTATTAATTTGGTACCAGGGATCAAACTTATGACCTCGCACTTACCAGGCAGGTGCTTGTGCTGCTGAGCTAAATCGCCAACCCTTGTAAGGCATTAGTTTGGCACTGGGCACCGAAAGACAGTTCTCCTGGTCTCACCCGAGTTCATTTCACCCGTCCTCAGCCAGCCGGGTGGCTGCTCCAGATGGCCTCTCACCATCCAGCAAATGAGGCGGGGCTCGTTCACGTGGGGCACAGGAAGCCCAAGTGAAGCCTGTTCCTATCACCTTTGCTGGCAGTGACTTCCATGGCCAGCCCTGACCCAGTGGGTGAAGGGATAAACTGCCTTTCAGGGAGAGGATCTACGGTGCCTGTGCATGTCACATTGCAAGGATGTGAACAGAGGAAGAATACCTGCCTTTATTGCAGAATTATCACATCTCCTCCTGTGAGCTTTGCTGACTAGGTTCCTACTGCTCCAGCCACTCCCACTTCCTGCTGCCCCATTTGTTTTCCTTAAAGAGTGTCCCCTAAACATCATGCTATTCCCTTTTCACACACCCAAAGGCTCCCTGCCCCCAGCCCATCCCTTAGTTGAAAGAAACTCTTCTCCTAGCTGTCAGAGAGCAGAGGCTGTAGTACAGAACAGAAGTAGCTGTGGTTGAGGAGGCCTGTTTGCTAACCCCAGCTTGATCGCCAACAGAATTTTTTGGAGGGTGACATGGTACTAGGTATTGAACCCACAACCTTCACACTGAGCCATATACATCCCCAGCTCTCCCTCCCCGCCCCTGACACACACACGCCTCTTTTTAGAAACAGGGTCTTGCTAAGTTGCCCGTGCTTGGCTCAAACGTGTGATCCTCTTGCCTCAGCCTCCTAGAGGGCTGGGAATATGGACATGCACTGCCGAGCCCACCTGCCATCAAACCTTTAACCATTCTGCGTTTCTGTGAATTCATCTGGACTGAATGTGTGCGGGTCTTTTCAGATCTATGGATTTATACCTATTACTCCCTAGATAAGCTCTCAACTGTAGTCATACCAGACTTTGATTTTGCCTCTGGACGTCCCTAGTTTACAGCACTCTTTGTGCTTTCACTGCCATGATTTTTCAGTCTAGTGTTACTCTTCGCTTTTTCTCCTTGTTTTAAATCTTGCCCATCCTTTGCCCTTGTTCATTTCTGCCCTCCAAGTTGGCACTCGCTTTACCTGCGGTATAAATCAGTGTTTCAGTTTCAGATTGTATCGGATTGTAACCTTTTTGGGGAGGGGGGTCGTATTTTATATGTCAGTAGATTAAGCCTGCATTTCCATCCCAGGTTATAGAAAATAGTGTCACACTGAAAACTTTTAAGATGAATAGGTGGGTAAGAGTGCACGGGCAGAGGTGTGGTGGGAGTTGGAAAGGAAGGTGTTTTATCACATGTACCCGAAGCAGGCTGGTGGCCTTTAGGGTAAATCTACAAATCGTTTTGCAGTTAACTACAATTTTGGGAGTTTTTTGCAGTCCATTCCTCCAACCATTCTGTGACCCTGGTTCTCTTCTGTTTATTTCTTACAGTTTTCACCTTTTTCTTCTGTAAGCTGTCACCATGACCTTAACAAAAGGGTCCTTCACCTACTCCAGTGGGGAGGAATATCGTGGCGAGTGGAAGGAGGGTGAGAAGGATCTTTGGGGGTACCCAGTAATGAATGCCTCATCCTACTAAAGGGAAATACATTAGGAGAGACGGCCAGCTTTGTGAAGCTTCATTTCCCTCTCCAGGATGCAAATCTACATAGTGCCTTTTTTTCTTACTCTGTTGTAAGATTAAAGAAAGTGCTGTTGTTAATCCAGCCTCCAAAAATGAGCTAAACCTTTCCAGCTCTAGATTTGTACTGTTCTAAACATTATTTCATCCTTTAGTAATGTTTGGGAATTTCTTAAATAAATGCTAAGGTACCCAGTAGAGCAAAACAAATTCTTTTATTAGAGTGCAGAATTCCTGGTAATATCTTGGTCACAGTGAATCTTAAGAAGTTAAGAATGATCTGGAAGTGAAAGCAAACCCTCAAGAGCAAATGACATTCATTACCTTCAATTTTCTGTAACAGCTCATTCTATTTGGAAGTATTCAGAGGAATAGTAAAATTTTTCCTGAAACTATGTGAGAAGAAATTTAATGATACTCACTTTAGAAAAACAGTCTGACCACTTTGAAGTGTCCTGGGTCCATTTGTATTATGCCAGGAACTGCCCCAAGGAGACTGGACTTCTGTGCTGGCACAGGTGTTAGCTTCACATTAGATCCCTACAGCTGGTAAACTCTTGAACCGTGACAAGTTGTACATTTGTGGCTTTTCTTCCTTGTCCTAAGCTTTTCCTCCTATCCCCTCAATATGGTTTTCTAGAAGAAAGACATCCTGAAGTCCTTCCAGGAAGTCTCTGTCCACCAAAAGGACTTTCTCACATTCTGTGTAAAGGGCATGATTGCTCCCCCAGCTTCTTACCCAGGTTCCTGGTCAGCTTAGTGAGTAAACACAGCCTTGCTGATGGAACAGAGCTCAAAGCAGCATTGCCACTCAGGCTGTTTGGTTTGCCACATGGCCTCATGATGCTTACAAGTACTGTCATTTTTTTCTCAGAGCCCTGAGATCTTGAGTAAATGATTTAGTTTTACCTTTCATCAATTTCCCCAATCTTTTTTTTTTTTTTTTTTTTTGAGACAAGGTCTTGTTTTGTAGTTCAGGTTGGCCTTGAACTCACTATGCAACTCAGGCTGACCTTGTGACCTTGAACTTGCAGTGATCTTCCTGCCTCAGCTTCCAAGAGCTGAGGTTACAGATGGGAACCACCATCCCTAACTTCTGTTTAATGGAAACTGTCCTTACCTCATTTGGTTGTCATAAAGATTAAATGAAATGATAAATGTGCTCAAAAGAGTGGCTGATGGGGCACTATAAGCTAGATGGTGTCATTTTACTTTATTTATTTATTTATTGCACCAGGAATCAAACTCAGGACCCAGTGATTGCCAGGCTACTGTGCCACTGAGCTATATCCCTGGCCTTACTTTATTTTTAAATTTTATTTATTGATTGATTGATTGATTGTGTGGTATTGGTGATTGAACCCAAGAGCCCATTACACCTCCAGCCCCTAACTTGTTATTTTAAAAACTGTCTTTTCATTCATACTTAGAAAGACCTGTTCCAAATCTGATGAGTGTGACTTACAATGGGAGGTGCCAGGATTCAAATTTTATTGGTGCCTGACTGCCCTGCTAATGCCATCGCTTCTCCTCCTTTTTGGTCGGGGTGATAGAAAGTGTAGGTTGCTAGGTGAGTGTAAAAGGACCCTGAAGCTGCCCCATTCGAACCTAGCAACTGTCCTTCTCTTTGCTCAGGCCGCAGACATGGTTTTGGTCAACTGATGTTTGCAGATGGTGGCACCTACCTGGGTCATTTTGAGAATGGACTTTTTAATGGCTTCGGGGTACTGACCTTCTCAGATGGCTCAAGGTGAGTGTTAATTTATTCCTTTCTCAGTCTTTAAAGTAGGGAGGCTTTGATGTAAAGATGGGACATTGGTGAATATCTGGTTAACCCTGAGCTTCTCTCCGCCTTGCGGAAAACAGACAAGGAATAAGCAGTTTATTAGTTATCTTTTAAATAGGTATAAAATTTGAAATGTCAAGCAAGTAAATGACCTTCCACCAACTTCCATTCGCTTAATTCTTTCCTTGAGACGAGGACCTCATATCCTACATATTCTGACTTTTTTCGCTGGTTGGGAATGAAGTAGTAGGTTGGGAAGCTCCGAGCTAAGCAGAGTCAGCTTTGCTCCATGGCATTATTAACCAACGCATGCTGTCAGCTGCGTGACTCAGTGACTAGGACAGCTCACTTGCCCAGAAGAGGCTAACATCTTGGTGTTCCTGCAGGTATGAGGGAGAGTTTGCCCAGGGTAAATTTAATGGCGTTGGAGTCTTCATTCGACATGACAACATGACCTTTGAGGGTGAATTTAAAAATGGCAGAGTAGATGGTTTTGGTAAGTTGCAGCCCAAAAGGATGGGTGATAGTTGAACACAATATGGGTGGGAAAATGTCTTTTAGTTTTAATTCTCCTATAGATGTCCACCAGTCTACAGTGAGCATGCCTGAATCCACTGAACTAAGTACTCCTGAGTAAAACAGTGTGTTTTTTTCCTTAGCCCCAACACATTAAGTTCATCTCTGAGATACTGATCCCATTGTCCTGTTTTATGTGTCTCCCTGAAAGGCCTGCTCACTTTCCCGGACGGTTCTCATGGGATACCCCGTAATGAAGGTCTCTTTGAGAACAACAAGCTGCTGCGGCGGGAGAAGTGCTCTGCGGTGGTCCAGCGGGCCCAAAGCGCTTCCAAGTCAGCCAGAAATCTGACTGCCTGATAGGGCCCTGGGATCCTCGGGAACAGTGCCGGGTAAACCCAGCACTCCCAGCATTCACCGGAGGTGAACAGATGAACCAGACCTGAGGTGAAGTGAGAAGACGGTCACGGTGGAGCAGAGCCTAAGATGTGCTCCTTCACCTGCCAGTCAAGAATTCGATCACAGAAAAGTGCTGAGGAGTTTGACCCAAAGACCGTGCAGCAGTCAGTAACGGTTCTGTCTTTCCCAGACCCTCATGTGTGGAGGATGGAGGAGCCATCTTTTTGATTTGTTTTTCCTGTTGCTAAAAATTCAGCTTCTTCAGTGCAGACCTGCTGTAGCCTTCACTCTGTTTGCTGCCAAGTGATTCAGAATCTCATTTCGCCTCCATTTGGGGCAGCTGATCCTAGCCCCAACTTAGAGCTAGTGCCCTGTGCTCTCCTGGAGAAGTAGGAAGACGGGGTGGCTTAGACAGTGCAGGAGCCCTGGGAAAGACAAGGCCAAAGCTTTCTTTATATTACCCACTTGTTCACCAATGGAGTTCTGGCTCCAGGCTCCCACTGCATCTGATTAGACTGATCTTCACCTCTGTTTATTTGCCCCATGCAGGATTGGGTAATAGTGCTATTTTCTTCCCCCTTGACTTCACAAGCCATCACCCTTACCTGAGTTATGGCAGAGAATCCAACCTTCCTGTCATGTTTGTGCCTCTTTCCTTTCTTACACATCAGACAGGATCCCTCTGTGGGATAGTCAAGGGGGAAGGGGCCCATAGCCGAACCACTCCACCTCCCATAGACACCTGAATCCCATAGAAGGCTGTACCAGCAATTTTTTCCCAGAGACTCAGTAGATCAGGCTTACTCCAGCCCCTTGATTGTAGGGGACATGGACTCATCCTACGGCTACAGTGAACTAAAAGTATTGGCTCCTCATGGTTGGCTCATGATGACTCTTCCACCACAGGCCATGGCCCTCAGGTCTGGGTCAGATGTTGGCAGGCAGAATCCCTGCACAGTGCATCACGAGGTGTCTGGAACTCAAACCCACCCCCGAGCTCCCATCCTCACACCAAGCCTCCCTCAGCAGCAGACCATGTGGAAATTATAGCCGTGTGCCTCTATCTAGTCTTTGATGTGTACTGTAGAAACAGTTTATAAGAATAAATAAATTACCATAACTGCCTCTTCATGGTTTTCATGACTTCTTTGCCCAGTATCCTGAGTGTCAGCCCATTTGATATTACAAAATGTTTATCGGAGTGGGGCTTGGAACTGCCACTGACACAGATACCTTACTGCATGATGTCATGATTCCTAGAACCTCTGTAGAGTTGAAAGCATAATTATTTCTTTTTTTAATCAAACAGGCCCAGGAAACTCAGACTAGTAAATGGCAGAACCCAGTGGGGTCTCCATCCTAGTCTTTCTACCGGACCCCTCTCACCCTGAGTATCACTGAGATCAGTTATTGCCAGTCCTGCTGATGACTTGAGGAAGTCAGTGCCTGTCTGGGTTTTCCTTTTCTGCAGTAGTAGAACATCACCCCATGCAGCCCATTCACAGCATGATACTACTCAATCTTCATTCTGGCCTTGGGAGGAAGGCGTATTATATCTGTTATAGATGAGGCTCAGAGAAATTAGATTGCTTCTCCAGTGTTCCAAAGACAAGAAGGGGCAGATCCTAAACTTTAAACCCAGGTTTTGAAGCCTAGAGGTTAAGCTCTTAACCAGCACTAACCAGCCTTCCTGGCCTTAACTTTCCCTTGGACCTAGCTTGGTTTTCCCGGAGCCCAACTTCTCTGGAAGGTGCTTGTGAGAGGCCAGTGGCCAGGCCCCAGCTTTACATGCCATCAGATTCCCAGTTTCAGTTGCAGATTATCTTTTATAGTCTCCTCTACCCTAAACAAGAGGTTTTTTCCACCTCTCTTTTTACACCCCCCCATCCCCACCTGCCCCAGGTACTGGGGATCGAACCAGTGGCTTTGTGCTGAGCTACAGCCCAGGCCTTTTGTTTTTAATAAGGTCTTGCTAAACTGTCGACCCTGAGGTTGAATTGCAATTCTCCTGCCTCAGCTCCCAGAGTGCTGGGATTACAGGTGTGCACCACATGCCCAGAGTATGCTTTGTTGTTATTGTTTGTCTTACTGTTCCAAGCTGACCTTAAATTTGCTATAGGAAATGGAGCCCTTGTGGTTTCCATTAGCTATCAGAGTATTCTCGATATCTGGCCAGGAAACCTGGTACAAAGCCACACTAGTTTTATTTGTTAAACTTTATTGTAGTGACAACACGATTATTTGTAATAATACGCAGAGTGCTTATAGATAAGAAGATGGCTCTGTCTCCTGCCAAGACCCCTCCTTTGTGTTTCAGACTGGGCCAGTCCAGTTAGTCTTCCAGGATGTAGACCAGGTGTTTATCCAGCAGATGTCATTATTTACTGGTTTGACAGCCACGAGGCTGTCTGTGCACTTGATGGGGAGAAAGCTAACAAGAAGACTGTGACTGAAAATAGATTTAGGAAGGGCATTGTGACTGGAAGGCAGTTGGGGATCTTCCAAAGCCCAGCAACATTTTCCAGATCAGGTTTCCTGACCTGCTGCATCCTCTGGGAGGAGCCAGAACTTGCGTTTTTAGTAATAGCCCTGACTTACACGTCTAAGTAATCATCCCTTCGGTGTACAGTTCCCTGTGACCCCACTGCTCCCCTCGTCTGCCCCCGCCCCACTCCTCAGGATGCAGGAGCGAGCGGAGACGGCTCCAGCCAGGCGTCCCCTGCGCGCCTTCAGATCCAGCCATTGCTGCTGAAGTCCACGCGTAGTGCCTCCTCCTCGGCAGGGCTCAGTCCCTGCAGTGGGGCGCGGCAGGGCCCCCCGTAGTAGCCAAACCAGTCCATGGCTTTCTTCAGCCCTGGGATTCCAAAGCGCCGGGTCACCTGAAAAGCAGGGCCTGTGATAAGAGACTGTAGAACGCAGGTCCCAGACATCTGTCACTTTCAGAAATTTGGGGGTTCTACTTCTACCATCCCCCGCCCCCCGTGAAAGAACTCTACCAAATCTGTAGCACCCAGGATAGAATGAAATCCAGATTTACAGACCAGAAAGCGGGTCGGTAACGGCAAAGTACAAAAACCTCAATTGAGGAAGGAACATGTATTCTTGTTTTCAGGAGGAAAAATCCACTCCAACAGGAAATAGCGCGATTTGGCCATCAGCCAGGGTGGAAGGGAGCAAATTCTGGGTACTGCAGCACCATGTCTTTAACTGGGTTCCCTGGAACCTCTGCAGGACACTGCAGGACTGGGAGTCAGGAGGAGGACAGGTCTCTGATGACCTTAGGCACTGCCCTTACCTCCCTGGCATCAGGGTCCCTCACTGACTCTCTCCTGAGAGTCCAAATGAGTTTGGCTGTTTAACTGTATGTTGTGTCATTATTTAAGCTAGTTTTCTTGCCCGAAAAAGGGTATCAGACAACAACACATGTAAAACAATGGGAGACACAAAGCCACTAAAATCATGCAAAGGGTTTTGCAGAATAAATGAAGGACCAAGTTCCTTTCTTTTTGGTACAACAGCTGGTAATTTCATAGTGATCCAAAGTGTTGATGAGTATTTGGCTACCTAAAAACTAGGAAAAAAATCATTACTTAGTAAAGTTTAATTGGAGAGAAGGCTAAACCTTAGTCTTATGGACTTCATGATGGGTAAAAATAATGAGGTTGCTTAGAGTAGGAAGTAGGGTGAAAATCAGTAACGAATGACTAGTAACTATTTGAGGCCAGTAGGCTTTTTTTAATCACGGATTTTTAAAACATTTATTCATAATGGGGAGGGAGTTAGCACATTACAGAACTCATCTAAATTTTTTTTACTTCCCCTTTCCCCTTTCCCCCTTCCCTTGTCCCTTCCCTCCTTCTGTTGTTCCCCTCCCACCAGGAAGCACCAGTAAGTGCCAGTAAGCCTGGACCTTCATCCCTGGGATGGGTGTACGTCCTTACTCCTGAGCCTTCTCCCTCACACGACGTTCTAACAGTTTGGCCTTTTTACCCCAGATCTCTAGACTGGAAAAGACCCAGGGGAGGGAAAGAAACCAAGCGGTACCTAGAGAAAAGCTTGTGCCCACTGCGGGTTTCTGAAGATCGCTGGCACACTTCTCCCAGCCCCTGAATGTTTTGGTGGTAAAGCCCAGGAAGTCCTAAATATAACTGGAGGCTGGCCGTTGGGTGGGAATGTGGAAGAGGAACATTGTGTTCAACAGGGCAGGGCAACAGAGTGACATCAGGTGGCTCTCGGGGTGTCTGAGCCTACAGCCCGGGCAGCAGCAAGGTGTTCCAGGCATTCCTGAGCATGTGCTCACCCAAGCTGGCACAGGAGGGCAAGGAATGCAGAGTGAGGCAGCATGGGGTAAAGCACAAGAGAGCTAAGATAGCAGTGAGGCTTCCTGTCCTCCCAGGAACAGCCCAAGCTGCTTGCCTATAAAATGAGGTGAGAAAAGGCCAGGCATGGTGGCACATGTGTGCAATTCCAGCACTCAAAGAGGCTGAGGCAGGAGGATTGGTCTAAGTTCAAGGCAAGCGCAGGCTACAAAGTGAGCTCCAAGGCCAGCTTAAACTGCATAGAGAACCCTGTCTCAAAAAGACAAAAAAAAGAGGCAAAAGTACACTGACCCCTAGACATCGCAAGAATCAGATGAGGAAAACACTCTAGCATGACACCAGTCCCTAGGGCCCTGAAAGCACCACCTCCTCTTGTCCTGCTGGGATGTAGGTCCTGGGACCTTCTCCTTCACAGGTGGATGGAAATGGTGGGGCCAAGGCCCTGCCCTGTTGAATGGCCAGTGTTCAGAGCCACCTGTGCCCCCGTGGGTTTAGCTGAAAGGCCCTCAATTCAGCAAGTTCTTACACGCTACTTATAGTGTCTGACCCCAGGAGAAGATCCATGCTTTCTCTAAAGCTGAGCTAGTCTGCCCCTTTGAGCTAAGGGTACAAGCTGTGAGGGGCCCTAGAGCCCACCCCACCACTCTATCCAGACAAAGCGCGGTGGGAGAGCATCTGTGTTGTGTAGCCTGGGCCTGTGGTGAAGCTAGCAGGTACTTGTCTTAGATTCACAATTTAGGAGATTAAAAAAAAAGAACCTTAACAATCAAGATAAAGAATGTCAATGCAATGTTTTTTAAAATCAAAATTAATGTGAATAAACTGGTGTAGTGGCTGTAATCCACCTGTAATCCCATCACTTGGGAGGCTGAGGCAGGAGAATTGCCATAAATTCAAGACCAGCCTGGGCTACATTGTGAGTTCTAGGATGACCTGAACTATATAGTGAGACCCTGTCTCAAAAAAAAAAAAAAAAAAAGATTACTGCAAGCAAATCCATGATGAACAGTTTCAAAACCAGCATTCAGCAGGGCCCCACCCTACCCTATTACAGCCTGAGTCAACAGTTAACGTGTATGTCTCTATATATGTAGTTTTTGTAAAAAATTTTTCCTAGATGTATATTTTGGGGAAAAATTTTTTAAAATGAGTTTGCTACCATTAAAGCCAAGAAAGTAAATTAATATAGATTATGTTTTGAGCATATATAAAAGCCTTAAGCCTAAAATAATACTGAGGTTTTTTTTTTATGTATGTGTTGGTTTTTGTAGTACTGGGGATTGAGCATAGGTCCCTCACATTGAGCCATATCCCCAGCCCTTTTAAAAACTTTTAAGATAGGATCTTGCTGAATTACCTGGGCTGGGCTCAAATTTGTAATTTTCTTACCTTGGTCTCCCAGAGTGCTTCAATTCCAGACATGTACCCCCACGTCCACCCTTTGTTTGTTTGTTTGTTTGTTTGTTTGTTTTATATCCACAATATATTTTTTTCAGCTACTTTAATGTTTGGGGGGTGAATTAACCATTTTGAGAATACTTAAGTGTTTCCACTTTCAGGAAGTAGAGTAAATGTGTTATCCCTCTCTCCCCAATGAATACAACTAAAAAGCCTGAACATTATAAAAAACAGACAGAAGAAGACTCAGAAAGGTAGCAAGAAGGAGACCAACCAGAGGCCTCAGGCTGCAAGGAACAACACAGTGGTGAGCCCCTGGACCAGACTTGGAGCTGAAGCTAATGACCATGAAATGCCAAGGGGCACAGACAATTAAATTTTTTTTGTCTTTTTGAGACAGGGTATTGCGATGCAGTTCAGGCTGGCCTTGAGTTCATTTTGTAGCCCAGGCTGATCTCGAACTCACAACGATCCTCCTGCCTCAGCCTCCAGAGTGTTGGGATTACAGGCATGACCCACCACACCTGGCTTGGCACAGACATTTAATGTTCCAACAGTACCAGCTCTTTCTGGCCAAAAGGCCAGGAAATGAAAAGATGACCTATTGAGATGTAAAGGTTTTAGATAATAATCATTTTCTACTCCAGCGAAACACCACAAGGCAAACAGTGACCCCCACTATCCAGGCCAGCAAGGACTGAATAAAGAAGCCTGAAGTCTCACCCTGTTCCTATTCCCAGTTGGGTGGTGACAGAGGAGGCCTAGTGGAGGACAGTTAGGCCTCCTACCACTGCCAGCCTTTAAAGAGGCCACCACAGACACCCACTGACCCCTCACTAACACCCCCACCAGGTACTTAGCAATGTCAGGGAAACCATGTGGAGAGCAGAAGGAAACACGTCCCCTCCAGCCAGGGAGATAGCAGCAGAAGCCTCGCCCGAAAAGCCTAGCGCAAAGGCCTACTGTCTGGTTGGTTTTGGTTCATTTTGAGGCACTGGGAATCACATGCTACAAGCAGGCCTAGTAGCATGCTAGGCAAATGCTACTCCACTGAGCTACATCCCCAGCCTGAGAGATGCAATATTTTTTAACTCCCAAAGAATAAATCTCCAGACTCTGATACTGTCAACTGAAGAACTATACAAAATATCTGAAGATTTAATACCAGTTTTAGTCTCTTCCAGAAAATAGAAGAGGAGGGAATGCTTGCCAGTTCATTTTGGGAAGCTGTTATTATCCTGATAGCAAAATCAGAAAAGAAAGATAAAAGAGAAGCCAAGGATTTAGCTCAGTGACATAAGAGTTTCCTTGGCAAGTGCACAGTCATGTGTTTGATCCCCATTACCAAAAAAGAGAGAAAGAGAGAGAGAAAGAGACAGACAGACAGAGCTGGACATAGTGGCATACACCTGTAGTCGGAGCACTTGGGAGGCTGAGTCAGGAGGATTGCTGTGAGTTTGAGGTCAAACTGGGCTACATAGTAAGTTCAAGTCCAGGGTAAACAACATAGCAAGACCCTGTCTCAAACAAAAAAAAAAAAAAGGAAGGAAGAGACCAATATTCCTCATGAATACAAAACATTAGCAAATAAAATTCAGCAACCCATCAAAAGAATTATATGCCATGACTAATGAAATTTTTCCAGGAAAGCAAATAGGTGTCAAATATTTGAAAATTAATATAATCCACCATCTTTCTTTTCTTACTTTTTCTTTTTTTATCAGTACCAGGGATCGAACTCACGACCACACACTTGCAAGGCAGGCACTTATGCTGCTGAGCTAAATCCCCAACCCCAAAAGACAGCTTTTTCAACAAATGTTGCTGGATATTCAAAGGCACACATACACAAAAAAAATGACAAAAGCCTTACACTTTATACAAAAATTAACTCAAGATGGATAACAAATGTGTAGAACACAAAACTATAAAACTTTAAGGAAAAATGTAAATTTTCATAATCTAGTGCTAAGTAAAGACTTGTTAGACTTGATACTAAAAGCATCAGTCATAAAGAAAATAATGATAATCCAGGTGTTGTAGCTCATGCCTGTAATCCAGCACTGGGGAGGCTGAGGCAGGAGGATTGTTGCAGGTTCAAGATCAGCTTGGGCTACAAAGTGAGCTCAATGCCAGCCTGAACTGCATAAGGAGACCTGGTCTCAAAAAGACTAATTAATTAATTAATTATTAATAGTGATGGGGCCAGGGAGTTAGCTCAGCAGTATAAGCACCTGCTCAGCAAGTGTGAGGCCACAAATTCAATCTCCAGTACCAAAAAAAAGAAAAGAAAAGAAAGAAATAATAATAATGATAAACTAAGACTTCATCAAAGCTTGAAACTTTTGCTTGGTAAAAAACTTATAAAGAGAATGAAAAGATAAGTATGGACTAGGAAGATATATAAATCACATATCCTACAAAGGACTAGTATCTAGAAGATATGAAGAACTTTTTTTTTTTAGATTTTTTTCAACAGGGTCTTGCTGTAATTCAGGCTTGGCTTGAACTCACTGTGTAGCCCAGGCTGGATTCAAACTCACACTGATCCTCTTACCCAGCTTCCCAAGTGCTGAGATTACAGGCATTTGCCACCATGCCTGGTTGAAGAACTTTCAAAACTCAGCAGTAAAAAAGCAACCCAATTAGAAAATGGTCAAGGGAAGAGTAGCCCATTGAAGCTATTCCTCACAGTGTAGCTCAGCCATAAAGAACAAGTTTAACATGTGCAAGGCCCTGGGTTGGATCCTCCAACACCAAAAAAAGAAAACAGAGAAAGAAAGAAGAGTCACCACAATGTGGTGGCACATTCCTGTAAACCTAGCACTCAAGAGGCTGAGGCAGGGGGATCACTGAGTTTGGGGCCAGCCTGGAATACCGAGTAGGTTCAAGGTCAGCCTGACCTGCAGAGTGAAACCCTGTCTCCAAAAGAGGGAGGGGGGCAGGGGAAGGAAGGGAGGGGAAGGTTACTGTGTACCTGTCAAAATAGCTCAAATCTTTCTGTTTGTCTCAGACTTCAAAATGGCTTTGACTCAGGTGTGGTCGTGGTGCACACTCATAATCTAGAACTCAAGAGGCTTAGACAGGAGGATTGCTGTGAATTCGAGGCCAGCCTGGTCTACATAGTGAACTCTGTCTCAAAAAGACAAAAAAAAAAAAAAAAAAAAAAGGAAGGAAGGAAGGAAGAGAGGGACTCTGCTTTGATAAGGATTCTGGGCTGTTTTTGCTCTCTTTTGTCTTCCCTGCCCCATGCTGGGGAAGAAACCCAGGCCTCACACCTGATCCGCAGGCAGGTACTACTGAGTTGTGCGCAGGCCAGCATCTGTCTTCTTGTACTTCACTTGCCCAACACAGAACCGAGGCAATGGTTTGCCTGCAGCATAGGTTATTTTAAGAAAGAACTGCTGGAAAAGCGGGACCTGAGTATCTTCAGCTCCCAACTTCTCCTAATTGTTGATTTTCAGGATCTGGCTCCCGGAGAGCGGATGTAACAGGCCCAGCTCTCGCTCACTAGGCAGTCGTCTGAGTCCAGTTACCTGCGTCACCACCGCTGGGGAGGCCTGTTTCAGTGCATAAAGGGCCAGGGCTTTACTCCCTCAAGGATTCTAATTCATACCTAAGCTGGAGAAACAAACAAGTGGGCTCAGTTTTATCTGCAGCCAGGGTTTTCTGGGGAGGAACAAGGCGCCCCTCCACTGAGATGCGCTCCAAGAGGACTTTGTGAACACGGAGCAGGCACGGCGCAGGCGCAGTTGGCGCCAGCCCAGGCCCCTTCTTGCACAGGCCAGAGCCCTTCGCAGGTGCCCCGGTACTCACCGCAGTGTTGGGCTCGATGAGGCGGAGCTGCAGCTTGCGGGCAGCCTCCCACTGCCCCGTGAGGCAAAGCCGCTCCAGCTGGCACAGCTGGGCCCCCAGCACGTTGGCCAGGCCACACACGCCCCCCACAGCTCCTGCCCAGAATAAGATACAGAGAATTAGCCAGAGTCACTTGCCACAGAGAACCCCAAACCCTGGTCCCTGAACCTATTCATCCTAGGACATAGGATGTGAATTTCTATACCACTGTTGACCATGTCAGAGTCACGCTCTGTGAGCCCATGTACACACTTCCAGAGAGAAAGAGATGCTCACTTGTTCAGAAGAGAATCTCCTGGGCCAAGCGGTGTGTGGAGAGCAGGGAGATAAGGGAAGGGCCTCCTCTACCCTTCCAGACCCAGTCCTGGCTGCCCATTGACGTCTCCATGTTTTTCCAGCAGCCCCCGACTCATTAGTTCTGGAAGGGTCTGGAGTAACTGTGAGCTTGTGCTCTCCTGAAATCTTTCCCCTAGGGGAATTCACCTCGAGACAGTGATGGGGTAGTGGTGAGGAAGAGGAGTGGACAGAGCCCTGGGCACCAGATCAGAGACTAGTCATCTCCTCTTACTGGCTGTATCACGCTGGACAACTCCCAGGACATCTGGGTAGAGAAAATGTGTTGGTTGTAACCTTGGAAACCTCAGCCTTCCTTTGAGTGTGACTCTAAAAGTAGTTGGGAGTGACCCTAAGTACAGTGGCCTTGGGGCTGAAAAGAGAGTGGACAATTTGGGATGAGCAAATAGAGCTCCATTTACAGAACAGCTACCGTGCAGCAGGCACTGTGGCACACACGGGACTGGCACGCTCTGATCTTCCTAGTGCCTCCATGGGCTCAGAGAGGTCATGTGTACTGCCCCATATGACTCAGCAAGTAAATGGGGACACTGAGATTCCAGCTCAGATAGCCCCACCTCCAGAGCCTGGGCTCTTTCCATCCATCCCACTCTCAGGAAGGAGGGGGCAGTGGGTCCCAGTGTTTTTTTCCTGCACTTTAGAGCCTGTGACATGGCAAAAGGGGTATGCGCAAAGAACTGTGTACAAGGCAAAGTCTACAGGGCCATAGGAACCAGTGTTGTCCCCTGAGGTACAGTAGGTTCCAACTTTCCAATGAGTTCAGTTCTGGGAGAAGGTAAATCAGATTCATTCATAATCCGATGCAGTGAGCCTTACACATTACGCCCATGAGCCCTACACAGTACACCCTTGAGCCCTACATAGTACACCTGGGAAAGTTTGCAACTTGACTATTTTAACTCAGGGACTTACTACAAAAGTCAACTGAGCATATCACCCCTGTGTGCACTTCACAGATCAGCAGTCCCTTATCCAGAAAAACTGTAAGCAATACAAAAATGTCCTGAGACCTCCACCATTCACCTGTCTGAAAGAAACCAGAAACATGACAAGACAAAGAAACAGCAAAAAGCCTCCAACCACTGACCCAGGGAATATAAGTCCAGGAGAGGTAAATGCAGAGGAGATTGAGGGCAGCAAACATGCAATATCAGACACAGCCTCATCAGAAATAAAGAAATACTTCCGTAACCTCATCGATGAATTTAAATCTGAAATGCTAACTCAGGTGAAGCAAGATATAAGAAGATTAGTAAAAGAAATGCTGGGCACTCCTCAAGAAGACACAAATGGAAGAATGGAGGAACCCAGAGAAAGGAGAGAAGCCTCTGATGAAGAATATAAACAAAATCTAGAATATATGAAACCGATCCAAAGAGAATATCAGGAAATTAAAAACTCCATTGAAAACTGGCAAAACTTCTTAACAGAAACTAAAGACAGACTTTCAAAACTTGAAGATAGATTTGCAATGTATGATCGTGAAAGGAAGGATTGCTTAAAAATAATAGGGAACTAGGAACAAAGGCTAGAAGACAACAAGAGGATTTATAACTTAAGAATAAAAAATGTGAACAAAGAAGCAGGGACAAATACAAATGAAATAAAAAGGCTATTCACAGAGATAATGAAGGAAAACTTCCCAAGCATAGGAAGTGATGTTCAGATATATGAGGCATACAGAACTCCAGCCAGCTACAACCAAAACAGATCTACACCCAGACATATAATAATCAGGATCCCAGAAATCCATCACAAGAACAGCATATTAAAAGTGGTCAGAGAAAAGAAACAGATTACTTATAAAGGAAAACTTATCAAAATCATAGCGGACTTCTCGATGAAAACTATCAAATCAAGAAGAGCTTGGAGTGAAATATTCCAAGCCCTGAAAGAAAATAACCTCCAACCAGAATGATGTACCCTGCAAAACTGTCTCTCAAAATTAATGGAGAGACAAGATATTTCCACAACAAAGAGGAACTGGGGGAGTTTGTTACCACCAATCCAACCCTGCAAAGAATACTGAAGGACATTCTAGAGAGAGAGAAGAAAATCACCAGGATTTTAGGAACAATGGCAGAAAGGCCTCAGTGAAAGGGGCAGACAGTGGAATGAAGGAGAAAAGTAAACAACAATGACAGAAAAATAGCATAGCAGAGATGAGGCAGAGAAGATTGGCTATATTGCTGTTTTGTCTTGACTGATTTTATTCGAATCTGGTATGCTTGGGAATATCTGAGAGTAGAGGCAACTACTCTGAAGATGACAAGATTCAATAGGATACCCATTCTTGTTTGATTATTAACTGCCTTTGAAGTCCTATAATGTCTCCAATGTTTGGTTTTTATTAATAGTGCTATGTACTGCTAAGTTTAATTATACTATGTCTGATGATATAGACAATTTTATTGAAAATAACAAGAGACATCATAGTAACTACCATAGATCACCTAATATTGTGGTTTTATAGGTCCTTTTCATTTCGTGTTTCTCTAGGAATTTACTTGTTTTGATTTGTTTTTCCCTCTAATACAGAAAGGCTGGGTATACATGTAGAGACTTATACATGTGTAGAACTTCTAAACAGTTTATGAGAATTGATTATAGTTATTGTAAAAAAAAAAGAGAGGAAAGTATTCTAAAGGATATAACTGCATGTATGTTTGAGTGTGTAGGATTGATGACCATAATACTAAGTTTTTTGTTGGATAGATGAACAGAGCTGATTGCAGTCTCACTGTTTGTCTACTTTGCATGCTTTACTTTTGTAAATAGAACAACTACTTCTAGGAGGAAAATATGTAATTATCAACTAGTGATTTCTTACTGTTTTTTTTTTCTTTTTGAAATTATGTATTATTTCTACCCTCTTTCTGTTTCATTTTTTTCCCCTTAAATTTAAAAAAAAAAATCACACGAATCTAAAGTCCCTGGGGTTTTGGGTGAAGGGAGCAGATGCTGCCCTCCATTTTCCTTCTTCAGGGTTCAAATCCCACCTGCACCCAGGGACCTTCACCCAAAACATGTAAGAGCAGTTATAAGTGACATTCCTAGGATCCCTGGACCGGAACAGAATTTGACCACAGCAGCTGAAGGTGCCAGGCCCAGCCCTGCAGTTCTGACAGTGCATTCTAGATTGGGATTTGGGATGGAGTGGGGTGGAATTCTGACCTTGAGGGGAGGCCTCAAGATCTTTTTCCCTTGAGACCAAGTCTCACCATGCAGTTCAGATTGCCCTGAAATTCCCTATGTATCCCAAACTACGTAACAATCTTCCTGCCTCAGCCTTCCAAGTGCTGAGATTACAGACATGTGCCATCACACCTGGCCTAGAGGAGGCCTTTCCCCCATTGTACTGGGAATTTAGCTCAGGGCCTTCACACTGCTCTACATCCCCAGATCCTTTTCTCCTTTTTTAACAAGGTCTCATGAAATCATCAAGTCTCCCAGGCTGGGATCAAATTTGCAATCTTTCTGCCTCAGTCAGAGGCATGTGCTGGGATCACAGGCACACACTGCCACCTCTGCTTGGAGGAGCTAAATTTGTCATCTAAACATGAACTTGGGGCTTAGAATAACCTGAAGACATTCCTGCAATGGTCCATGGATTGTATGTGGCCAATAAGATTGTTCACGAGTTTCCAGTGTCAGGGAGCCAAGTGGGCATTTTGCTAGCCGAGTACCCTCTACAGGCCTTACCCTAGCCTTCCCAGTCTCTCGCAGTAGACCCAGCTGGTGGGTGTATCTTGGCCACCCATGGCAGTTCGAAGGCAGTTAGGCAACCTACCCAAGGCATAGCTGGCCAGTAAGAAGCCAGCGGATCCAGCCAGTACCCCAAAATCCTGATGCCTGGTCTTGTGAACAATCAGTGCGATTCTAGTCACCTGCAACAGCAAACATGCTGTGAGAGCCTGGCCCAGAGTTGGCCGTCAGCCTGAACAAACAACCCCTCTCCTAGAGACAGGGTCTCAAGTTCAGACAAAGCCCAGGAGAGCCCACTCCACAGAGAGAACCCAGGACTGACACTGGTCCCAGAACTATCCTGAAGCACGTAACTAACGTGCTGGGGCCCAGAGAAGGAGGAGGAGGCCTGGGATCCTGGGAGCATCCCAACCTGGGAGCAGCTGCCACTCACATCACCACCACTGTCCTTCATGCCCACGATATTTGGGTGTTGAGCAAGTGTGACCACTGCATCCACAGGCAGGTCCAGTCCTGTGTTGGCTGGGACACTGTACAGCACCACGGGGATTGGAGAGAGATCAGCAACCTGAGGGACACAGAGAGAAAGGAGAAGATGGCAGCCACCCCAGGTCCGCAGAGCTGCAGGCATGGCCCCGGCAGGTCATGCCCTGCTGTCTGAACAGTTCTGCGTCCTGGACCTGAGCCACCAGTGCTGTAGAACCTGACTGCAGCTGCTGTAGAATGGTGGAGCGTATCTACTGAGTGCTCTCTCTACACTGGACGCAGCTCAAAATCCTTTGTGCTCCAGATCTCATTTAAACCTCCAGAACCATCGTTCTCCCACTTTAGAAGGGAAGGAAACAGTGGTCCAGGTTTTTGTTTTTTTTTGTTTTGGTCTTTTTGAGACAGGGTCTTGCTATGCAGTTCAGACTGGCCTTGAGCTCACTTTGTAGCCCAGGCTGGTCTCGAACTCAATGATCCTCCTGCCTCAGCCTCCCAAGTGCTGGGATTACAGGTGTGAGCCACCACGCTCAGCTAAAATTGCCTTTCCATAGCACCAGAATGTGCCCAACCTCATCTTTGAGACTTTTTTTTTTTTTTTTTTGGTACTGGGGATCGAACTCATGACCGCGCACTTGCAAGGCAGGCGCTTAAGCCACTGAGCTAAATGCCCGGCCCCTGGTGGCCCAGTTTTGCACCGCTGGTGTATGGTAATCATGTCCATAGCTGCTATTCACTGGGAGTAGGCTCACCACTCCATTCCTAGCTCACATCTGCTCTCGACCTCAGGCCTCTGACCTGCGCCCCACCCCAAATCCACCTTGCTGTAGTGGTGAATGAGGGCAGCGCTGTTCATGCGGCCGCGGTAGTAGAAAGGAGTCACCACGATGGCAGCATCAGCCCCGACCTGCGCCATGCTGACAGTCATCTCCACAGTGGCCTGAGTGGCTTCAGGAGGGAGAGCAGGAGGAAGTGTCAGTCTGAGCCAAATCTCTGGGGTAAGCAAAGGGAGCCTCAGAGTGTCCCAAAAGAGGCAGAACGAGCAGACAACCCAACCCCAGAGCTGAGGCGCCCGGACCCCACAGCCCAGCCGATCCCGGGGGCCCGGGGCAGTCAGGCCTCACACTCGCAACCGGAGCCTGCTAACAGGAGCTTGTCCTTGGGCATGACCTGGCGCACGCAGCTCATCACCTCCAGTCGCTCGCTGCTGGTCAGGAAGGGGAACTCGCCAGTGGAGCCTTGGACCACAAAGCCTGCAACAGAGGGCCCATCTCAGAGGCCGAGGCCTCCCACCAGGACATGGGCGCTTCGCACTCACCAGGCTTCGACCTCCCCTCATAGCTTCCCATAGCTTTCTTTCTCATCCCTGTCTTCATTCAGGGACAACAGTTTTACCAGATGTAGGACAGTCTCTTTAAAAGTTTTTCTTTTTAAAAAATTTCCCCCCCAGTACTGGGGATTAAACTCAGGGCCTCACACATGCTAGGCAAATGCTTTACCGCTGAGCTACAAACCCAGCCTTGTTTATTTTATAAGGCAGGATCTGGCTAGGTGCCGTCCTCCTGCTCAGCTTCCCCAGTCATGGGGACCACAGCCATGGGCCGCCATGGTAAGCTGTTTTCCTCTGTGTAATGAAACGTTTTAGCCACACCAAAAAGAACAGCCAGTACAATGATCCACACCTGGGCACCCAGTGCTTGTGACAAACCTAAGCCTGATCACCTGTCTCTTTCCACCCCCTTGTCCTGAGTCAGGTGTTTATTGTTCATTCGTGTTTTTATATGCTTACAACATGCTTAAAGGTCCGTGAATATACACAGGCTTTTGCAATTTTAAACTTTGTAGAAATTAAACAAGCCTCACATAGCTTTCTGAAGTGTGATGTTTTCATTTAATGTCATGTTTTGAGCTTTGTCCACACAGCACACGTAGCTATGATTCATGCATTTTAATCACTGTATATAGTGTTTGATTATACAGTTAGACTACAGTTCATTTTTCATTCTCTTGTGGAGAACACAGAATGTTTGCTTCTTTTGGCTGCTGAAAACAGTGCAAAAACAATAATTTTTGCCTATGTCCAAGCACTTCTCTAGCATTTGCTAGGTGTGTGATTGCTGTGCCGTGTCTTTGTGAGTTTTCACAGGCAAGACGCTTCCAAGGGAGTGTACACTGTAGCTCAGAGGCAGTCTGACAGGGTTCATCATCCACGCCAACTCTTTGGACTGTCAGAACTAATTTTTGCCAGTTTTCTGCATACAAATCAATATCTCATTGTTTTATTTTGAATTATTTGAGGAACTTCCAACATTTTATTTCTGAGACCCACAAAATTTATATTCTTCAGCTGAGCCCAAATGAATGTTAGTAGAATTACTTCCTGAGTTGTTCCATTTAACTTTTTTTCTCTTTTTCTGCTCGCTGCTCTATTCTAATTTTTGTAAAACTGAAGTAGTTGGCAAATACTTCACACAATCAGATTAATTCTATTAATAAATAAAGGATGTTTGGGAGAAGAAAAAGAGAAAAGAAAATATAACTGGGCATGCAAAATCCCTGCCATATGGTTATGAGAGCTGAGCCAGGAATATGAAGTGGAGTTTCCCAGCACTTGAAGCTAAAATGGAAATGCAGTCAGCTAACTGATTTGTAGGACCTAAAAGATAAAAGTAAAGCAGCTGTCCTGGCACAGACCAAGAGAAATTGTTCCTGTGAGTCACTCATAAGGGGACACAGTGTGATGTAGACTCCACTACATACCACAAGCTGTGCTGTTACCACATCACTAGATTCTGCTGAGTGGGTTGCCAGGCTGTCTGTCACTCATAGCTCGCCATTTTTTTCCCCTCACTTTCTTTCATTTTGCCTTAATAATATAGCAAGCAGCGTCCCAAGGCAAAGAGCTTCTGTGTTCCTTGGATCACGTCCTGAGGATTAGTTCCTCCATGTCAGGCTGGAAGCTGAAGGGAAGACACTTCTGTGTGTTGCTACAGCAGACCTCAGAGCTTTCCCAGAAAAGGTTGAGGCCAATGATCTGGCCATGATCAGACTAGCATCCTTGACCAAGGAGTTAGAGGTCAGACTCTTGCTAATTCTCTATACAAAAGCCAAAGCCATCTGCCACCCTGGACTAGGGTAGACTCATGCGACAGTCCCTGACCCAACTACAGTCACTCCCAAGTCACCTTGCATCCAGTGGTCAGTCCCAGAGTCTCCTGAGCCCCACAGATGGACCTGGTCTCAAAGCAGGACAGAAGGATCTGGAATTTGGGAGGCAGCAGCAGGCCCTGTACTCAAGGCTCCCATAGCAAGGCCCTCTCTCCTGTCCCTGGAAGGGGACATCTGCCCTAGTCTGACTCCCAGGCTGAGGACAGAGAGGGTGGTACTCTAGGCTAGAACCTGGTAATCAATAATGTCAGCTATCATGAAGTCAGGAGAAGGTGCCAAGCCTTAATTGGGGGATAGGTGGTGCTGAAGGGGAACCTGGGGGAGGCCCTAACTCCCCCAGCCCCAACTGAAAGATGATGCATGCTCATTTGGGAAGCTACTCTCATGCTGGCTGCTCCAGAAAGCCAGGGTGGCTTGAGCAGGTCAGTGGGTGACTGGGGCTAAGGATATACGAACAACATCATGATTCTACCGTAATCAAAGGAATCACAGTCTGTCCTTCATAAGCTGAGTATCCCTCGGCTACAGTTCACCACCATAATTGCCTCCTCCAAGAAGTCTTCTGGGATTTATCTACTGGACCTTTCTACTCTGACTTCCCTTTCCTGTTCCCTGTACTTCTTGTTACCTCCTCGCATATCCAGAGGTCCTCAGAACCTTTCATCCCATCCCCACCCCACCCCTCTGTAGGATTAGGCAAATCTTCTCCACCTGGCCTTTCTGTAAAATGATTATTTATTTATTTATTTATTTATTTATTTATTTATTACTGGGGATCAAATTCAAACCTTGCACTTGCCAAGCCAGCGCTTACACCACTGGGCTAAATCCCTGGCCCAAAATGATAAATTAGATCATACGGTCTCCAAAGTTTTCCCTGGCTCTAGATTCCACAGTCACTTTTCTTTTGGCTTTTCTCCTTCCCTTGGTCGGTCTCTTAAATGTTTTCCTCCCATCAAAACTGTCAGGGCTGGGAACAGAGCTCAATGGCAGAGTGCTGGCGTAAAGGAGGCCTAGGATCCCATCCCTGGGACCATATGAAAAACAAACTTGTCAGTGCCACACACATACACACACACACACACACACACACACACGGCCACTGGCCTGTGTCTGCACATTGCATATGCTGTCCCTCTCTGCCTGGCCTCTGGTGGAAGCTTTCAACAGGTATGAGAACACAGCCCGATCCCTCTGGGCTCCACAGCATTTTCATCTAGTACAGACCAGGCTAGCTGTATGCTGGCAATGTGTTGTATAAAAGAAATACTGTTGTACTTGAGAGGCTGAGACAGGAGAGTCACCAGAGTTCAAGATCACCCTGAAATATATAGTTAGTTCAAGGCCAGCCTGGACTGCATAGCAAGACTCTATCTCAAAACAAAAACATTGTCACAAATCTGGCCTGTGACAGGACATTTTTTGCATAATGTAATTCCTAACCTCCCTCAGGAAAGAAATTTGCATCCCCAATAAAATGCTTAAGCAATTTTCTATTTTCCTGTTTCTTTTTTTTCCCTTTTATTTATTTGTGGTGTGTGTGTGTGTGTGTGTGTGTGCAACTTTAATGATAAAAAGGGTACAGGAACAGAAACTTGATATTTCACTTATGTTGCATAACAAGCTAACCAAACTGGACATGGAAAATAAATTGTAAAACAAACCACTTTTCTTATTGTTTCTATGACTTTTTAAATCCCCTTCATGTCTCTCAAATTAGGTTGAGGTATAGTATACTGACAAATATAGTAAGGGGCAAACAAGAATAGTACCAAACTAACAGATACCAAAAACCAAATACCATGTTTAAAAAAAAACAAAAAACAACCAAACCAGAACTGGCCATGGTGGAACCCAGATGGCTGCAGAAGAAGGCAACTCGCCCATCCGCTTGGTAAGCACCACCTTCTGGCATGAGCCAGGAGGAGACCCAGTCATCGGCCCCTGTGAGCCTACTGGCGCACAGGCTAGAAATCAAACACCCCAACACGCACACACACACACACACACACCCATTAGCAACTGGGGACAGACATCTGAGCATGTCTTGAGAGGCTGACCATATGCAATATAGCAAATATGGGGGATTTCCTTCCATCTTCTGTTTGAAAGCAAATGTTTTTTTCACTGTTTTGTCTCATTATGATTAATTATATTACTCCAATATTCTCTTTCGAATGGTTTTATAATGTTCTGTTTTTGGTTTGAGTTTGCTATACCTAACTGACTGGACAACTATTGTGAAGATAACAAGATATATACTATGGTACCTATTACTGTTATCCCGGTATCCTGCTGTGATGTTCTGTACCAAATTCACTGCATTGTCTCAATTGGCTTTGTTCTGTCTTGTTCTATTGTGTTTTTACTACCTTCAAATAAAAAAATAAATTAAGAAAGAAGCAGCCCAAAGCTCAGATCTGCCCGGGGTTAAAGCCCATTTTCCTTCCCCTATGAGCTGTCCATATACACTTATTAAATGAATGAATTGATGGTTTAAAAAAAAAACATACAGTAGCCATTTCTCAGGTTAGAGCAGCAGGAGAAAGTGAATTCTAAATCGTCAACATTTTAGTGGTCTTTGTCAGCTTTGTCACATTAACTTCCTAACATCATTCTTCATTTGTAAAATTCAGGTCAAAAAAAGGAAAGGAGCTGGGGAAAGTCAGTTCATTTCAGTAAATTACCTCTCCAGTTCTCACACACCACACATGCCCATCAGCACAAAACTGGGAAATAACACCTAAGACTAGGAGATTTGATTTGAAGTTATGAAGCAAATTAAAATAGAATAATACAAGAAAAAGAACCAGTGGGATTGATCTGATGGTTTTTTTGTTTGTTTTTGTTTTTTGTTGGTACTGGTGATCAAACTCACAACCTCACACTTGCCAGGCAGGCACTTAGGCCACTGAGCTAAATTCCCAGCCCCAATCTGATGAATATTAATAGCTTTGAGCCTTGGTCTAGAAATCACCCACCTTCCCCTTTGACTCAGGCCAGAGTCCAGGGGCTCTTAACTGCTCTTTGCATTCAGTGTAACAATGATCCAACTGTATTTTCTGATAAAAAATGTCCTCACCTAGAGTATATACTTGAGTTGACCTCCTGGAGACCATTTTGCTTACAGCCTGACTGTAATAAAACTTTGACATGTGCTCATAGTCCAAAAGTGTTTTAGCTTTAACTTTTGAACTACTTTTAGACCTAAAGAAAAGTTGCAAAAATAAGCAGAAAATTTCTAAAACTTCCTCACCATCAACATTTCACCTACCTATTGTAAACAATCAAAACCAAAGAATTAACCTGGGTGTAATCAGATGCCAAGCCTCACCACTGTCTTTTTTGTCTAATTTAACATTTTTCCTGTGTAATTGATCCTATTTTTCCCAGTTAAGCTTTTTATTATGAAGTATTTTAAATGTATAAATATATAAATTGCAATTTATGTAGTCACTATAGTCACATTGGTAATGTTTCAAAAATTTAAATACACCAAACCATGTTCAATATCAATTTGTTTGGGTTGTTTATGGATTGTGTGTGTGTGTGTGTGTGTGTGTGTGTGTGTGTGTGTGTGCCAGGGATCAAACTCACGACCTTGCATTTGCCAAGCAGGTACTTACGCCGCTGAACTAAACCCCCAGCCCCTATGGATTTATTCATGCTTTGCAATGATTTGGGGGATCTGGAGTTTGAAAGACCGCAACTGGAAACTACCAGCAAATCCATAATAGATGCAAATGGTAAGGAATGTCTGTTTGCTGGGGATATAGCTCAGTGGCACAGCACCCGCCTGGCAAGCACAAGGTCGTGAGTCTGATTCCTGGTACCAAAGAAATGTCTATGTCAAAGAGTCACTTTGAGTCAGGGCCTTGTAGTAGATGTATCTAGAGATTCATAACAGAGGCGGCAGTCTGGGGATGGGTCACCACTTGCCGCCAAAATGCCTTCTTAGGACCCAGGAGAAGGAGACAGGGAAGAATCCTAGGCAGGAGAATTGTCTGGCTGTGTGCAAAGAGGTCAAAGGTCAACACAAGAGGCGGAGTGAACTGGTAGGAAGAGCAGCGGGAGAAAGCACTGGGAGGGAACGGGGACTCTGTGGGCTTTGGAGTCAGGCGAAGCTGTGATCTGCTCCCAGAAATATCCTTTCTATCTTGGGCAAATTACGCCTTTGACCTCAGTAGCCTCTTTTGTGAAATGGGTATCACTTAACACTTAACACAGGACAGGCTATATACTTTTAAAAACATTTTTTCTTTTTATTTTCTTTTAAAAACCAAAACAGAAAAAAAGGATAGAAATAATACATAATTTAAAAAAACAGTAAGAAATCAACACTAGTTAATATATTGCACATTGTTATCTTAGAAGTAGTTGTTCAGGTTACAAGACCTAGGCATAAAAAGTGATCAATCAATCAAACAATGACAGCACAAAAAAAAATATGGAACACTTCACGAATTTGCATGTCATCCTTGTGCAGAGGCCATGCTAATCTTCTCTGTATCATTCCAATTTTAGTATATGTGCTGCTGAAGTGAGATTTAAAAACATTTTTTAGGGTATATCTTTTTAAAAAGCTCTCAAAAAAAGAAGAAGAAGAAGAAGAAGAAGAAGAAGAAGAAGAAGAAGAAGAAGAAGAAGAAGAAGAAGAAGAAGCTGCCAGTAACACTAGTAACACAGAGCAGCAGCGGTGGCCACAGTCCCAAAGCAGGCAGGGCAGGGAGAGACATATGGCGTGGGACACCAGGATTTGAGATGGCCTCAGGAGAACAGGGTCCAAGTCCCACCTGACTTCCTTACTCTATTCTGAAAACCTGTTCCTTAACCCTCTCCCACAATACCTGGCTGCTTCTTCCTTCCCTGGCAGCTGCAGGTGGTGGGTTGGGGGATCCTGCAGATATCTCTCCCCAGCACCTGAGACTGACTGGGGTGGGAAGAAGAGAAATGTGAGGTCAGAGGAGCCCTTTCACGGAGCCTCCAGATGGAGCCCAGTGAAAAGACCCCAAGCCAAGGCCCACATGCAGACAACTGCTGGAGCAGAAACACTCTCCCTTCACCCCTCCCAGGCTCAGGCTGCCACAGAGCCCATCGACTCAGAGTGAGGGAATACAAGGCTTTATTGGCTCCGTTTCAAGCTTTTGGCATGTTTGGGGCGCTTGGCTGCTCCAGGGGTCTGCCTGTCTGTCTCCTCTCAGTGGGTCTTCAGGGCCTCAGGGTTTGTCACAGCTGCCTGCCTTCCCTCCAGCTCTTCCTCCAGCCGGGTCCATCCTCTGCGGAAGAGTCTACTCATGAGCCCTGGGAAAGGGCCTGAGGAGGAAAGGATTTTGGCTGAGGCGTCTCACCCTGGGCAACGTGAGTTTCCCTGCAGATGAGAAAACAGCCTGCTTGTGTGGGCCAGCCTGTGGGGGAGGGGTGTACTTCGGCAGCTTCAAGAATTAAACATCTGGCTGCTGCGGTTGGGCAGACTATGGCTCTGATGGCTCAGGTGCCCTGGGTGATTCTGGTGGCTCTGGTGGCCTGGATGAGTCTGGTGGCTTGGGTGGCTCGTCTGACTCTGGTGGCTTTGGTGGCTGGGATGACTCTGATGGCTCTGCTGACCATAGAAAGTGCGTGTGTGGTTGGCACCAGCCACGGTGTTTTCCCGCTGGGTGATGAAACTCCTTTTTAGCTTCATCTCCACCTCTTCGAGGGCCTTCAGCTCCTCCAGGTTGATGTCCCTGGAATCCAGGTGGCCTGAGCGCTGGTAAGCAGTGGCTCTCTGTAGCATGGAGTCAGCTACACGCTGCCCTTTGGTGTCAATCTCCTTGATGCAAGCAGTCACATCAGCCCACGGGGCCTCATCCATGGACAAGGGCTTTTCAGACTCCTTTTGGGTCTCCCTGGTCACGTTGGACCCAGACGTCTTCTGCTTGCTGGTGACAGATTCCCGGTGCAGCCCTGTGGCCCGTGGCCCATGCCTGGAGGTGATGGTCTCCCCTTGTACTGTGGGGTTGGCTTTCCCACTCCCTCTCTCAGGCTGGTTGGTATTGCTGCTGGTGCCGGCATGGTTGTCAGAAGCCAGTTTCTCCTTCGACAGGCAGCTAAAGTGAGATTTGATCCAGTTTTCCTTTGCTTTGTGGGATTCTGGTGACTCATCTTGTGCAGACCCAGAGGTTATCTTATTTCTCTTCCTCTGAGCCCATAGCATGAGGCCTCCACCTCCCAGCAAGAAGATGACTCCCAGCACCACCTTGCATGGTGGTTGCTGGATGAACTCTAAGAAAGTCTCCAGGACCTTACGCTAGGCAGGCAGAGCACACTGGGAGTCAGGGAGCCAGATGTTATGGCTCATGCTTGAAAGGGCAAGTTGTCCAGGTGTGTCTGACCCCCAGGCCACTGCTGCACCTCCCCTGGCTTCCTCTGTTGCCTCAGCAATGAGCCCCATTGTGAGGAGGACAATTGGGGGCGGGGTGGGGGAGGCCATGCAACCCTCAGGTCTAGCCTGGCGGTCACTGCCTCAGGCCTACATCTTACCTCCTTCGCAGAGCACTGTCCTCAAGATGAGTGGAAGAATAGTTTCTCCCATTCTGATTTCCCTTTGGCTTTTGCTCTCTCCCAGTCTTTGGTATTTCTTCCTCCCCATTTGGTCACCCCAAGGGCAGAGATGCTGAGTCAGGCTGGGCCTGGCTGGGATGGCTTCCATTCCTGGCCTCCTGAGGCTGGTATCTTCCTCTATCCAGGCACATGTCTGCTACCAGTTCAGCACATTCCACCTCCACTTGTAGCCTTCAGCCCATTACAGGACGGAGCCCAGAAGGAAAAGGGCTCAGGAAGGAGTTAGTTCTGGAGAAGCATGAGGTCACGTGGGAAGAGACAAGCAGTCGACTGAGAAGGCAGAGCAGATAGACGGGAGTCTTCACGGGGTCCCACAGTGGTGCCTGCTGCCTCTTGCCTTAGAGGCAAATTCAAAATGCACCTCATGGCAGTGAGCACACAGTGTAGGGTGTGAGAAGGAAGCCGTTCAGCTGGGCTTTCTCTGGGGACTTGCATAAGCCTGAGTAATTCCCATGCATCTCAGCGAAAATGTATGCCTGGCCTGCCCTACTTTCACCCTTAAGTCATCTAATATATATATATTTAATTTTTGTTTTAATTTATCTTATTGTTTTGTGCTACCGGGGATTGGACTCATGACTGCGCACTCACCAGGCAAGTGCTTATGCCACTGAGCTAAATCCCTGGCCCTCATCTAATATATTTTAAAAATGAAGCCAGATGTGGTGGCACACGCCTGTATTCCTAACACTTGGCAGGCTGAGGCAGGAGGATCACTGCAAATTCAAGGACAGCCTGAACTGCATAGTGAGTTCAAGATCAGCCTGAACTGCATAGTGAGACCCTGTATCAAATAAATAAATGCAAAAAAATAGGCTTTAAAAGTTGACATCTTTAAACAAAACAGCTCCTGTAACAGTAATGATTTTAATATCAGTATATACAAAAATATTCTATCATTTAAAGGAAATCATGGTCTATTCTTCACATCAAGTAGAACACTGGCTTAAATTTTTGTGAACGACATCTCTGTCTTGCTTGACTAGCTCTGTGATTGTCCACTAATTTCAGCAGGAAATAACAATTCAAAGTCCACCTTTCAGGTTATTAATAGGTGAGCTCAGGGCCCTCTATAGTTATAACCTTTGTTTGTTTGTTTTCTGAGCCAGGGTCTCACTATGTAGTCCAGGGTGGCCTCGAACTGGCTATTAGCCCATGATGCCTCAAATACACAATCCTCCTGCTTCAGCCTCACAAGTGGTGGGATTAAGTCGTGTGCTTAGTTTGTGGTCATAACTTTTATTTGAATAATCAGTACACATTAACAATGATTTTTTTTTAAAAGATTAAAAAGAGCTATACAGTTCCAGGCAGAGCCTTCCAGAAGGCTCTGTGTTAACTCGCTTTGGTTCCCACCACTTTTTTTTTTTATTTTATTTAAAGAGAGAAAAAAAGCAAAACAGAAAAAAGGATAGCAACAATACAGAATTCAAAAAAAAACTAAGTAATCACTAGTTGATAAATTATATATTGTCATCTTAGAAATAGTTGTTCAAGTTACAAAATTAAAGCACACAATGTGGACATTCAAACAGTGAGACTGCAAACAGTTCTGTTCAATGATCCAACAAAAACTTAGTAACATGGTTATCAATCTTACACACTTAAACATACCCGCAGTTATATCCTTTAGAGCACTTTCTTTTCCTCTCTTTTTTACAATAGCAATTACACATTTTGGGTTTTATTACTCCTACATTTCTTATTATTTTTTACATTAGAGACACAACATGATATTTACAAATATGATTCTTATTTCTTTCACTTATGAGGATAGTCTTAAGTTGCCTCATTTCAATCTGAAGGCCTCAAGATCATCCTTTTTATAGCTGAGTAATATTCCCATTATATAAAAATACCACATCTTTTTCATCCACTCTGCAGTTGATGGGCATTTTGGTTGTTTCCAAGATTTAGCGATTACAAATTGTGCTGCTATGAACATGGGTGCACATGTATCACTGTGACATGACCTTTTCAGATTTTCTGGGAAAATACCCAGGAGAAGAATAGCTGGGTTGAATGAAATTTCCAATCCTAGTCTTCTGAGAACTCTCCATACTGATTTCCATAGTGGCTGCACCAGTCTACACTCCCACCAACAATGGAGCAGTGTTCCTTTTTCCCCTGAAACCTCGCCAACATTTGTTATCAGTT
Organism: Hydrochoerus hydrochaeris; assembly: GCA_004027455.1. Lineage (NCBI taxonomy): Eukaryota > Metazoa > Chordata > Mammalia > Rodentia > Hydrochaeridae > Hydrochoerus > Hydrochoerus hydrochaeris. The sequence continues at coordinate 126,244 of PVLA01004143.1, read as the reverse complement.
GTTTTCTTGATGGCAGCTATTCTTTCCAGAGTGAGGTGGAATCCCAATGCTGTTTTAATTTGTATTTCTCAAATGACCAGTGATGGTGAACATTTCTTCATGTGTGTTCATCTCCAATGCCCATTTTTGAAGAAGGTCTTTGAATTTGGGGGGGCTTGATGTTTTTCAATTCTTTATATGTTCTAGATATAAGTCCTTTGTTTGAGGGGTTGCTGGCTATAATTCTTCCCATTCTGTGGGTTTTCTTGTCACTCTGTTGGTGATTTCTTTTGAAGTACAGAAACTTTTCAATAATATGAGATCCCAGTTGTTGATTCTTTGAAGTGTTTCCCGTGCAGTTTGCATTTTGTTTGTGAATTCTCTGCCTACCCCTATGTCTCCAAGATTTCTACCTACCTTGTCTTCCAGTAGATTTAGTGTTTCTGTTTTAATATTTAGGTCTTTGATCCATTTAGACTTTAGTTTTGTGCATGGTGATAGGCATGGGTCTAGTTTCAGTCTTCAGCATGTGAAGAGCCAATTTTTCTAACACCATTTATTAAAGAGACTATCCTTCTTCCAGTGAATATGTTTAACCCCTTTGTCAAATATCAGGTGGCTGAGTGTTTTTGTAGTTGTGCTTGCATCTTCTAATCTGTTCCATTGATCCTCAGGTCTATTTCTTTGACATTACTATGCTGATTTTATCACTGTGGCTTTGTAGTATAATTTCAAGTCAGGAATTGAGATGCCTCCTGCCTTGCCTTTGTTGCCCAGAATTGCCTTTGCTATTGTAGGTCTCTTCTGTTTCCAAATAAATTTTAGGAGTATTTTTCTCTAGATCTGTGAGATATGTCAATAGTATTTTGCTTGGGATTGAGTTAAATCTGTATAACAGTTTTGGGAGTAGGGCTGTTTTCACAATGTTGAGTCTTCCTAGCCAAGAGCAAGGAATATCCTTCAATTTTTAAATATCCCCTTCAATCTCCTTTTTTAGCATAGCATAATTTTCAGCATATAGGTCTTTTACATTCTTGGTTAGGTTGATTCCTAAGTATTTCCCACCACTTCTTAGAGGGTTTTTTTTAATTTTTACTTTAATTACACATGCTTGCAGTACATAACAATTACAACCCTTGTGGGAGTTGATACACATGCATAACACATCTTAATTCTCCTTATTTCCTTCCCCTCCCCTCTTTCCAGACCATTTTCTTGCAGACACTTCTCAACACAAAATATGACCACTGCACCTCTGCCCCTGAGTATAGGCCATAAGGTCCACTCTAGAACTGGATGAGAGGAACAGACTACAGAGCTAACACAGTTTGACTGAGTCACAGAGGGCCTATAGCAAGATGCCTGGCTCAGTGTTGTCTGTGGCCAGTACCCTGAAGACTCAGCTGGCCATTTGAAAATGAGGGAACCAGACAGACAGGTTATATAATTACTCAGGTTACTCTACTGGCCAGCTAGGAGCCTTATCCAGATCCATGTCCAGGTTCTGGGCTGTGCGTCCATGTCCCACAGGCCTGCTTCCCTGATGTGTGGCTGAGCGAGGGATCAGACATGGCGGAGACTCTGTGCTAAATCCCCAAAGTTGTACTTGGGAGCCCACCATGCCCAAGGCAGAGAGGACTCACAGGATGGAAAGGAGAGTAGCTTGAGAAGGGTCTCAGGGTTTCTGGGAATGCTCTGGGAGGCAGGCGAGCGCCAGATACAAAATTCTCCCTCGCAGTTCCTGACCCAGTGTGTCCTAGGAGCCTGAACCTGAATCGGAGTCATCCGTCAGAGACTCAGGACCTTCTTTCTTTGCTTCAAGGGAACCAGGCCGCATCTAAGCTCTAGGCCCCTGTGAACAATCCATGGCAGATGTTACTTAGAGGGGGCTTCCCTGCTCACTCTGAGTCTGCGCAGGGACCTCACTGTCCCCTGGGGAAGGGTCACATTGTTTTTATACTGAGCTATGAATGGAGGCTCAGTTGCACTACCGGTCACTGTCATGAAGTTGTATGCTACATCACACTGCCATTTTAATATTTATTACCACGGGAACCAATACTGTCTCATGTATTGGACTCTCTAACCCAGTGTGCTCTCACTTGCACCCTCTGATTTTTCTCCCAACCATTTCACAGCATAGCCCTTATTACTCCTGTGTCTCAGATGAAGAAACTGAGGTTTAGAGAGATGATCCCATTCTAAGTCAGTGAAAGAGCTGTGAATGGACACCAGAGTCCACCGTCTTAACTGCTACCCTGCGCCACTAAAGTTACAGCCACATCATTCCCAGAGCTGGAAACACCAAATAATATTGTTGAGGTAGTCAGGTCCAGTGACTCAGCGGGGTGATGGAGTCAGTGAGCAGAAAGAAACAAGAATGTGAGCCATGCTACTAGAGCCAGCTCAGACCTCAGCCCAGCCGCGTGCTGGTCAGTGGTCTTGGACAGTGGCCATACCTCTGAGGCCTAGGCTCCAATCCATGAGGTAGTACTATCAAGCACTGCCCACAGACTGCCATTTCCTGCTACCTTCATGCATTGCACCTGTGGCTGTGTGGCATGTTGGTGTCCCTGGACTCAGCAAGGGAGAGACCCGTGTATAAAGGCGGAAAAGAGTCAGAGGAGCCAGTATGAGAATGAATTCTGCCAAGAAAACCTTGGCCCAGAAGAAAGCGTGCAAATGAGGCTTGGAGGATAGGGGGCAGATGCTGGCTGCACAGACACACGTGACTTCCTCCGACGCAGTCACACCAGCAGGAGGCCCTGCACACAAGGGTGCAGCACCATTTTCCAGCGTGTTCCCACAATAACTTTGGGAGCTCAGAAGGCACGTTAGCCCATTGCAGCTGGTTAAGTAAACAGAGGCAGGAGAGTCTGGTCTGAGGTGCCAGCACCTGCGTGTCTTCTCTGGCCTCTGGTTCCCTTCCCACAGGGGACAGGCCTGCTTACCTCGGAAGGGGAAGGTACCCAGCTTGTGCAGGTTCTCCTCCAGTTTCCCATAGTCCACTTCTGCATTGGCAGTGAAGGGGGTGGTCACAGGTGGGTAGATGCCTGCGATGTTCACCTTCTTCCCCTCCCCCGAGGCCCAGCCCCTTGTGTTCCTAGACAAGGTCCTGCTCAGCCCCTGTCTCACAGAGGCCCACACTTGGGAACCCAGCATCTCTCAGGCAGCCTGGGGCCTAGCTGGCTTATGCCCTCAGATGAGGCTGAGTTTGAACTCCTTTCTATCCCGTTAATGATCAACACGTCTAGTTAAAAATTGGCAGCCTCCCAGACTTGTAAGCACTGGGGAGGCCTAAGCTGGGTGCTCCCAGGGTCACAAGCAAGACCTACAGGCTCCAAGGAGCCCTTTTTACTCTGGGAAGCAGTTGAAGAAATGCCACAAGCCCATGCCCCTCTTGCCAGACCCAGAGCTAGTTTCTGGGTGCCAACACAAAAAGGGCTTCTCTAGTCCGGCCTGGGCCCTCTTCCCACAATTCCCAGTCACAAACAAAGCCAAGACCCTATCAGTTTCCAGGCTGCCTGGCCCAGCTGATTGGCTCAGCCTGCTGGCCCTGCTCTGCAGGAAGGAGGTGCTACACAGGGGACAAGAAGCTGCTTGTGAGCCGTGGGGTGACGCATGGCTCTCACATCCCTGCCAGGCTCCTCCTGCCAGGGCAGCCAAGAGTGAGGCTTGTGCTGGCTACACATAGCTCCACAGGACAGCAGTCATGGCATGCGTGCGTGCATGCATGTGTACGCATCTGTGTGTACGTGTGAATGTTGCCAGGCTGACATGTCAATGACCATACCTGGAACCTAGGATTTGGGAAGGTACAGAAAAATGGGGTGGGGGAGAAGAGAAAAGGCCCCAGTGGAGAATGCAGCAGGGTTGGCTCAGAGAGGCCAAAGGGCTCCAAGCTGTCTTTGTCCCCAAACCCACCTTTGCCCCGGTCTTCATTCCTATAAATTTTCAAACACAAATGGAAACAAACACCACACATAGCAAAAACAACTTTTATTTTGCTAGTCTGTGGGTATTCGGGGATTTCACAGTGGAGTGGCTAGGTCCTCAGCTCTGGGGGTCCTTCTAGGACCCTCCCTGGTGGCACACAGGGAGGGAGTGGGTGTCCGGCTGGGCTGGAGCAGGCATTTACTGGGCTAGAACTTGCTGGGGGGTCTCACGTCCACTCTCAGTCCCCTCTAGCCCATTCTGCTCTGTCCCTGGATCAGGATGCTCCAGGGCATGCCGAGTGTCAGCCTGCCACAGCTGGACCAGGTCTATGGGGGTCTTTCCCTCCTGGAGGACCACAAGGAGATCTGGTCACGGTTATGAAGTCTACTAGACTAGAAGGGGCCCTCAGCCATACTAGTGTCTCTCAGCTGGGGCAACTGGCCATGGGTGAAAATGTTTTGGTGGTCACAACTAGGATGTGGGTGCTACTGATATCTGGTGGGCAGAAGCTTAGACATTCTACAAGACCTAGGACAGTGTCCCCACAAGAACTGTCTAATCCTAAATGTCAACAGTGCTGAGGTTGAGAGACACCCTCTCCAAATCTTTCTGCCTTTCCCACTATTCCCTTAGCCCACCCACCCCCTTTTTTTTGGTATCTGGAATCAAATTCAGGACTTCATGTTTGCCAGGTAGGTTCTGTGCCACTGAACTAAATCCCTGGCCCCACCCTCAGCCCTTCTTGAGTTGGGGGTGGGAGGGTTTTCCACACCCTTATCTTCTGTGACTTCTCTGAGCCTCACAGAAGAATAAGGGGACATCAACCCTCAGAAAACCTGAGCACCGGGAATCAACACAGTGTGCTAGGAACAGTCATATAAACCAAGTGCTTAGACTCCTCCTCCTCAGTTCTGACCCTCCCTGATCTCTGCCACACATAGGCCTACCTGTGACGATCCCCAGCCCATTCAAGTGCATTGGGAAGGCACTGCACTTCTTACCGTTTCTCTGGGCTTTACTCTGGGGACACACACACACACATGCACACACGGTGGAGTGGCAGGAATGGTATTAATGGAAGAGGACAACTTGTGTATATGTTGATGGGCAGACACAATGACATGTGTACTTACCAGGTTCTTGGCCATCATGTCAGCCCCATGAAGAAGCAGCAGTTTGATGATTTTGTAGCGGTTGAGCCTCACGGCATCATGCAAGGCACTGTCTCCTTCCTAGAGCCAGAGTAGCACTCAACACAGCCCCTGGGGCAGTAGGAGGGGCGCAGGGTGACAGGAGGTGGGCTAGTGACCCTGCTCAGGAACCACTGTCCTAAGGGTCCCAGAGGAAAGCGCCACTTGCTGTGGTAGCTGGCAATCTGCCCACACAAGCACGGTGGGGCTGGCCAGGGAGTGGGGTGAGGGGAAGCACTCACTCTGTCTCTGGCATTGATATCCAAGCCCAGGGATAGAAAGTATTCCACAATCTCCACGTGCCCAGTGCGGACTGCCACGTGCAGCGGGGTGCTCAGCAGCTGTGGGGCACAGGCAGGAATGAATGACTGAGGGCTCCAGACCATGGCGCCTCTGGGCTGAGGGACTGTTGTAATGTTTTTTGTTTCTGTTTTTGGCTTCTTTGAGACAGGGTCTCACTATGTAGTACAGGCTGGCCTTGAACTCACTATGTAGTCCAAGCTGGCTTCAACCTCAAAGCCAGCCTCCTGCCTCAGCCTCCCGAGTGCTGGGGTTACAGGCATTTGAGTGCTGTTGCCTACCTTGTCTCTCATATTGGTATTTGCTCCTCGGCTCTGCAGGAGTTTTACCACATCTAGGTGGCCTCCGCGACAGGCCCAGTGCATGGCTGTGCAGTCCAGCTGGAAGGGAAGCACAGGGCCTAACAGAGTTGTAGGAAAGCAAGTGCCCTGGGGAAAAGGACTCAGCCAAGAGGACACAGAGGCACTCAGGAGAAAGGTTCTGGGAATGGGCAAGGGCACTCCTGGGCCCGGGCAGTAGGACAGAACACATAGGGACTCACTAGTGGTCCATGCCAGAGTGATGGAGAAGGCTCAGGAAGGAGATGGAGCTTGCCCAGGGTCACACAACCCACTAGAAGTGGGTCCTGGCCCTGAGTAGCCTACTGAGTACCAGATTGGCAGAGAGAGGGAGTTAAATGGCCACCTCCTCCTCCCCGCTCAATACTTGTCCTCTTGCTCACCCGATCCTGGAAGTCCACGGTGGCCCCACTTTCCAGAAGCTTCTCCAGGATCTCCATGTGGCCCTCCAGGGAAGCCCGGTGCAGTGCTGTCCGATGGAACTGTCCCCAGTGAGGCCGTCAGGACCCAGCCTCTGACCCAGGCCTGAGCCCATCTTCCCACCAAGCTGCAGCCCAGGCTTTGCCCCAACTTGATTCTCTGATTCCTGTGCATCTTCTCTACATCTTCCCTGGTCTGCTTGCTTCCTTATGTTCTGTCCAGGTCAGCCTTGGGCCCCCTGCCCTGGGGACTCTGACCTCACTACCCACAGCATATCAGCCTGGCTGCACGGGCCGGCCCCTCTGCTGGGCACGTCTGCTTTGCCTTCATTTCTATGAGTGCTTAATACCTGCTACTCTTTCAAGATGCAACTCATGTCTACTATGCCCTTGAAACCTCTAGGCCAGAATTGGCCTGGGGACCCAGATGACCCTAGACTATGACAGTGTTTGAGACTCTTGGACACTATTTCCCATGAGTGCTGAGCACTAAGCCAGGATGAGGCAGCCACACTGCTCCCTGGTTCAGTGAGAGGATGAACCTCTGCCCTGCTCAGTGTAGCACTTTCTACTTAGAGCTCTGGGAGCTGACTCACTCGGTCAAGGCTGTGGGGTGTGTTTTTCCATTTGCTAATCTCCTGGCCATGGCTAATTTCTACTTCCTCTCAACCTTTTCTTTCTTTATTTTATTTTTTCTTTTTCTTTTTTTAACTCCTCATACTGAATAGGTAGAAGGTGACTGGGCAGACAAAAGAGATTAAGACCTTGAAGGCTAAAGAGGAGAAAGGACAATGTCAAAGTCTACAGTGATGCAGGTGGAGGGCAGATGACCATTGCTGTGTTTAATCCCAGCACAAGAGAGCAAGGGAGCAAACAGGCAGCTCAGGAAAAACAGAAAGGATGATGGGTGATGAAACAGTTTAAAAATAGATGGTAAAAAAAAAAAAAAGAGATGATAGGGCTGGGGACTTAGCTCAGTGGCATAAGCACCTGTCTGGCAGGTGTGAGGTCGTGAGTTCAATCCCTGGTACCAAAAAAAAAAAAAAGAGAGAGAGCGAGGTGGTGTAGATGGTTGCACCCTGTAAATGTAATAACAGCCATGGAGTTCTATGCTTAAGATGGTTAAAATGGCATATTTCATGTCACATTTTACCACAACAGAATAAAAACGAGTTGGGGGTGTAGCTTAGTGGTTGGGTGGTTGCCTTAATAAGTTCGAGGCCTTGAGTTCAGTCACCAGCCCAAACACAAACGTGTAATATTATATCATGAAAAACAAAAATGTATCCCAACGTTTGCTTTATAGGTTTTGTATTCATTTAACAAATATTCCACTAATTATAACACATCGTGAGAAATATTGGTCATATAACAATGGAGGAAACTGAATGACCTGCCTAGCCACACGTCCCACATTTAGAGAGTGGTGGACATCGGATTTGAGTCCAAATAGGCTGGTCCTGAAATCTTTTTTATTCATCCCTCCATTTTCCCTAAGGAAACATGTGACACTCCTTACTCTGGAGGTGATCTGAGCAGAGGAAAAGTCTAAGAAAGTGTTAGGTCAATTCCTGGATAAGGAAGGAAGTACCTCATTCCGAGGACCCCTGAAGACCCCAAGAAACACCTGTGCTCAGCGGGCCCATAAATAGGCAACCGGGGTGGGGTGGCGGCTCTGAGAGGGAGCTGGGCGCAGGGCTGGGCTGGGAGAGAGGTCACCTGATCGCAGGTGTCGGCTGAGCCTCCGTCTGCCAGGAACTTCTCGATGACCTTCATTTTCCCCTCCACTGCCGCCTTCAGGAACGTCTCCTTGTCAACAGGGCCGCTCTGCAGGGTGGAGTCCAGTCGAGCCCCTACACCTAGGGTCCCCCCCCTCCCCTGCCCACCGAGGTTCCTCTCCCCAGGTCCCTTACCATCTCCTCAGGCTCCGGAGGCGGCTCCTGGGCAGCGGCCAGGGCCTCCCGCTTCTTCTGCTTGCGTTTCTTCCGCAGCTTGATGAGGTTCTGGATCCCGCCCACATCGATGATCTCCCGCCTCAGATCCAGGGATGTCTTGCGCACGCGCTCCTGGCCCTGCGTGGGTGCGGCCCACCAACCAGACAGGGAATGTGGAGTTTGAGGGGCTAAGCAGGAGACCCGGAGGGGGTAAGGAGACCTTCTCAAGAGAGAAAGAACCAAGGTCTGAGTCTCTTCTAGGACAAGATGGTGCAGATGGAGAGGGCAGATTCTGACCCAGCAGACTGGTAGTCTGCATTCTGCATTGCTCATGAGGGTACAGGGGTGCCCAGCTGCTGGCCCAAGGACCTTGGAGGGCCAGAGGATTTGAGCAGCCTCTGGGTGGGCTTGTGCTTACCTTAACCTTTTGTAAAGCTTGGCTCTGGGCCCCAGGGTGCTTCTCATCCTCCAGCACCAGCATGTCCATAGGCAGTTTCCTGCGAGAGGTTCCTCGAAGTTTCTGTTGAGCCAAAGAGAGCCCCCTGTCCAGCACCGTGGGGACTGGTAAAACCTCTCTGCCCAATCATCCCAAGGACATCTGGATGAAGATTCCTCCTGGAAGGCCAGAGCCTGGGCAAGAGCAGGGCTCCTGAGTCCCCCAAAAGGCGGTAAATTCCACAGTTCCTCATCTCAGCCTCAATCCCAGTCTCGGCTCAATCTCATGTTTTCTGACTTCCTGGGTTCTTTTTTTTTTCTTTTTTTTTTTTTGGTACCGGGGATCGAACTCAGGACTTCACACCTGCAAGGCAGATGCTTATGCCACTGAGCTAAACCCTCAGCCCTTTGCCTGGGTTCTTAAACAAGACTGGTGTAAACTTTTTTTTATAAAATGAGAAAAATATGTATATATATAAAATGAAGACTACAGCGGATGCTCAAGATCCTTGCACACAATGCAGGGTATTTGCATGTAACCTATACACACCCTGTCATATACTTTAAATCATCTACACATTACTTACAATACCTAATGCAATGCAAATACTATGTAAATCCTTCTTAGACTTTATTGTTTAGGAAGAACAAGAAAAAAATGTACATATTTAGTACAGTTGCTTTTTTTAAAAAAATATTGTCCATCTGCAGTTGTTGAATCCACCAAAGCAGAATCTAAGGACACAGAATTCTAACGACATTCACTTTTTCAAACACCAAGATGATTTTTTTTAAGGTTTAGCTTTTTAGTGTTATTAATTCACTTTAGTGAAGTCACTGTGATCAAAGATGATATTTTGTTTTGTTTTGTTTTGTTTTGTTTTCAGTGCTGAGAATTGAACCCAGGGCCTCAAACATGCTAGGTGAATTACCACTGAGCCTCCCACACCACTGCTGGGGGGAAAAAAAACAAAAAAGCTTTTTCCTTTTACTCAATAATTTTCTGAAAAAAATTTCTGATTTGTAAAACTTAGATTTTGGAAACTGTTACCCATGGGGAAATTAAGGGTGGGAGCAGCTCCTCAGCTTTCAGGCTGAGAGGGACCCTAAGTATCCACCTTCTGTTCTTTGTAATACTATGGAGAAACTCCCTTCCAAGGCTCCTCGCCATCTGGACCTCTGGTTGCCAAGCTGCTTCACTTTTCATGGAGTGCTGATGCCGCATCTTTGGAGCTCCCCTGTCTTGTGTGGCTGTAAACCCAGGGACATCTGCCCAGATGAGAGGGCTGAGTCAGAAAGGACTGGCTTTTCACAGCGCTTTGCTGCTCCTCTCACTTCTCAGTGAGCCCTGGCCTAAGCTCCCTCCAGGGTGAGTTAGAGGACTGGTCACCACAGGTCCTGTTCTCTCATTTTTGTCAGGCTTACATAGTTTGTGGTCACCTCACATATGGCATCTCCTTTCAGAGACAAGATGGCCTGGGGCTTCAGCTATCACTGCATGTGGGGCTCTGGCTTGCCTCCTCATGGAGCACTAGAGGGGAAGCTTCTGGCTTGATTGCCTTGGTCCCTCTGGCACCTGTGAAAGGACGTGGCACACCACAGGTCCTCGGCGGAATCTGATGAATGGGTAATGGCGTGGTTTGAACACCTCTGCTCATTCTAGGTCTCTGTGATGACCGAATCCAATAAGCTCCTCAATACAGAGCTCCCGCCTGCCCCGAGCCAGTCCTAGACCCTTATGACCTCCCACCATGGAGGCTAACCAGGGCGTCTGTGTGAAACCCTGTGGAAACAACTGTGAACTCTAATGACACTGTGCCTTGCTTAGACCCTACAGCCCCACTTCTGCTTTGTCTATGGGCTGGCACACAGTAGGTACTCAGTAAATGTTTGTTGAATTGGGTATCAGCTTATAAAACAAAACTTCTGCCTGATCTCATAGGCTGCTTACAAATTGAGAAAATTTCTGCCAAGTGCTCAGCACAGTGCCTGGCATGTAGGAGGCTGGCTCTGCAGGCACCCAGTGTCCTGCTGCCCCTGTAGCTATATTTATTGGATGAATGAATGGAAGAGGACTGCTCTGTGTTCCCTTGCTGAAGGTTTCTGTGCCTAGTGGCAGCACTCCAAGAATGACACAGCAGCATGCCTCCCCTGCCTGGCATCAACTGGCCACGTGCACGTGGCCTTGGAGCATGAGAAACAGGATTCCTGGAGATCCAGGGCTGCCCTGACCAGAACTCAGCAGCCTCAGTCCAAGCTCTTCCTGACAAAACTGAGCTCACCTCTTCTTGCCTTGGAGCTCTGATCCTTCCCTCTACACTGATTTCCTCCTTTCCCACTTCGGTCAGCATTAGCTTTTTCCCCTCCAATAAGTCCTTCTCAGGACCATCAGAGCTGTCTTCCTAAAATGGATTAGACGGAATCACTATCCCCCACCCAACAATGTGTCGCAGTAGCTCCCTGTGTTCACAGAATAAGCATCTTTCACGTGGTACTTTCTGATTTGTCTTCTGCCTCCCTTTCTGGTCTTACTACCCGACTTCCTCATTATGGCCATACTTTCATTCATTGAGACTTAGCTCCTGTCATTCTCTTAGGATGGAATACTCCTCCCTCTTCATCATCCACACTTCTCACTCCTGAAGGCCCAATTCAAATGCTGCCCTGTGTACTGAGTAGTCCTTAAAAGCCACGGATAGAATGATTCACCCACCCTTATGTTCTTTCACTGCTGATGCACATCTTTAGCTGTTTCTTAGGTCTTTTTAGTCGCGTATGCAGCTGAGCAGTGTTGACTCAAGTGAATGCTGGGCTGGTGAAAAGAAGGCAGAGTCTGGGTCTTACTAGTCTTCCCACTCCTCTCTGCACCAGGCTCTTGGCAGAGCAGACACTAGTTCAAGTGTTAGTTTAAACAAAATTGAGAGTAGGACCAGCCAGCATTCCCGCCACATTCCCTGATCCTGGAAAAAATGCAACTGTACTGCCAAGGCCTCCCCAGAAGCAGCTGCAGTCCTGACAGAAGCCCAAGCTTTTCCCAGCACCTTTCCCTGCTCAGTACTCAGTATTTTCCTGCAGTGACCAAAGCCTAGAGTTGCTCTCATCCAGCCTCCCACTAACAGTGCCCACCAACAGGCGATGGGTGCCAGGGCTGTACATTCTGGGTGTTTCTAGGCCACGGGCAGCTATCTGCCCTGCACAGCCTAGTCTGGCTCCTGAAGCCCCTAGCAGGGTCTGGTCTTGAGAAGATTGGTTCAGCTCCTCACTACCACTGGTTCTACTTTGGAGGTGAAAGCCTCATTCTTAGTACCAGCAACCCCTCTGTCAGGAGCACACTGGGGTGGGAACGGGCCAGGCAAGGCCCTCAGGACCCTGACACCCAGGCTCTCCCTTCCCACACAGACAGGATCTCCTCAGACCCCACTCAGGCCCCCACATTGCTGTTCCCACCTCACTCTCCTCCTCCTCTGCCAGCCGTTGCTCAATAAGTGCTGTGGCCCTCTGCACCGCCTCGGAGTCCTCCATGGTGCCCTCCACAGTCCCCTCCACGGTGCCTTCCATGGTGCCGTCTGTCACGCCTCTGCAGGCACAGGGACTGGGGGCTTTATAAGCCAGAGCACCCACATCTGCCTGCTGGGCGCCTTTACCATGAGCTCACTGGCCCAATTCTCCATCTGCCTCCCCAACCTGTCACCTTCACCTTGGGCAGCCCTAGGGAGCAGAGGGAGGCCAAGCAGCAGGGCAGGCACCCTCCCCCAACCCCTAGCCTACCGCAGCCAGAGGGCACAGTGGGCTGGGCAGTGGGAAGGCGGCTGTCCAGCCTGTCCTGAGTGGTTGGGACTGGCTGGGCCTTTCCCTGGACTACTGGGCCACACAAAGGACCTGCCGACAGGCAGTGCCACCTGCTGGATGCCTGGAAACTTTGCCCAGCTAGCACCAACCAGAGGGCCTGAAAACCAACCATGGGGACCCAGACAAGTCTGTGCCCCTACACTGCACTGTGAACAGACCCTGTGGGCTGTGGGGAGGCCAACTTTGCCTTGTGCAGGCCAGAGAACCAAGGCACCAGGTTTATGTGTGTGTGAGCAGCTACCTCCCTTCAAGCTGGGTCCTTGCTGGCCTCTGTTGGGGAGGCAGAGCACCCTCTAGCGGAGCAGCGCTGTACTGGGCCATGTGTCCATTAGTCATGTACAAACTTTCTCTCTCTCAGAGCAGTGTCTTAGAAAGCCATAGTGCAATGCCACGGCCAGCTGACAGGCCACACCAGACAGGCTGTCTTCATCGGGGCTGGCCATGCTCACTGTGAAGGAAAATATGCCCAACTGGAGGAAAAGCAAGTCGGTCCCTGCTCAGGTCCACACCCGAACTTGTGAGCTCAAGCCTGGGGCCTCACAACCTAGTCTGAGCGCGCCTCATGTGGTGGACACCCCAGCTCTGTGAGTCATTTGTGCTCACGTGCCCTGCCCTTAGCTAAACAGATTCAGCTAAGATTCCTTGTCCATGTGTTCATTTCCCCAGGGAAACACAAGGACTCCGTTGTTCTTCCTTTCTGGTTCACAAATCTCTAACACACGCTCACAATCTAAACGTGCCAGAGATTTGTTTGGAGGCTCACATGGGCACCGTGCCTCTAGGATTTCCACACAGACCTCAGCTGTGAGGACACAGCCGTGGGCCTGCAGCAATGGTGCCACCTTCCTGAGGTGCTGCTCTGCTTTCAAGGAACCTGTGCATCTATTTCCCTTTTAAGCCTCCCAGCAATGCTGGAGAGGCACAGAAGCAGCATCACCTCCACTTGAAGAAGTCCTGTGGGTTGGGGAGTGAAGCAGTTTTTCTTGGAGATCTACTCCAAAAACACAAGAGGAACTGGGATTAGGGCCCAGAAGACAGGATCTCCGGTCCCCAGAGCAGCCAGGGACACCATCAGGAACTCCAGGCTTCCCTGAGCTGTAGAACTCAAAGTTAAATACTAGGCAACAGAGAAGGAGCAAAGGCTTTATTGATAAATACGCTGATATGTCTGTACACAGAGACCTGCTGCAGAACCATGACCAGGCTGCAGACCCCACCACCACTTGGGTTACAGCCAGAAGATGGCCCTGTGCAGACTCCAGACACAAAGCCCAGCTGCCGGGCCACCCACCTCTTCTCTGCTGATTGTGCTGGGGGAGGGAGAGGCAGAGGCCCTCCTCAGGCTCCCTGAGCCTGGGGGCTCACTGGTTATTCCCTCCCCTGCAGGGGACTGGCACTGTGCCCAGGGCAGAGTCAAGGTGGGGGCAGACGAGGGAGGCAGCAGCTGCTTCCAACCCTGAGCAGAAAACTGGAGCGAGCACAGTGGCAGCACCAGATGGCAGGTCTGGTCTCCAGGGCGGCTTGTGGCTTGAACCTGCTTCTAGAGAGAGGCAGGGTGGAGGGTTCCGGGGTGCTGTCCTCTGACAAGGTTGGCAAGGCCTGTGTGTGGCAGCATTGCTCCTTAGTGCTGGGCACTCCCTGGGCAGCAAGGTCCCTTCACGGCTCAGCAGAGACACGCAGCGGTGAAGTGCGCCCGAAGGGAACAACAGCACTTGAAGGCAGCAGCAGGGTGGGGCCCGGGGCTCCAGCCCCCCCAGAGGCCTCCGTGACCCCTCTTCACGGAGTCTGTGGGTCTGTCAGTCCTGGGGCGGGTGGGGGCTGGTTGATAATGACCTGAATGACAAAATCTTTCTGGATCTTGGTCTCCTGGAGCCGCGTGCGGTCTGTGAGCAGTTTCCCAGAGAAGAACCATCGTTGCCAGGATGGCTCTATGCCCTCCTGAGCGTGCAGCTGCCTCTTGAGCTGGCCCACCGTGTCAGGCAAACTGGCACTGAGCCGCACGTCCTTGCCCGTGGAGAGGCGCACCTTCAATGGGAACTCACGGCGCACGCTTGGCGGGGGATTGGGGGGCTCCAGGCTCTCCTCCTCAGTGTGCTCCAGCAGCAGGTTCACCGGTGGGGACAGGCAGTAGATGGGCAGCTGGTAGCGATTGCCCAGTTCATCATAGCATTCGCAGAGTGTGCCTGTGGAAAGGCGGGGCAGGGCAGTCAGTGTGTTGGCCTAGGGACCTGCTGTCAACCCCTAGAAGTCCTATGTTGAAACCCTAACCCCTCGTGGGACTGTATGTGGAGAGGGGGCCTATATGGAATTAAGATTGAGTGAGGTTGTAAGAGTGACACCCCAATCGGACAGGATTACTGTCCTTGTAAGAAGAGACACCAGAGAGCTCTCTGTGCTTTCTCTCTCCTCCTGCCATGTGAGAACACTGTAAGAAGTGCATCTGTGAGGCATGAGGTCTACCTTTACAAGAATCCGTATCAGCTGGTACCTGGTCTTGGATTTCCCAGGCTCTAGCACTGTGAGAAACACATCTCTGTTGTTTAAGGAACCTAGTCTGTGATACTTTGCTATAGCAGCCTAAGCTGATTAGTGCATCCGCCATGGCCACCCCATAGTCCCTTGGCTCACTCCACAGTTGGGTCTCCCTAGGACACCTTCAGCACAGGAGCACAGGGCCGCAGCTAGGAAGACCTGGCTGGTGTCCTGGTTCTCCCGAGTGCTGCCTCAATCGGCCCCTACATGTTAACTTCATCTGTTCACTGAACAGCTCTGCTAAGCATGTGTGTTGGGTGCTTGGGTTGGGCCTCGGTTTCCTTACCAGTGTAATGTAATACACACTGAGATGGTCACTGCATCTTGAGCCCCTCCTAAGTGCTGGGACTAGACTAGAGGACGTTGTATGTGTCTTGCTGAATAAACAATCATCTCCCTTTCTTGCTGCAAAGTGCTAAGGCTCTAATGTTAGAAGCCCTGTGGCTCAATGCCACACATCTGGGAAAGGTCACAAGCTTAAAAATGGAAACAGCTGCATTAAGACCCAGGCCTGTGACTCTGGAATTCCACCCTTATCTCTGCTCTCCACAGCCTAGAGGCTGAGATGATGCAGAAGTTCCAAATGTAGTGCCTGGCACATATAACCCAACAGAAGATAGGTGTCTCAGCTGTTCTGGGACCCCAAAGTGCCATAAGCAAGCCTTTTGCTTGCAGGTTTGCTGTCCTTTTATCCCTTTCTTAGGCAAGCAGGGACTGTCTCTCATGTTTCTTTAGATCTCCCTTCCAGGTCCATGCTCACTCCGAGCTGTCTGAGCAAGTGAAGAGCCACACATACCTACACCTTCACCTCTACTGATTTGGAAGAAGCTCCTGGCATATGGCTGGCTGCCATTTCTAAACCGTGCTGATGACCCCATCTCTAGCAGGGATAAAACCTGGTTGCGCCTGCTCACCATGAGGCAGGGTGATGCTAGCTCCATCCAAGATGGCCTGAGCCAGTTCGTGATCATTGGCCTCCGCTGCGTAGGCAGCTGCCTTGAGTGCATCCCAGATCTCCTTGCGGCCCTCGAAGGCAGGTGCTGTGTCCCAGAACTCATCTCGCTTGCTCCGCAGCTGCCCGTCTGTCATGGGGTAGTCACTCTTCCACTTGAGCCGCTCCTTCTTCAGAGGCTCATTGCGCCCTGGGCAGGACAGATGGAGAGAATCAGCACCTCTAAAGCCTCTTGGCTGTGATTCACCCTTTCCTCAGGCCTCCTCCCCACGACGAGGGCCTGCCCTGTCCAGCACCCCACTGCACAGGTTCCCCGGTACAGTAAGCCACTGACTTAGGAGTGAGTTCTATTTCGGGAGAACGTTCCTAAGTTGGGTTTGTTCCCAAGTCCAACAAAGTGAGTCTTTCACACCTTTGACACAAATATACAATGTGCAACTTCTCCTCTTGCTTCTGGACATCCTGGACTGACTAAGCACTGTGCTACTGTCCACTACAGCACTGTACAGCAGCACAACTGTGACAGTGTCCAGCAGACAGGTGAACTACTTTTGAGATTGGTTCACATCTATGAATGTTCATAATGTGAGACTCATTCATATCTGTGAAAGTTCAGAACTCCAAGGTTCTTAAGTTGGGGACTTAAAGTATTTAGTCCCTGGGGCCCTCTGTCAACAGCAGGAATGTCTAGAAACCCAACTTAGGGATACAAAAATAACCTTGTCAGCAAAGTATATACAGATGTTCGTGGACTTTAAGTGGGGTTATGTAATGATAAGCCAATCTTAAATTGAAAATATCCTAAATCAAAAATACACCTAGTACACCTGACCCACTGGACATCACAATTTAGCAACAGCCCACTGCAGAGCGCCAGCTGCTTCCCTCTGTGGTTATACGGCCAACTGGGACCTGGCCCTGCACAAAAATCAAGACAGAATGTCAGGAGGAAGACCAAAATTCAAAATTCAAGCTTTGGTTTCTACTGAATATGATCACTTTTTGGTTGTTTTCTGTTTTGTTTTGAGACTGAGTCTCACTAGTGCCAGCCTTGAACTCTCAAACCTGACTCAGCCTCCCGAGTGCTGGAATTATAGGCATGAACCACCACGCCTGGCTTGCGTACTACCTCTGCATCTTCAGAAAGATGAACAAATCTTAGACTGGGGACCATCTGTAGCACATTTGCTGCTGAAGGGTTTGTCCGGCTCAGTTTTTGAGATAGGGTCTTGTTACGTAGTTCGGATAGCACTGAACACACTATGGACCCAGGCTGGTCTGCAACTCATCCCAGTCCTCTGACTGCTGGAGTTACAGGCACGCACCAGCACACCAGACTTGCTGAAGTTTTAATTTTACTCTTTTCTGTGAAGATTATAAAGTAGTATATGGACATCATAAAAGACATCTGCAAAGAACGTAGATGAATAAAAGTAGTAACTGCCACCACCAATAGAGCCAACACGTGCCAGATGACTGGCTGGGCACTGCAGACTCATTTGTTTGTTTTTGCCAGTGTTGGAGACAGAATTCCGGGCCTTGCACATGCTGGGCAAGCACTCTGCCACTGAGCTACAGCCTGGGTCTTCATTAATTTGATCCTCAAGACAGTGCAACAGATCGTGAAATGAAATCCCTGAGCGTTTGTCCTTTAAGGCTACACAGATACCAACTTCATGCAAGTTTTCTCTTTTCTCCTGTACCCCTTTTCCTCCCCCTATTCTGTGTGTGTGTGTGTGTGTGTGTGTGTGCGCGCGCGTGCTATCAAACTCTTGATCCCTTGCCTCAGCCTCCCAAGTGCTGGGACCGCAGGTGTGCGCTACCGTGCCTGACTTCATGGTAAGACTTTCTGACTACAAACCCCACTTCTGACTGCAGTGTATATCATGGTGCTGCTGGGACAGGAATCACTCAGAATTCCACCACTCACAAATAATAATGGTTGACATTTAAACATATTCCTTACAGGCTTTCTTTCCCCATTTTCTCAATACAGCTAAATTTATATCATTAAGTTTACTTCTTTAGGCAGCCCAGTGTGATGACACATGCCTGTAATCCCAGCATTCAAAAAGCTGAGGCAGGAGGATCACCTCGGGTCAAGGCCAGCTTGAGCTATACAGTGAGACTCTGTCTCAAAAACAATTTTTTTTACTTCTTTATGTCCATTGTTCCAGAAATGACTTAAGATATTTGTATGTTAATATTCAACTTTTTATTTCATATTTATATCACTGTCAATTTCCATATGATTAAAAATTATGAATCTTTCAATGCCTTGGCAGTAACGTACCACCATATACAAGCAGTTACAAAGAATTTTTTCTGGCAGTGTTGGGGATCAAACTCAGGGTCTGCATGCTGAGCATGTGCTCTACCACTGAGCTGCAACCCCAGCCCGTTTTGTGCGATGTGTGTGTTCCTGGGGACTAAACACAGGGCCTTCACACTGAGCTAACTCTCCTGCTCCACCCTGCCCTCCCCCTTTTGGAGACGGGGGTCTCATTAAATTGTTCAGTTGTCTGAGCTGGACCCAAATTCACAATCCGCCTGCTCCAGACACCCAGAGGGCTGAGATTACAGCAGCATGCTACCACACCCAGCTTCCAAGTCTTTTGGCCTCAAATTTGTGATTCTCCTGCCTCAATCACCTGTGCAGCTGAAGTTATGGGTAGGTGCCACCATGCCTCGCTCGCTAAGGGATTCTGGCGGGGGCAGCAACAGGGGTTGAACCTAGGCCTCTGCACTGAGGAACACCCCCACCCCACCCCAGCTCTTTAAACTGTGAGACAGGATCTCATTAAATTGCCCAAGCTGGTTTCAAACTTACCACCTTTCCCTTAGCCTCCTAGCATGCTGGGGTCACAGGTGTGTGCCATCACACCTGGCAGGAGTTTTTTAAAGTCACAGCCAACCAACAACAAATTTCAGCAACATCTGAAACACTTGTATCAAATGTTATTTTTCTTGTTACCCAGCTCCAGGTAACCCCTATGACAAGTCCAGACCATGGTCAAGATGGAGGGTAGAAGCGTCTATCAAACGCATTTTGGAGGCTGTCATCCCAGAGCTGAAGGTGTGGCACTCAGCTTTCACACAGCTCAGCACAGCTCGGGCTGCAGCAGAGCCACTCCCCACAGCTGGGCTGGACAGGGCTACTCAGCTAGGAAGAATAGCACCTAGTGAGCATCAGAACAGGAACACTTTATCTTCACTACCTCATTTCAACCCTCTAGTAGCCTTAGGCAGTAGGCAATGTCACAATTTCACAGCTGACAGGGTCCAGATGTAGAGAGAACAGATGACTTGCCTGAGGTCAAACAGAGAGAGGAGTGAAACAGGCTGGTTCCAACTCAGTCTGACTAAATCCTGTGACTTGGCCTTTTAATACACAGCTACCTATGTGGGCAGAAAACTCTGTAGCCAAACATTCAATTTAAAGTATTTTGGGGCTGGCAGGGAGAAAAGGTAAATCCTCTTCGGAGGAAAACAACTTTGAATCAGGCCTCAAAAAATCCCCAAAGTAGCCAACCACGGTGGTGATGCCTGTGATCCCAGTACGTGGAGGCTGAGGAAGGAAGGACTCTGGGCTACACAGTGGGTTCCAGACCAGCCTGAACTGCACAGTGAGACTCTGGGGACTGAACACAGGGCCTTCACAACAACAACAACAACAAAAGCCCAAAGTAAAGTTCCATGGGAAATAAGTAATAAGGGCATAATTTTTATTTTAAAAAATTCTGCAAGGAAATGCCAGAGCCAGCTAACACAACAGGCAGAAGAATCAGACTTTTAAAGATTTCAGATTGAAATCCATCAGAAAAATTATGAAATACCAAGTTTAAGAAATAAGAGAACTGGGGATCATGATACACACCTGCTCCCTTTCCCTTGATGGTACGAGGGACTGAACTCAGGGCCTTCCCACTGAGCTACATCCTGACCCTTTTTCATATTTTTTATTTTGAGACAGGGTCTCACTAAGTCACTAAATTGTCCAGGCTGGGCTTAAACTTGCAATCCTCCTGTCTCAGCTCCTTAGTGCTGGGGTTACAGGCATGCACTGCCACTCCTGGTTTGGGAGACATCATTAAAGGTTCCTCGCAATTGAACCTGCTGAATTATGATCCCCTGGGATACCTGTACCTGTGTGCATGTCTCTCCCCACAATCTAAAGGGCTGATCTTTAAAATAAACACAGGCTGAGGTGCTCTTTTTCATAGCTGTCACCCCAAGAGGCCACCCACTTACCTGGGGGATACTGGTGCCTTTGCTCAAAAATCTTAAATTTCCTTTCATGGGGACAGCAGCTGGCTTTCCCAAACTGTTCTTTATGCACTCACTACTCACCAACAGAAAAACAGTGTGAGCGACTCAGGGCACAACAGTTTAAAAACTCACCCTGGGCTGAAGATTTAGCTCAGTGGCACAGTTTGCCCGGCAAGTGTGAGGCTGTGAGTTTGATCCCCAGGACCAAAAACAACCCCCCCAAAAAAATAAAACAAACAAACAACTCCCCACCCTCCACATAGGGCCTTTTTGGTGGAAAAGGGATGGTGATGGTGGGGAAGGGCAAACGGTCAAGAAACCAGGACCCTGGCCAGTGTTACTGCACCTCTCGGCCAGCAGGGGGCAGCGCCAGCACTTCTGGGCCTGCTTGGCTTTCTATCAGTGAATCAAACGCAGCATAAAACATGAAGAGAGTTCTCCAGGCCCAAAGGCCAGTAGGGACAGGGTCTCTCTCACATGACCCAGGTCTGAGCCCTAAACACTGGTGCATACAATCTTAGACAAGAGACACAAAAACAGAAAACAAGGCTTTTCATCTAAGGATATAAGCAAATCAATGGCAATATTTTAATTTTGGTTACTTAAAATATTTTATAGTTAAATTAGTCATAAAATGGGCAGTGGAAAGCATGTGAACACCCACATGCCGCACAAATGGCTACACACCTTGTGAGGGCATTTGAGATGATATCAAAAAACTTAAAACCACACGTTTGTTTGGCTCAACTATTTGGTTTCCAAGAATTTATTCTAAGAAAATAATCACAAGCATGTGGGTAAAGCTTTCTCTACACAGCCATTTCAGTCAGCCTGCATTTTAATAGGGAAAGCTATGTATCACCCACTGGCACACCAACAGTGGCAGCTACTTCGCGGCAGTGAGGAGGGATGAGGAGTAATGTGTGCAAATGTCCACAGTGTAGTAAGAAGAGCAGAGCAGCAAGTGCTCTGTGCTCCAGCTTTTGCTTCTAAAAAAGCATGCATAATGCATAACTATCAACATATTTTAAAAGATGAAGGAAATTTATACCGAAATGCTAACACTGGTTATATCTGATTGGCAGTTACCAATGACTTTTTAAAACCTTTTTGTCTTTTATTTTCCAAGTTCGGTACAAGGAGAATTTGTTGCTTTAGTAAAAATAATACAATAAAAACTGTTATTAAGGAAAGAGAATATAAGAAGTTCTAGGGAGCAGTCAAAAAAGTTAGGAAGAGCCAGCTGTGAAGGCACATGCCTGAAATCTGGCAGGAGGGTCACCAAGAGTTCGAAGCCAACCTGGACTACACAGTGAGTTCAAGGCCAGCCTGAGCTACAGAGTGAGACTGTCTCAAAAAATAAACAAAACAAAGAAAAGCAAGAAGAGCCTGGGAAGCCAAGTGAGGGGTTCTGAGAAGGGTGGTGAGCCATCCTACTAAAACCTGCTGCTCTAGGATGCAAGCGATTGGCAGCTCCAGGGGGCTTTGACCAGGAACAGGGCAGGCTCTGCTGGATCAGCAGCAGAAACATCTAAGGGTTTCTGCTTAGGACTCCACCTGTTTTAAACAAGAATATTGGTTTTTTTTTTTTTTTTTTAGAGAGAGAGGGGGTCTCATTATGTAGTCCAGGCTGGCCTTGAACCCACAGCTGTCCTATCTCAGCCTCCCAAGCACTGGGATTACAGGTGTGTGCCACCTGCCCAGTGCTCTTATTCTTGAACAAAAATTTAAAAAGTGATTTTTAAAACAATAAAAGATTATTCTTTAATCAAGGTATACAACCTTCATGGAGAGGCAATGGGGCAAAATACTGATAAAAATCATGAGTTTCTATGATTGTAGTGGCTAGGGAACAGCAAAAGATATTTGTGACTGAGCAGAGAATGAGTCTGCACACAGAGGAAAAGCATCAGAGCTGTCCACAATACCCCCACCCACATCGGAACCTTCTGGTATTCTTGTTAAAAAGGTAGATTCATGGGCTGAACAGCAGCTTAGTGGCAGAGCGTGTGCTTAGCATGAGCAAGACCCTGGCTTCGATCCCCAGCACCATGCGAGGAGAAAAGGCAGATTTATGGAGCTCAGGTGAGACCTGCAGGCTGGGTTGGGTATGAACTTGATTCTGATTTAGGAACGCGTTTGCAGACACAGCAGGACAAACCCAGTAACAGCATACTCAAACTCAGCGTATGGGCCCAACCTGATTACAGAGCTAATGAGGGGAGGGAACAGAGACAGAGCAAAGGCACCATATTGTGGTTGGAGGAGGACAGTGACAGTGGACACCGCGGCGAGGCCTTTTGATAATAGGTCATGTCTGGCAATGCCACCCCTAAAGGAAGCACTTAAAGGAAAGTGGAAAAGAGGTCACTAAAGGTCCTTTCCAATCTGCCCAGAGCGCACGCGTGCACGTGTGTGTGTGTGTGTGTGCACACATGCAGATGTACACCCACCATTCTGCTTAATTCAGAATAACTACACAGAAGGGAGGAGTTTCAGAAACGGGAAGGATGAGACCTTGGGGCTTGCAATGTGCTTGGCTGAACGCAGGTCCTCAGCATTTTGGATGAATTGAGAATGGGACACAGAGATGAGTAGTGAATGGAGTGGGCAGCAAGAAGTGAGAGTCAGCAGCGGTTGGGGGGCTGGAGGCAGGGCAGAGGTTCGCAGGCAGTCCCTTCACTTTTTTGTTTGGTATTTGTTCCTGGAAGTACTGGGTTGAACCCAGGGATCACAGCTACATCCCCAGCCTTTTTCTTAATCTGAGATAAGGTCTCACTACATTTCCCAAGTGACCTCCAACTTGCCATTCTCCTGCCTCAGCCTCCCAAGTAGCTGAGGTTGCAAGTGTGTACATACCACTGTGCCCTCAGTCTCTTCATCTCGGTCTCAGATCCCAAGAGCTCTTTCTTGTGGCTTTGGGGACTGGAATAACAGAGCTCCTGGGATACGACACCAAGCCTGAGACCAGCCAAAGGGAGCAGCGATGCCCAAGACAGCCAATCCATCCAAGCCCTATTTATACTTGCAGCAATCCCCAGCTATTTCCCACACCTAGTTACTGAGCTCTGTCCCCAGGTCCTGGCTCCAGGGATGGCTCCAACAGAATCCTCTCCAGAAGTGCTGACTATGGTTAGGGACAAGTCCAGGCTTGCTCTGAGCTCTCTCTGGTGTGACAGATGAAGCTCCAGGCCAAAGGATAAAGCAGGAACCAGAGCCACCTCAGCACCCTGGGCCACAAGAGTTCTTGGGCCAGTATCCTCCTACCTACCCCAGCAGGCACGGCTGCAGTGCAGGTGGGTGGCAGTGTCCTACCTGGCAGAGGGGTAAGAGGTCAGAAAGAACAGCAGGCTGCAGAAGAATCAGCCCAGCCAGGGAAAGCTAGCCCAGGTAATCCCTTCAGGAAGCTCAGTATTTATACAACCGGATTTAGCCCCATGACCCTCAGAGCCTGGATAACCTTTCAGGGGAAAGTGCTGGCCCAGCTCTTCTCAGCTGGGGCCTCTCTCAGGGCCTGTGAGCCCTGTCTCCTCATTCATCCCCAGGGCCCCAGTTCCAGGGAGGAAAAAGGTGGAGCCAGTTGCCAAGCAAGGCCAGATTTCTTAAACTGCATCCTCTGAGTGGTCCCAGCTGGAAGCCCAAGGTCAAGTGGCCCTCTATACTCCAGGTGGCCCTGTTCTCAGCTCCAGGATGGCACTGGCCCAGGACAACTGCAGTTCTCTGCCTCATCTTGTGTGGCTCCTGCAGCTGGGACCCCCTCCAGTGCATCGCTGGGTCCCAGGGGCAGGCTCAGGATCTGGCACCCTTGTGCGTGAGTGAATGGAGTGATCAGGTCACTTAGAAAAAGGATGCAGAGCTGCTGGGAAGAAACCACTGCAGATGAGGAATGGAGAACTCTGTTTTATGAACAAACCTCACTGGACAGGAAAACAAGGAGGAGAAAAAGGGATGGAGAGAGTGGGAATGAGAGCAGTCACTGAGGCGGTACAGTGAGGAGACCTGCTATCCAGTGCCGATGAGGAGCTGGACGTCAGAACTCAGGTCCAGCAAGGACCTGCACACCAGTGAAGGGAGCGGGAGGTGAAGCCGAGAGAAACAGGCCCAGCCAGGGCCCTGCGCCACTTCGGTAGGAGCTGACACACAGGAACACAGAGACGGACTGCGGTCTCACTGCGGGACACACAGCATGCACATTCACCCAGGCGCTGGGGGGCGGGGCCTTTATCTGCTCACTGGCCCCTGGAAGGCCAGGCAGGAGACTGGCTGCTATCCCTGCTGGGCACTCACTGCTCCCTGACCTGTGCCTATCTATTCTCCATGACTAACAGAGTCCCCACATCCACATCTCACCTGCCTCAGAACATGGGTAACCAAGAGTTCCTTCTCTGGGCTGCCTTCTAGAGAATACTTCACAAGTGGCGTTAAACAGCAGCTGTTGGGAAAATCACCATGCTTTTCCTTGTTTTAAGTCTTTATGACGTTT
This sequence comes from Hydrochoerus hydrochaeris, assembly GCA_004027455.1. Taxonomy (NCBI): domain Eukaryota; kingdom Metazoa; phylum Chordata; class Mammalia; order Rodentia; family Hydrochaeridae; genus Hydrochoerus; species Hydrochoerus hydrochaeris. The sequence goes on along the minus strand of PVLA01004143.1, from coordinate 101,628 downwards.
AACAAAATAACAGTCCATTCTTTTCTTTTTTTTCTTTCTGTACCAGGGATCGAACTCACGACCTCACACTTGGCAGGCAGGTGCTTGTGCCGCTGGGCTAAATCCACGGCAGTCCATTCTTTTCTTGTAGCAAACACACTGTCATCTGGTACTGATGTGTTTGTTACCAAGTAAAGGATCTTGGCCTGTGTGTAAGCAGTCCAGTGAGAGCAGCTCTAGAGGGAAACTGATTACACGGTTTTTGGGAACTGAGATTACGAATAATTGAGTAAAAAAAAACACTGCAACCTCTGTATGCTGTCTGGCTCCTAACACAGGCTTCAGGGGTAGGCAGTAGGGGTCTCTGGTGAAGGGCAAGGTTAAGTCTCAGTGTTTCCATCTTGCAAAGGTCCCTGAGAAGATTAAGTGAAACCATTTGCCTGTACTTAAAAGATGGCAGCTATTAGCTGAGTGCAGTGGCACACACCTGTAATCCCGGCACTCTGGGAGGCTGAGACAGGAGGATTGAAAGTTTGAGCCCAGCTTGGGTGATTTGGCAACTTAGTGAGATCTGGTCTCAAAATTAAAAATAAAAAAGGGTGAGGGTGTAGTTAGTGTAAAGGCCCCAGGTTCAAACCCCACACTGAAAAAAAATATAGTTACTGTCACTAACAATCAAACCAAGTCAACAGTGCTTAATACCATGATGGCACAAAAGATCACCATCTATTTTCTTTTTTGTGACATTGCTGTGGTTTTGAAAAACCTGGATATGAACCCTTGGTCTTCACCTCTCAGTGCAGGGAAATGTAGGGGTCAGATGAGGTTAGTTTGACAGGCATGACAAGTGGGCTTGATGCAGGCAGTTTCCCTGTGCTTCCAGACAGCACGGGCTCAGCACTTCTCCAGGGCATAAATGGGAAGATGGCAGCTAATAAATAAAACAGGCACTGGATCCCGAGGGGTTGCTAGGAGGGTTTCCTGTATCTGGCCGGCTCCCCTTGCAACCTCAGGACTGCAGGGAGGGCCAAAGGAGCAGTGGCTTGGCAGTCAGGGGCCCAGAGGCTGGATGGGATGCTCTGGACTCTGTCCCACTGGGTGTCAACAGTCATAAGCACTTCTCTCAAACATGCTACTCTTTCAGGGCATGTCCCCAGAGTAGAACAGAAAAACAGAACAAAGCTGGGAGTGACCTGAAGGTCATTCGGCTTCATTTTACGCATGAAAAAACCAAAGCTGAAGTGGGGTAACTTACTCAGACCCCACAGCTCCTTCCCAATTCTTTCTACCAAACCATCCACCAAGAGTGAAAGCTATTAGGATATGAAAATGTCAGGAGCTGAACACACAGAAATGACCATGAGAAAACCAGGTAAAATGTGCAGCAGGATCACAAGGGGAAGCTTTGTACACACAGCTGGGCCTTCCCAGAAAACCACAGTAGACTGTGTGCCCAGGTCTTTGGTACTTGAACAAACACAGACCCCAATTCAGATGGCCAGTTCTGGGCCCATGCCCCCAGCTGGGAACAGTGAGCCCCTGAGCACATCCTCAGCTGGGTGCTTGCTACGTCTCAAGGAATTCTGTCCTATTGGTGGGTGGGTCTGATGGTTAAAAGGCAAAGAGTAACTGTAGTTACCCCTCCCTGGGCTACATGGCAGGCCCTGCACAGAGACACGCGGAAGCTCAAAGTACAGATGCTCCTCAACTATGATGAGGCTTCATTCTGATGAACCCAACTGCAAGCTGAAAATATCCTAAGTCAAAATGCATTTAATATACTAACCTACTAATAACACAGCTTAGCCTGGTGGGCTTTCTTTACCTGCTTTCTGTTGGTATACCAGAACCAGAATTTTTATGCAAAAATCTCATTTCTTCATGATTAAGTCTTAGTAGGTTGTTTCTAGGAATTTGTTTCAGCATCTCATTCCAGATTTGAGGATTCTGGTGAAACAGTAGAAAGAAGTAGGTATTGTCAGTTTACAGAACAGAAAACATCAGGCTGAAGAAGAGGCACTTGTTCCATGTTATTCCAGATAGTGGAGCTGCTGGATTTGAAGCCAAAATACTGTTAGTAACAGTGACAGCAGCAGCCACACTGACAGTAATCTGTGTCTCTGCAGCAAGGGTGCTGCTCTGCTGCCTGTGCACCACCAGGCTGAGGGAGCAGGAGCTGCTGGGTCTGGGTGCTGAGCATACCTCACGGGGTGCTGGGTTAGTTCATTTATTTATTTTGCATAGTCCTCTTGGTTTTGTGTGTGTGCACACACTCACATGCATGTATCTTTAGGCCCCTCAGTCTCCCTATGAAATGGAGCTGTGACTATTTTCTGCCTCCCAGAAGTGAGACTAGCCAGGTGTGGTGGCACATCTGTAATCCCAGCACACAGGAGGCCGAGGCAGGAGGATTGCCTCGAGTTTGAAGTCAATCTGGGTTACACAGGGAGACTCTGTCTCAAAACAAAACACACACACACAAATACACACACTAAATCCGGAAGTGAGACTAAAAACATTTGCTCCAGGTCACTCAGCTAATTAATGATGGAGCTGATGTTCAAGCCCAGGTCTGGCTGACTCCAAAACCTATGTAGACAACTCCTAATTCACAGCGGCTTGATTTGCCATTTTTTGATTTTACAACAGTGCCAAAGCATAACCTAAAGCCATTCTGTTTTTCACTTTCAGTATTAAATACCTTACGTGAGAAATTTAACACTACTGTAAATAGGCTTTGTGTTAAATGACTTTATTGAACTGTAGCTAATGTAACTTTTCTAAGGGTGCTTAAAGTAGGTACTCTGGCTTGAGTGAGGTTGTTTCTACCAAAATTCATGCTGAGGCTTTGAAGTAAGAGGGAGTAGGTCCTTTACAAGGTGTCTGGGGTCATGACAGACCTCCCTTCATGAAGGGATGCAAGTTTTTCTCCCAGAAGTTTGGCTCCGCTTTTCCTCTTCGCATCTGCCCTCTTGCCCACTCGTTTTCTGGTCTGTGTGCAGCAGCACATGTCTCTCCATGGAAGCCAAGCAGCTGCTGGTGCCCTGCTCTTAGATTTCCAGAACCATAAGCCAAAATAAACCTCTTTATAAATCACCCAGTCTCGGGTGTTCTGGTATACCGACAGAAAGCAGGTAAAGAAAGCCCACCAGGCTAAGCTGTGTTATTGGTAGGTTAGTATATTAAATGCATTTTGACTTAGGATATTTTCAGCTTGCAGTTGGGTTCATCAGAATGAAGCCTCATCATAGTTGAGGAGCATCTGTACTTTGAGCTTCCGCATGTCTCTCTGCAGGGCCTGCCATGTAGCCCAGGGAGGGGTAACTACAGTTAATTCTTTGCCTTTTAACCATCAGACCCATCCACCAATAGGGCAGAATTCCTTGAGACGTAGCAAGCACCCAGCTGAGGATGTGCTCGGGGCTCACTGTTCCCATAACAAATATGGACTTGAATTGCTAGTCACAACTTTTCTACAAAGTAAAGCCCAGGATCAAATTCTGGGCTGTGAGCTTAGTGAGATGACAGTTAAGAGAACCTATTAGCCCAGGTGAACTCTGCCCAGCATCAAGTCCCACCAGGATCGTGGGCACCACAGCAACCACTGGGGCTGGACCTAAAAAAGATCGTGGTTGTGGCTACAGTCTTTTGTTTAGTGCACTGCTCATCAGTGGGGTGTAAGCTACTATCGTTCAGTCTGGGTCTTCAGCGAGGTGAACTTGGTAAGACCAGAGTCCATTTCCAACATGATGCTGCATGACCCTCCAAGTGCACCTGCCAAATGAATACCACTCTTCTAGCCACCTTACAGAAACCACCAGTGTTCTCCTTAAGTTTCTGTGAGCACTGCAAAGCACTGCAAACCCTGTCCTTTTAAGAGTCATTAACCGCTTCTTCATGCAGCACAGCTCAGGGAACATGGCATTGGGTCTGTAGAGCCACCGAGTACACTTCACTTGAGCATGTTCAGGCTCCAAAGCCAGGTTCAGGCCTTGCTGGCAGCTGTGCCTGACTCATCCTTTCCCCTTCCTCCTCCACAGCCCATGATTCACCAGCCCTGGCAAGCCTGAGTCCTCCCTAGTTTCCTTCCCTAGCACGTCAGGGTCCAGACCTCCGCTGGCAGGATGTAGGCCTGAAGCCTTTTTCTGGTTTGTTTCTTTGTTTGTTTCTTTCTATTATTATTATTTTGGTCTTTTTGAGACAGGGTCTCACTATGCAGTTCAGGCTGGCCCTGAGTTCACTTTCAGGCTGGTCTCGAACTCACCACAATCCTCCTGCCTCAGCTGGATTAAAATAGGCATGCACCACCACACCTGGCCTGAAGCCCTTTCCCACCAAATCTACAGACCCTGCACAAGCCCTGTGTCACATGCTGCCTCGTGTGCATCTCCTCCATGTGTTGTGTTGTTCTTGTGACTTGACTGTCAACTCTGTAAGGTCAGGATCTTGAGAGGCAATACTGTGTGGTCTTTCAAAACACAGCTGCTAGTGCCCACCCCCAGGAATTCTAGAGTCTGGCCTGAACATCAGGTTTGAAAGCTCTCTGGGTGGTTCCAATAGATGGCCAGGGCTGAAATGCACCGCTCCAGAACTAGGCAGCCAGCCAGGCTGGCTGCTCTGACTGTATGCAACAGGTCTGTAGAGGGCCTCGCTGGGAATGCTCAGCGAGAACCTCCTGCCTGAGGAGGACCATCTAGAGAGCCAGGCTGCTCAAACAGCAAGAAGAGGATGGCACAGGGAAACTCAGGTGAATGCCCAGAGGACAGACAGGAGAGGGCAAGCCAAGCCCAATGGCTAAAGGCATGGGTTCAGGAGTCAGACAGCCCTTGACTAGCTAACTACTCTCCTTACTAACAAGGCAGGTGGCCCTTTCACCCCTTCCACCTCTGACTGGACTCAGGTAGGAAGCCTCATCTCTTCTTCCCAGTGCTGCCAGCACCCAGACACTTTTTTCCTCAAGACACAATGGTCTGTTCCTCCAGGGGCAAGCCACTGCTGTCTGGATAGAAAATGAGCAGCTCCAAGGCAAGGGAAATGAGTAGGAGAACAGAGGCAGGGAGGTCTATTTCCTAAGAACCCCCACCCCCACCCCACCCCAGCTGTTCTGGGCACAGGGAAGGGAAAATCCTGACTCATCGGTGCTGGTATGACTCAGAGGCCGACAAATCACTTGCCAGACTGGTGAGGAGAGCCCACTGAGGCTCACAACTAGGGGCCTGTGGGCTGTACCACCCATCCTACTGGCTGCCTGGTGACACATCCTCCACCACAGCTCCCAGGCCTGGCTGGCTGGCCTGGCAAGAGAACCTTGCTCAACCTGGCCTCCTGGGAGCTATGGCTGGTCCGGTGGGCTTTGGAGGAGTGAAAGTTAGAGGGTGTGAAACATTAAGAGGTAGAGGACCTGGCTCTGAGTCTCACACGTGTGACTGGGGCAGCTGAATCCTGGACCTCAGTTTCACAACCATGAAGTGGAGCAACAATATCCAGCTGGAAGGACTATAGCGAGGGTAAAGCAAGACGCTACGTGCAGCCAGAACGCGGACCCCGGTGCTGGAGTGTAAACAGTAGCAATTACGACTAGCCGCGGAAGTTCCAAGATCACAAAGGTTTTTTAGGTAGTGTAGCTGAGTGGTGGAGTGCTTATTTAGCATGTTTGATGGTCTAGGTTCAATTCCCATTTCACCTACTTTTTACTGTTTTGTTTTGTTTTTTGGCACCAGGGACAGAACTCACAACCGCGGGCTTGCAAGGCAGGCGTTTATGCTGCTGAGCTAAATACCAAGCCCTTCACTTACTTTTTGCAACAATGCATGAGAAGTATCGCTATTCCCATTTTATAGGGAAGGACCCTGAGGTTCAGGGACCCAAGGCAGTGGCAGGCATCCTGCCTGTCCCAGATGCTGCTCTGTCTGCTAACTCCTGGGACACTGAGAAGCAACCCTGGTAGGTCCTCTGCCACTCAGATGACAGGCACGAACCAGCTCTGTGTCCCGCCCAGCCTGGCTCAGCTCTAAACACACTGCTGCCGCAGGCAGTTTACTCACCAGGGCCAGCCTCCTCCCCAGGCTGGGAGTTCCTCAAGGGAGTGCCATGTTCTCACCGCTGGCTCTTAGGAACACATAAGCCTCCTTGTTTTGGACCTGAGATAGCATCCTGTCTGTCACTTCCATGACGTGGGGAGATTATTTAACCTAAGAACTTCATTTTCCTCATCTTGAAAGTGGGGATAATAATAGTAATTACCTGAGGGATTAAAATGGGGCATAATCCCAGTTACCCAGGAGGCTGAGGCAAAAGGATCACAAGTTCAGGTCAGCCTGGGCCATTTAGCAAGACCCTGTCTCAAAATAAAAAATAAAAAGGGCTGGCAATATAGCTCAGTGGTAGAGTATTTCCCTACCATGCACAAGGCCCTAGGTTCAATTCCCAGTACAAACTCCTCCAAAGAGGCGAACACTGATCAAGTGCTTACTGTATGCTCGGCACTCTGCTACGCACTTTATACCTATTAAATAATTTAATCCCAAAGTTAGGCAGCTAGGGAATGGGATGGCTCTGACCCACGCAGACACTGCCTCTCCTGGGTGTTAAGGGCCTGGTAGGTGCTAAGCATTCAGTACATGCAGGAGTCATTTCTAAGATAAATCAATGAACCTCTTCCTGACTAATTTCATTTCTATCCACAAGTATTATTATCGAATCTGTTCTATGCATAGCCTCTCAGTTATTTGAAGTTCCTATAAAATACAAATTTTTAAAAAATTTTGTTAAAAAAAGCAGGCTTCAGGTGAAAAGAATCTCCCACTCCCTCCATGGGAGGGTAACAGGATGTAGACTCTCAGGGGAGAGGCTATGGCTCCTGTACCAAGGTGCCAAGCCCCTCTTTCACCTCAGAGAAGGTTCCAGCAGCCCCTCAGGAGGGGGCAGCAATGGCCCAGCTCTGTGCCCAGCCCCTGGGGGTAGTTGAGGAAGGGCCTCAGGGGCCATCAAGCATCCTGAGCTGGCTGTTTGGGCAACACTGAAGGAGGTGGACCAGGGAGAGGGAGGAAGCAAGCAGTGCTCAGCAGTCTCCAGGAGGCCCAGGCAGGAATGAGGCCCCTAAACTGAACAAGAGGAGGGTCTCCACGTCCCCTTCTCGGCCTCCTCCCCTGCCTCCAGAAACCTGAGTGGGAGTGGGCATTTAAGGCCAGGTATAAAACCAGCTTCAACATTTTTTTTTTTAATGGAAAAACTTTTTTGAGGGTTGTGGAGGGGTGGTAACACGGACTGAACCCAGGGCCTTTATGTTAAGCTACATCCTATTCTTTTATATTTTTTATTTTGAGACAGGGTCTCACTGAGTCGCTAAGCTACCCATGCTGGGCTTGAATTTGTGATCCCCTTGCCTCAGTCCCACAGAGTGCTAGGATTTATAGACACCATAATGCCTAGCATCAAAACTCTTTTTTTCAAAGAAAGTAGTGAAAAGCTTTCAAAGAAGCCTGTTAGCTGAGGAAGGTAAAAGGGAGCTATTCTGGGTGGGATGAGGGCTATGCATGTACGAGCTCATCTTTCCCAACCCAGGTTCCAAAGACATGCCAGCTTCAGTTCTCATTTGGCACTGCCCACCAGGGCTTCTTAGCCACTTGTACAGTCAGCCAGCCTTCAGCTGGGCAGTGCCCAACTCAGCTCTGGGCAAACTGGAACACCTCAGTCCAGGACAGCAGAAACAATGGCTGGAGGGCCTCTAAGGCACCAGATGAACTGGGCCAGGTCTTCTCCTGGGCCCTTAGGTGGTATCTGCTGTGTACCACTGTTCTTAGTGGTCCTAAACTTTAAGACAATTCCAACCCATTTTGGTGGAAGGTCTATTCAGGGCTCCTGAGGGGCACAGAGATAGATCCTGGTCTCCAAATACTCACGGCCTCTACCCAAACCAGGAGACAAACCAGATGCCATATTCACAATAGCATGTACACACACACACACACAACACCTGTGCCAAAAATCTTCTGTAAGACTCAAAGAAAGACACTCCTAAACCCACAGGGACCCTGATAAAGTGAAAACTGCTCAGCTCACTCACAGAGTTACTCATAAACTGTTCAATGAACAGGCCAGGCATGGTGGATGCCCAGATAAGCACAAGTCCCTGACCAGACATGCTCGTCTTACTGTCTGGGCCAACACTGAATCATACAACTGATGCATGACAATCCTTTTGGGTTGTGTGATACATTATGTTCATGCTCACTATTTGGAAAACATTTGAATAATTTAGGAAATTCTTGGAATGTGTTATTCTGTGCAGTTTTTTAAAACTATAAGCATATAATAAATATATAAATTAAAAACAAAAACAATCAGGCACATAGCGCGTGCTGGAGTGGAAGTACATGGCAGATCTGCTGGAAGCACACCCATCTCCAGCCTCACTTTATACATCCATAAAGGAGTGGGGAGGTGCTGGGCTAGATGGTCTCTAAGGCTCCAGCTCTGATTCTGGGCTCTGGAAATAAACATGCTATGGCTGGCTGGGAGGGAAAGCGTGGAAGCAAACTTCACCCACATCCCTACATTTCAGACCTATCACCTCACCCTTCCTACACAGTGACCTGCCCTACTTTGGCTTCTGCTGTTGATGGAGGAAGAGGCAAGCATGCATAGTCTGGGTTTCAGTTTCCCTCTGGGACAATGATGGTGATGCTTCTAAGAAGGGAAGCATTCCAGATAAAGGATTCGATGCCAAAGGATGAGTCCCAGGCAGAGCCTCAGACTGTCTAGAGGTCATGAGCCCCTGCTTGGTAGCTATCCTACTCTTAGTGTTGATGGATTGGCTTGGCATCTCAGATTGGGTCACATTCAAATTCTCAGGACCCTGTCACCCCACCCCCAAGGTAACTCAATTCTTCACGGTCAAATGACAGCTGGAGGTGGGGCTTGGGAGCTCTAAGCCTAGAGAGGGTGATGATATATAGCTGCCAGGGTGCTCAGGCCCAGAAAAAAGGGTCATAGCCCCGATTCATTACAATATCTGATGCCTAAAACCCACTGTGTGGAAGACCTCTCAAGGACCTGAGAAAACAAGAATGAAGTTTTACTTACCTTAAGAGTGCCCAAGGGTTAAAGAATGCCCCTCAGACAGGAATTCCATGCTGATCTAACTACAGTGGACTCCCCACTGCCCATCTCAGCTCCTTCTAATTCAGCCACTGTTAACTCTCTTTGCTGCCCCAATCTCCCTGCTGGACCACTGAGATGCTGGACCTGCCAAGGCAGGGTCCTGATCTCTCTTTACAGCTGTCCAAGCTCCTGACACAGAGTGGGTCTTCAGTATTCAGCGGGTGGATGGATGGATGGCCATAGCACCAAAGAAACAGACAGTGGCACGAAGGAGACTCAGAAGAAAGGAGACTGAGGGAAAGCAGAGGAAGGAAGGAGTACACCTGAGCTGACTTCCTGGAGGAGGTATGTCCTTATGAGCTTGGTCTTGAAAGAGCCTGTGTGAAAAGAAGCTTTTCAGAAGCTAAGACCTGAAGTCAGGAGGAGACCAAGCACAGCAAGCAGGACAGGCCAGGGTCTGATGAGTCAGCCTGGATTTGATGGTTGCCCTGGCCCATCTACTGAACACTAGTCTTCCTCCTTTGTTGGCTAATCAGGATTCTATAAATATCCCTAGTACAGTAAGTCTGTGATGTGGACAGGGTCACCCAAACTAAAACCTAGTTGTGGCAATTGCAGGATCACCCTGTTTTTCTAGTCTCTGTGTCCCTGGCTGACTGACTCCAGTCCTAATCTTCTATGCCTCAATGGGAGGGAGAACTCCCAAGCTTGCCTTGATGAAAATCTTTTGCCTTTTATTACCTCTCCTATGGGTCTCAAAAGTTTTTTCCAACTACATCTAGTTGGAAAAATGTTCTTCCTTTCTCTTCCACCCCCCTTAAGTATGGGGGATAAAACCCAAGGCACCCTGCATGCTAGGCAAGCACTCTAACAGTGAGCTACACCCCAGCCCTCTTTAAGTATCTTGAGGCTAGGTTTTACTAAGTTGCAAGCAAATAGCATCATAGCTTCCAACTTAGTAAGACCCAGGCTGGCAATGAACTTGTGAACCTCGTGCCCCAGTCTCCCAAGTAGTTGGGGTTACAGGGGACAGATTAATTTTTTAACAATGGAAATGCTGGGCTAGGGCTGGGGATTTAGCTCAGTGGCCTAAGTGCCTGCCTTGCAAGCGCACAGTTGTGAGTTCGATCCCTAGAAACCAAAAAAAAAAAAAAAAAGGAAATGCTAGGCTGGAGATTTAGCTCAGTGACCTAAGTGTCTACCTGGCAAGTGTGAGGTCCTCAGTTCAATGCCCAGTACAAAAAAAATGCTAAAATATATCTTTCAATTAAAACTCCAGACCAGCATATGAAATATAGCTCACACTAAACTGATAGGATGCCAGTTTAGAAAAGTTATTTGGGTCAACCTGGTATTTCCCTGACTTAAGTGTCTCAAGCCCATAAGCAGCGCAGGAGTACAAGAGGAAAGACAAAGCCAGAGGTAAGAAAAAAGGACAGAAGAGCCCATAAGCCCCTCACCTCCAGCATCCGGAGGGAAGTCTGGGGCTCAAGGACACAAAGGTCACTCCTTTCCCAGCCCAAGATTTAGATACTGGCTTGGAGCAATATGGCAGGGAAGTGGGCAAAGAGGAATGCAAGCCTGTTACACGGCTGTGTCAGAGGACAGATAAGGAGTCACTTCCAGGGGAAGGCTGTGTGCTTCCCAAAAAACGTGGGAGCTCCAAATGAGCTAAATTTACAAAGGCAGTTGTTAGCAGCTGTATGTAACAAGAACCAGATGAATGCACAGCAGTCTTCCCACCAAGGACGGGAAAAGGGCCTCTGACCCTCAGATACATGTTTGTGTAGATGTGGCCCTTTAGTGAAGTGTAGTAACTAAATATGCACACGTGTGTGTCCCTTAAGGCTCTGTTCAAATGTGGTTTGGTAAAATCTTGAGTCTTACAGGGAAAGGTAATAAAATACCCTTGTCGAGACAAGGCTGAGACAGTTCAACTTGGACTTTGGGTGCCTTTGGGGACCTCTAAGACTGCTTCTTGTGGTCATGGATCAAATAAAACTCCTATTCAAGTCCTTTTGTATGTGTTGTACCTCAATTATAAGGAGGTTGGGTTGGAGCTACACGGTTGTAGTCTCAACTACTTGGAAAGTTGAGGCAAGAATCTTTCTCTTTTCTTTCTTTTTTTTTTTTTGGTGGGTAGTGGGAATCAAAATCAGGACCTCACTCTTGCCAGACAGGCGCTGTGCTACTGAGCTCTATCCCTGGCTCACGAGAGGATCTTTTGACTCCAGGAGTTCACCACCAACATAACAAGACCCTGTCTCAAAAACAAAGCCCCCAAAAAAGCTGTAAGTGCAGGACTGGATCTTACCACTGCATGAGCCACTGGACTCAAGGTCAGTCCTTCACCCACAGTAACTACTCAATAAAAGCTAAGACAATGGACCAGGGAGTGGGTCAGGAATGCAGGAAGGAAATGATATATCAGATCTCTTGGAAAAAAAGTGACACAGTGGCCCAAGGGACAAGTGAGAGAACTTGCAAAAGGTAGAGCCTAGGCTCTGTCTCAGGGGAAGGCAGGTAGATACCTGAGTGGTCAGAAAAGTCCTGCCTGCAAAGTTGAAGTGAAGCAGCAAGCTGTGGGGCCTGGTTGGCTGGGGTAGCTGGACCTTGGCTGCATCGTTTACCCTTCCTGAGACCCGTCTGACAAGGATTTGTGTCAAGCAAAGGTGAGTCAGACCTGGGGGTAGGTTCCTGCAAAGAGGTACGGCTGACAGGTCAGGCTTCATTCTCAAAAAACTGCCCCACAAACCAGAGCCTGGCCAGAGCTATCTGCCCACCCCTACCAACATCTCAGGGCTTAGAAGGTATCTTAGTTACTTATTCCTTGTTGTTGAGACCAAATACCTGATGCCCAAAGTTAGGGGAGGAAAATGTTAGTTCTTACAGGTTGGAGGTTTCAGTCCATACTCAGCTGGCTCCTAGGGCAGGGTGCCATGGTGGGCCGCCATTCACGGCAGGCTGCAAACAGCAAGGTGAAAACAAAAAGAGCGAGAGGAGACGCACTTTCTTCCCGCCATGGATACATCATATCACCACTCCACCCCTAGGTAGGTGGAACACTCACATAGCCAATCCCAGTGCTAGCCAACAAATCAAGCACAAACACTAGTTTTAGCCGCCTCCATATTACATGAGGCCGGGGTGGGGCAAAGGCATATATAATCTATAACTGAAGGCAAGCTTGGTGCCAAACCTAGGAGAAAGTCAGGCCCCAGGAGAAAGCTAGGCCCTGAGAAGAGGATTCCCCTGCAGACAGGTTGCAGCTGACTGCTGTGTGAGAGGAGACCACTGTTTTGCCCACAGCCCTTCTTCACCCACAGATGCCAGACAGGCTCTGCCACTGGGCTGAGGAGGAGGAGGCATACGCTGGGTAACAGGAGGTATCTGTTTTCAGCCCAGCCGCCAAAGGGCCGGGGAGAGAGCCCTGTGGGTGCAGCTTCTACTGGTGGAAAACGCACCCTCTCAGTTTCAGCTCAGCTGGAGGCCAAGAACTGCTGAGGCTAGCAGTCTCAGCCAGGATGCTGTTCGCTTACAAGTGAGCATCTTGTCACCGTGGTGACCCAGGAAAGCACCAGGCAGGATCCAGCCCCAAGGCCACAGCAGAGCCCTTTCTGTGCTAACACTGGGCCTTGACCTTTCTAGTTCGGAGAGTGGATGCAAAACACTCTTCCCTCCCTGGGCTCTGACCAGAAACCAGAAAATGCACAGTCCTGTGTGACTGCAAAGATGCCAGAGGCTTCACCCGCTTTCTGAGAGTCCAAAATATACCCAGAAACAGAAGTACAAAATAAGAAAGTAGAGTAGGCTGTAAAAGGCATGAACAAAGACATACAAGATTTTAAAGGAGGAAACATACTAGGGGAAAAGACATGGAAAAGGCTCTGGAAGGAAGATGACAAGAAATAACAAGCAAGTCAGTACATTGTCATGAACAGACAACTCTAAGCTGCTTGGTTTGCTCCAGAGGCAAGAGACTGTGGACTGAGAGCACCCTGGTTCAGGGGCTCTCTATGGCTGGTTGCTTTCTCCAACTCAGATCACCACTGACCATCTGCTGCTCAACTGTCTCACCTTCAACCCTCGGTGTCCCACAGGCCTGCCCCTTCCTGCTTCAAACTGCTTGTCAGGCTGACTTCCCAACCCCAGTGACATACTACTGTGTTGTCTCAGCCCTCAGGTCCACAGTCCTAACCCAATCACACTTCTCTGTTTTAGGACACATTTGGAGACTACCTTAGGTGGCAGATTCTTAACAAAACCACATAAAGGTCTATCATGCTCCTCATATTTCTCTCTTCCCTGGGGACCAGGAAACCACAAGGCAGCCTGCTCTGGGCCTAGGGACTCTTGTCATATTTCCATGATCACCAGGCAGTTTCTTAGAGCTTTAGAAGGTCAGGTTATAGATCCATGCTCAGAATCAGCACCTGTGGCTGGCAGAAGGCCAGACCCCATGATCTGATGATGCTAAGCATAACTGGGAGCCCATTTGCCAACCTCCTTTGCTTTATTTTTTTTTTGGTACTGGAGATCAAACTCATGACCTTGTACTTGCCAGGCAAGTACCTATACCACTAAGCTAAATCCCCAGCCCCTCCTTTCTTATTTTTTACATTGTTTAAAAGAGGACATATGCTGAATGGAGAGAAATTACATAACAGAAACATAAAAAGAAAAAATATAAGTCACTCATATCTTGTCACCCAAAAATAACCAGCAATAATACATGGAGGTATTTTCTTTCCTTTCTTCTCAACTCACATGCATATTGCTGGGATCATATGGTGTGTACAATTGAAAATTCTACCATTATGATGTCCTTGCTGTTTTAATCCAATGTCAGTTATTGGTGCAGCGATGCTTAACCCCTTGCTCCTGGTAAGGGTTACTCCATACAAATTCAGATGCCTGGGATCTACCTAGACATTAACTTCAGAAGTGAAGGAAATTCAGAATAAACAAGGTATTTTTTGTACCAGATACGGTGGTACACAACTGTAATCCCAGAGTCCAGGAGAATGCGACAGGAGGATTGCTGCAAGTTTGATGCCAGCCTGGGCTACACAGTAAGTTTAAGGCTGGCCTGAACTATATAGTAAAAGCTAAATAAACAAACAAAAATATTTGTTAAATATCCTGCTGTTTTTTATTTCATACAGAAACATCCCATTTCTATTTATGGAGCACTCAGTATGTGCTGGGCACTGTACAGGATACAATGCTTTATAATAAAGTTTCTATCATTTTATATTCATATATTCTTTCATTCACTCATTCATTTAAAAAAATCATATTGAGCTTTTCCTATGCACCCGTTCCAAGCTAGGGAATAGGGACAGAAATCAATAAGATAAGCCTTCAAGGTCAGAGCTAATAACAGAGACAGACAACAAAGAACAGTCAGAAACCAAGGTCCAAGTGCCAGGATAGCGATATAAGCCAGCCCTCCACATCCACAGATTCAATCCACCAAGGATAAAAAAAAAAAAGCTGCAAATAAATTGCACCTGTACTAAATGTGTAGATATCCTCCCCCAACTATATAGTATACAACTAGTTATGGAGCATTTACATTGTACTATGTATTATAATTAATGTACGGACAGTTTAAAGCATACAGGAGAAGACAGGTAGGTTATATCCAACTACTATGACATTTTATCAAGGAGTTTGAGCATCTACTGCTCTGTATCCACAGGGGCCCTGGCACCAAGCCTCCTACAGATACTAAGGGGCAACCACACAAGAAATGATGCATCATTCAGCCTATGCAGGTCTTGAAAGTCTGCTCAGAGCCCTACTTGGATGAATCAGCAAGGGGTAAGGGGCTCTGAAGCCAGAGGAACAGCAAAGTGCTGCTCTGAGTGCCAAGGAATGAGTCTGGGAAGGAGGCCCATGAAGCAGCCAGGCTGGGGCAGTGAAGACCAGTCATGGCTTGGACACTGCTTCTAAGAGACAGGAGAACTCTAAGAAGGTGAAACAGGAAGATATGCACTTCAGGATTTTTTTAGGAAGTGGTTGCTTTTTTCATTTGTTAGTTGTTTGTCAGTTTTTTAGTGTTTTGAGACAAGGTATCACTATGTAGGTTAGGCTAATCTTAAATTCACTGAGTAGCCCAGGGTGGCCTCAAACTCATGGTTATCCTCCTGCCTCAGTCTCCCAAGTGCTGGGATAACAAGTATGCATCACTATGCCGGCTGAGCCAGCACTATGTGATGGCTCACTTTGGCCCCAGGCAGATGGGAGATTTTAGACGCCTAGAGGCAGGAAGACGAGTGAGGAGGCTCCTGTGACAGCAAAAGTAGGAAGCAAAGGCCTGTGCTCAAGCTTTATTGAGTGCCCCTGATATGGTAGGCAGAATTATAACGGCCATGGAGATAAAGAGATGGATTTGAGAGGTACTGGAGTCACACATTAGATTTTTTCCAGTTTTTTACAATAGAGTGAAACTCTTCATAAATAAAGCTTGACACACTCCTCAGCTTAGTTCCCAGTGATAAAGTCCTCACTGTGGACTTTCTAGTCAAATAGTCAAAAAGAAGGAATTTTTTGTTTTGTTTTGTTCTTTTCTTTTTGACACAGGGTTTAACTATGCAGTTCACGCTGGCCTTGAACTCACTATGTAGCCAGGCTGGCCTCAAACTTGCAGTGATCCTCCTGCCTCAGCCTTCCCAGAACTGGCATTATGTGTGCACCACCACTTCTGGCCAGGGATATTTTTTAAGGTTCCTGGTACCTTTGCCAAACTATTTTCTAGAAAGACTACTAATTCCCACTTCTATTAGCAGTGCACAAGAGTGACTGTTAGATTGTCTTAGGACCCTAACAAGAAAGGCAGAGGTCAGCTCATATCCAACTCATTATTAGGATCAAGGACCCATCAGAGACAAGCTTCTCTACTTGGCTGCAAACAAAATAACTGCCCAAAAACAAGTTTCCATTGGCATTACAGGCTGAAAGGCAAATGGCTTTGGGCACAGGAAAGGGCCATCCTCTCCACTCCAACCTGTCTTAAAACAGTGATATGTCAATTCTCTGGTCAAGAACATCCTACAGCTCTCTACCACTGTCTACTTTAAAAAGTCAGACTTGGGCTGAGGATTTAGCTCCGCGGCATAAGCACCTGCCTGGCAGGCGCAAGGTTGCAAGTTTGATCCCTGGTACAAAAAAAAGAAAGAAAGGAATAAAAAGTCAAACTCTTTGACATGGAGATCTAACTTTTCCAAAATTATGATAATTACTGCACATTCCCATTTACTCAACAGATATGTGAGTCCAATTAATTACCTGTACAAAACCAAGACCTTGTTCTCAGGGACTTATATCTTAAAAGGAGAGACATAATGTACAAGGCGATAGAGTACATCAGGTATTTACATGTGTTACACTAAAAACAAAGTGATGAGGAGGGACATAGTTTTATTAGAGAACATGACCGGGGAAGGCTCTGACACGGAGACAGATGCAGAGGCCAGAATGGAGGAGGAGGGAGCCGTAAGGGGCACGCTCTCCTCTTACTCCTTTCCACTACGCTCTGACCACAAACCAGGCACCAGCACCCCGGGTCTCCGTGGCTCTGATGTTGGTTCTGTCTCCTGAAGCTCTCTCCTCCGCCTGCTGACATCAGAGGCTTCTATGAAGCCCTCCTGAGTCCCCAAGCCAGACTTGCTTCTCTGAGAACTGCTTGCACACCGAGGCCACGGGTGGCCCTTGGGTACTGTGTCTGTAGTGCCTAGCACACAGCAAGGAAGACTATTCTGGCACTTACAGACAGGTGGGTCTCCACACATGCTCTCTGCAGGCTATTCTTGCCTTCATCAGCTTCTAGTTCAAAGGGGGCTGGGACCATGTGCGCAAATTGTCAAAGAGACAGTGAGGGCATTACTGACAAGAAAACCTTCTTCTCCAGCACATTCAAGTAAACATACTCCATGTCTTTATCATGTGACTTCCCTTCCAGGGTGCAGGGCTATATTCTCATCTTCCCTTGCAGTCATGGTGGCTGTGTGATTCCACTGCTGTCAGTATGAAATGGACAGTAACACAGCGGACCCAAGCCTAATGACAATGGGTGTGTCTCCTCCACATACTTTCCCCTCTTCCCCTGGTTGGATTTCGAACATGGCAGCAAGCTAGCTTCCACCACGCAAACAACAATGTGCATGAGGCAGAAACAGTTCCTTGGGTTGACTGGATTCTGGGTTGACCACAGGCAGCAGAGCTACACCCCTCCCCTGGTCTGTTCATGTCAGAGACAACAAGGCCAGACAAGAAAATAAGATTCTCATCCTCTAAGCCATTGTATCCTTGGGGTCTTGTGACAACAGCAGTGGAATTTCACAATAATGAAGATACTTTTTTTCATAGAGTGGGCAGAGCACCAAAGGGAATGAAGTTGCCATTGTCCTCAAAATCCTTTCTTAGTGAAAAGGAGAAGGAACGGTGAATCCAGAGTCCCAGTCAACCTAGTAAGATTTAGGAAGGTCAAAAGAGGAGGCAGAGGTACAGTTAGGGCAAAACCCCTGCAGAACCCACAAGGAATCATGGGAGGGGATGGAAAGGCATCGTAGAGCACAAGAGGTTTAAAAGTCTGACTCCCATTGGCATAAAGGTACTACAGTTTGGATCAGGAATGTCCCCACATGCCTTGGAGGTGGTGGAACCTTTAAGAGGCAGGGTCTAGTTGGAAGTTGGGTCCCTGAGGCACATTTTGGACACTAGCCTTCCTCTCACTCAGTCTCCCTCTTTCTCTCTCTCTCTCTCTCTTTCTCTCTCTCTCTCTCTCCCCTCTCCTCTCCTCTCCTCTTCCTCCTTCCCCTCTCCCTCTCTCTCTCTTTCTCTCTCTTTCTCTCTTTCTCTCTCTCCTTCTCCTTCTTCTTTTTCCTCATGGCTGTCCCATGGGCTCCTTGTTTTGCCACAGCTCCAAAGCAACAGAATCAAGTGATCATCTCTGATATCAGGAGTCAAACTAAAACCTCCTCTCTTTTTAAACTTCTTTCCAGGACTATTTATCACAGAAACAGAAAGCTAACATAAAAGGCTAAGGAATGCAAAGTAAATGCACAGAAACATAACCTTGCTTTGTGGCCCTCCTCACATGCCTATCCCCACCCTCACCCTCCAGCCAGGTACATTCTTAACAGGAAGGAAGCAAAAAAGCTTTGGCCTTCCTGTTTAGAAAGAGCTCTCAAGATCATGCCTACAAAACATGCTGGAGGGCTGGGGATTTAACTCAGCAGCATAAGCACCTGCCTTGCACGTGCAAGGCCTGGTGATGAGTTCGATCCCCCGTACCAAAAAAAAAAAAAACCATGCTGGAATGCTGGAGGTCCAGAAAGAGGCAGAATGTATCTGGGCAGGAAAAGAACAAGATTGAGCATCTTCCATGATTGTGCTTCTGGCCTAGCCACACATTAAGGACAATCAGAGCTTGTCACATGGCCTCTCTGTGACTCCCACCCCGCCCCCATGCTGAAAGACAGGTTACCAGCATTCACCCCAACTTAAATCCCAGAAACAATAATAGGAAAATACCTAAGGGAACATACCTGCTCATGCAGAACCAGCAGGTGGGAGACACAAGGAAAGTGCACACAGGTGCATGCAGGTATGCACTGAACACCAGGAAGTGTTTTCACAAGGCCACAGCCTGGGCAATGAGGCAGGCCAGGAACACCCTTCACAGATTAGGCCGATGCAAGGAAGGACCCTAGTCACCAGCTCCTGCAAAAGGCTCACACCAGGAAAGTCTGGATGGCTGCCTGATGAGGGTACTAAGTAGAGTAGCTCTGCTCTAGGTGCACGGGCAGACAGTACGATCTTTCGGGGTTTTTCAACTCTAATGTCCTACCATAATGCTGCGACATCAAAAAGGCATGCTCATTCATGTCTTGCAAGGACTCAATTACAACCATTGCCAGACCTGCTCCTGCAGTGTCTGTAGCTTACAGAGGGCCCTTCACCCTTATCACCTGTCCTGATGTTGCAGCAAGGGCTCTGGAACCATATCACACCCTTGGGATCCCAACATCAACCATGTGGCCACAAAAAGTCACCTGCAAAGCAAAAGGTAAAGGACAGCCAGCCCAACCATGAAAATTCCTATAGCCCCAAGAAGCCCAAGGCCAGCTGGCTATCAACAGAAGCACAGAAGGGCAATATGATGCTCCTGAGGCCTCTCCTAGTTCTAGCTTCCATACTAGCACTGGGACATATGACCAAGTGATACTGTGACCCACTCCAAAGGGAGACAGGTCATAATGATTTGAGACCTGTTGGAGGAAATCTAGACCAAGGCCAGTCAGTAGCTAGGGCCATCACAAGGAAGAAGGAAGCAAAACACAGAAATCCAGGCTGGGCGACTCTGGGAAGTCTGGAGACTGCTGCTCCTTTCTGCCTCAGGGTGGCCCTCCCAGCTCAACTCAGAAAAAGCCTCTCCCAGGCCATGGAAGAGCTACAGAACCAGATTCTGCTGTAGCTATAGAGGTCCTGGGAGGGCCCAGAGCACATGTCCCAGCTGATGCAAGGATTCCCTTGAAGCCGACCCTGACCTCCCAGGAAGCAGGGCTCCCAGAGGCAACTTGTTCCAACTTTAGACTGTTGTCCTTTAGAAAGGGAGCTCTCCCTTATAGGGAACAGAAAACTAACTTCCTGGCACTTCCACACCTGAGTATCCATTCTGTTTACTGAAGTCACGTGACAAATATCCAGATGAATTATTTCATCTAAGCCCCTACCACTTATCTTATTAAACAAAGAAAATAATATCCTCCTGTTAGACTGCTGTGAAGATTAAGTGAGACAGAGTGTGTCTGTAGCCCCGGCACATTGCCACACGCCAGGTAAGAAATGGTAAGAATACCATGATGACTGTTCTTTTGGGATATCAAGTCTTCCTGATCTATGCCTCTGTGTTTTCTTGCTAAGCATTCCCAGTTCCTTATGACATGACTTCAAGTTCCCCAAACATCCCTTGGTTGCTCTGTCACTAAGTAGCTGGATCTCAGTGGCAGGCCTGGGTTAGAATTTGTCCATCACATACTGGAGGGGCCTAATCTACCTTCAAATTGTATTGAGCACCTATAATGAGCCAGGTTCATGCTAAGCCACGCAGATTCACTGCTAAAAATGACAGGATCCTTCCCTCCATCAGCTTACGAGTTTAGGCTTCCTCATATCTTAGGGGTCCATGTGCATCTAAGCACCTAGACATGAACTCAAATGCCGCATCCTCTCACCGGACCTGCTACCCTCCCTCAGGAGGATGGCCTTCCATTTCTCCTTATCAACCCTCACTGGCACTTAAGTCTATCATCCCTACCAGCTGAACGAAAGTGTGTGTCTCACAACAGGGTGTGGTGGTGCAGGTCTGTAATCCCAGCACTCAGGAGGCTGAGGCAGGAAGATCCTTCTGAGTTCAAGACTCGCCTGGGTTATAAAGTGAGCTCAAAGCCAACCTGAAATGCATAGTGAGACTGTCTCAAACACACACACACACACACACACACACACACACACACACACACACAGAGGTGTGTGTCTCAAGTGAAAAGGCATACAAAAAGGTGCAAAGGTCCATGACATTCCCAAATAAATATCAAGATTAACACAGAACTCAGCACAAAGTAGGCACTTGTCCTGGAGGAGGGGGCTGTGTTGGGAGCTGGCAGGCACTTGCTTGATCTAGCCCAGCCTTCCCAGAACAGCTCTATCCCAGCTCCTTCCACGGTTCTTGCCTCTTTATAGGACACTGCCATGGAGACTGGAGGAGATAAAAGTCACCAGCTATAGCCCCATGGAAACCAGACTCTGGGTGCCTGCTGGTTAGCCCGACACCTCCAGACACTGCTCTAGACATAGCCTCCCTCTCTTATCACCTTGAAAATACATCCTCACCAGGACAGCAAAAACTGCCATGGCCACTTGCTTCATCCAGTGGTTTTGATCCCTTTAGAAGGCGTCAAGCTTTGCTGTCCATGGCATCCCCTATCTAGTTCCCTTCCCAGGAGCCCCTGGGGCTGTGCTCAGTACATGAGAGCCAGAGTCAGAAGAAATGGAAATCTCTCAGAGTTTCTCTTGCCAGTCATGGGCCCTGGCTGGGCTGCCCCTAAAGGTGTTACACCTACATGTGTTACATGGACAGCAGTCAGTCTTGATCAGGGCAAGGCCACAAGTGGCTACCTTATTCTCAGCCTTCAGGGACCCATTAGGTGCCTCTTCTTTAGGGAAATCTTCCTGATCCTCTTCCAAAACAATTCATTTCTCTGATCCATAGTTCTCTGCCCTGCAGCATATGTTAGATTTGGTTACTGTGCATAATCTGTTTCCTCACTATTCTGTGAGTCTTCTGAGGACAAGGCCATATCTATTTTGTCCAGTTAGACAAGCAGGACCAAGTACGGGGTCTGATACATAGAAACTCAGGGCACGGTTGAGTTTTACAGAAGTATAGATCATCTCTGATTTAGGATGATTCAACTTAATAATTTTTCAGTGTTAGTGTAAAGGTGTCCCCATAGAATATTTTTTTTGTTTACCTATAATGCAGGATATAATATATTATACAGGCTATTCAACACTTTACTATTATTATGAAGCAGGCTTTGTGGCAGATAATTTTGCCCAACTGTAGGTTAATATAAGCATTGTGAGCATGCTTACAGTAGGGTAGGCTAAGCTATGATATTCAAAAGTTACATGTGTTAAAAGCATTTTTTACTTAAAATATTTTCAGTTTATGATAGGTTTAGGGTTATCAGGATGTAATCCCACTATCAGTTGATGGCCATTTCTATTTGCTTCAGACTAGTCATTATGAGGTAAGTACTACCACTATCCACTTTGACAGATGAAGCAACTCAAGCATTAAGAGGTTGGGGAATACAACCTCTAATTAGTAGAACTGAGATTTGATTCTCTCCTTTAGTCTGATTTAAACCTGGGCTCTTCATGCAGTATGCCAGATGAAGGCTTACCACAGTGAGCAAATCAGTATTTACTACATCTGCACAAGGCTCCAGACCTTTTCTAGTACCTCTTATGGTGGCATCCCCAGAGATCTCCAGTAAATCCCATAGGGCCACAGAAGATGGAAAAACAGGATATACAGTCTGCTTTTTGTTTATTTGTTTCATATACAGTCTGTTATGGCTTGTGTCTAGATGTTACCCCAAATCCTCATGCAGTCATGAGGAGGAAGGTTTTTTTAGAGGTGGCTGAAACTAGAGTTTGTGATTGGTTCATATTCCAGTGCTGGGATTGGGGGTGTGAGTGCTATACCCGCTCTAGGGTTGGTAGCCTGCAAGCAACATAAGGGCTGGAAAGAGGCTTGCTTTCCCCTCCTCTCTTGTTGCTTTTGCTATCTTTCTCAGCCACGAACAGTTACCTTTCTGTTACATCATTCTGCTTATGAGCCAGCCACTTATGGACTGAAACTTCTACAAACTGTGAGCTAAACAAACCTTTCCTCCTTTAAACTTTGGATGTCGCATATTTTATCCCTGCAACAAGAGAAAAGTAACTAGATACAGTCTCTTGCAGGAAGATGATGTTTCAAAGCACACAGATCATTCAAACAAATATACACACTTCACATACACATCCCCATTTAAAACTGTGCTGTGCCTTGCTTGAAAACTACTGTAATGTCTGCTGAAATTTTGAACTTCACCCCTAAAAGTTTCCATTTAAAAAACAGTATCTCTGTCCAAATGTAAAATGTGATTACAATACTGAATATGCTTTTCAAATGTCACACATGCCCCAATCACCAGAGCCTGCAATTCATTCTCTCTCCTTCACTGAAAGTCACCACTCATGGACAATGACAGACACAAAGAGCCTATCACTAACAGTAGAAATGTCCTGCATCAGTACAGACTGTGTGACTAGACCATCTGGGGGCATTTCAAACACACTCAGAATACAATGGCACTATGATCTACATGGGAAGATCAGTAAAGGGAACTCAAGGGATTCAGCTGCTATTTATTTCTCCTTTAGACACCCCTTTTTAAGGATAATGCCAAAAGAAGTTTTAAGGCTTCAGGAAAATGTTTTCCCAACTGTGAAATGGGACACTGATATCAAGGAGTCCGTAGAAAAGAGAAGTACTCTGACTTCCTCTATTCAAAGGTTTGCCGTATTGTTTGGGATACTGGAGAAGAGTCATAAAGCATAGTTCCAAGAATAACACTATAAGGTTTCCTTATCTAGGCTACTATTTGCAATGGGCTCTTTCAACTCTCCTCTTCCATTTGGTGGCAAGGACACTGCCAAAACTAGCAGAATGGCTATGGGAGTCAAGTAGGCACAGGTTCTAGTCTGGTCCAACTTACTGACAATAGTGGCCAAATTGCATAATCTTTTTGAACTTCAGATCCCTCAACTGTGAAGGATGAGTACAAAGCTTACTTCATTGGGTTATTATGAAGATAAAATGAGGTAATACATGAGCAATGTTTAAACAGTGTCTGGAAAATAAGTGAACACATAAGTATGTATAAGTATTAATTTTACTATGCCTGTTACTATGATTCTTTTCCTGCAGGAATTGAATTAAGGCAGCTAGAAGGGCAGTCAAGAGGCCTGGCTCCTTCTCATTTCCTATCTATTGTTACAAGTGACAAACTGTGGTGGAGGACAAGAACAGCTGGGCAGGCCAGGGAAACACACAGCTGCTGGATTTCAGGAAGAGTAATATTCCAAAGAGTTGAGTTTGGGAGCAAGCTGGCAAGAGAATACAAAGTCTGGCCTGGGGTGGGGGACAGCAGGCAACTCCACAGAGGCTCTGTGGGCGGGCGGTATAGGAGAGCTATAAGGAAACATCAGGACCTGTATAAGAGCTGGAAGTGGGCAGCAGAAGAGAGCTGAGATCCACCTTCATTCAGGGAGAAGCAGAGGGATAAGAAAGGCTGGGACAAGGTTTTCCCCTATTGACTTCAGTTCCCCTCCTCAAGCCTTCTACATCTCCCCAGACTCAGTGGGCTCCAGAATTTAACCAATACTGCAGTCACTGCCTACCACCTACTGTTACCATCTGGGTCCTTCTCCCTATGCTGGCAGCAAAACCAGATGCAAGTTTCATAATTTCCTCTTTCCTTGGTATCTCTAAAAGAAGAGCATTATGGTTTTCTATAGAGAACTCCAGGAGGCCAACACAGGTGGGAATAGGAGCCTCGGTAAACATCTCAGATATTCCCACTCGGGAATGTCAATTTTAAGCTTACCCACACTCAGGCCCTTCCCTAGATGCCTTGTTTCTTTCCTGGAAGGCAAGCTCTGCCATGTCCCCTTGTCTCTCTACACACACATAGCAGCCGTAAGGCTAATCTCAGAAGTCGCCTGCAGTAAAGTGATCCTAGACTTAACCGATCCAGATTCAATGCCCCTAAATTCAAGTTTCAGACACGTGCAGTGCAGCACACTATCCTCAAGTAACACACAGTGGCAATGTCACCTGCCTGAGAACACGGGGCAGCTCTGGTGGGACCAGTGTCCAGTCACATCCCTTTGGCAAGAAGTCTCCTTTGATCCCATGATGACCACCAAAGGTCATGGGAACAGGGCTGCTGCATCTGCATGACTCAACATACACAAACATGCATACACAACCTCTGACTTTCATCATATTTCTGTGAGTGAACCGGGAAGACACTGTTCCCATCTGGAAGAGGAAGCTGAGGCCGTTTACCCGAGGTCATAGTTTCTAAGAAGCAGAGGTGTTGGTCTCAGTACCCACTCTCCAGCAGCCTCCTCCTTCCCCCAGGACTTTCCTTTCTGCTTTGAAAACACTTAAATTCTCCCCAATCAAAACCAGCAACCACAAGCTGTCTTCAGCAGCCCTCCTGCCCCAGCCCTACCAGTCCTTCCCAAGGCTCCTCTTCTGCCTCTGCATCTCCTGCACCTCCGGCCTGCCCTCTGCTTCAGTCAGCCTGTCACCAAATCCTGCAGCCTCTTTTTCCAAGGAACTTCTGTACCCTTGCACTTCCACTCCTCAGCCATGGAACACGCTCATGAGTAAGAGGAGGAGGCTTGGCATCCGTTCTTAAGAAGCCAAGAATGGGATGCTCGGAGGAAACAGTGAGACCACAGCACCCCAAAGAAGAGCTGCTGGTGTTCAGCCTCAGCTCCCATGAGACAACTGCCTCACCATGATTCCTCCTAAGCTAATCTGGATAGACTCCTGCTCCCCATGTGCAACATTATCAACATCAGGCTCAGGTGACCTGTCCCCTCCCTCTAACAGACCTAATTAGAGAAGCCATGTGTTAAACACTCAGGGTCCTTCTTTCACAGTCTCCTCACATGGCTATTACATGTTCTACCCACACCTAGCTTCCTCCCTGGGGTCAGAGCTCCTCATTAAGGGCTGCAGGAGGACAGAGATTTAGTTCCTTTCTTCTGGAGCTGCCTCTCAATCTGTCTAGTGCCCATGATGGTCCTTTGTCTTGTGTAATCCCATCCGTTGGCTGAAGCAGAACAGACCAAGAGTGGAGACCTGATCCCAGCAGAAGCAAGATGACCCTCTCCCTGAGGAATATGAACTTTGTACTAAGAGAACTTAGCCAATCTGAGTAAGGCTGGAACTATGCAGGAACACTTGGAACATATAGGCCAATGACAGAGCCACTAGGCTGCAGAGAGGAAAAGCTAAAAAGCAGATTTGAGCAACAGAAGGGGAGTCTAAAAAGGTTTTTTCCAAGGCACCAATCTGGCCTGAGGACCCTTTCTTGCTTAAGCTAGAGTCAGATGTCTTCTGTTACTTGCAATCAAGGGTGCTAACACAGCTGGAATCACCCCTTCAGCTTCTCCAGAAATACAATGCAGGTGCTCCACAAACACTTGACAAATGGAGAACTGGCCCCAGATTCTGGCTTTCCTATTTCTGCCAAAGGCACCACTATGCTTTACAAATACTCTCTATATGAAGTGTGTAATTCAGCCCCAGGCAACTTAAATGAAATGTACTTTCCTAGCCTAAAATGCATTACATCCTCATTTTCATCTTTTCTTTGGGGCAAACTAGTGCTAAAAGGAAAAAACGTCAGGCCAGATCAAAAAAATACAAAGTGCATCTAGTAATCCAAACTATATCTGCAAACTCTGTGCTACTCCAACTTTGCTCAGTACAAAAAAAAAAAAAAACTACCCTGAGATTTCTGCCTGATGTCCCACCTTTAGACTACTCAAGATGATAACCTGAGTCTCCACGAAGTCACACAGCTACAACACTGTAGATGTGTCATTTAGGCAGAGATAATGCACTAGAACAATACCAAGAATCCTAAGGCCAGAAGAAACCTCAGGGGATCATCTTCCAACTGTGTCCTACAGGGCCACAGACTTAAGTGGAACCATTCTTCCTGGCTTCTATCAATGTAGTGTGCATTTGGTGTTTGTATCAAACTGCCTTGAGAGTCACACCTGCAACAGTTCCAGTAATTAAAAAAAAAAAATAGTACATAACTCTTATTTCAAGACCAACTCCATCACCAAGATGAGGAGCCAGAGACACATGGGTTTAGGCAGAGAGGGCAACATGAACTGCCTCAGGCTGCTTGCTGCCCCTACAATACCCTCCACGGGACAGCCATTCAGGCCGAGGTGACCCTGCCTGCATCAGCAGAGTGATGCTAAACGGCCCAAAGAACATAGAGCCATCCTGATGCTAGTCCTCTGCTATATATAGTTTCTCCCCTGAAATGACCTCACACAGCAGAAAGGTTTGTGGTGTGGCAAAACTGGCTGTGTGTCCCCAGCCTAGAGGTAGAAAACTGCTGCAGAACATGGGTGGTAAGAAAAAGAACCTACAGAAGAGACTGGGCTGGGGGTGACAGGTAGACAGCAACCTTCTGAAACAACCTTCTGAAACCCTGGAGAAAGTCTTGCTGCCGACCCATTTTACCCCTTCTCTGGCACTAGTAGGAAGGGTCAACCCGACACTCATATGTGGTGAGTAATAAAACAAGTCCCGAGTCTGGAGTGGAGAAGCCACTGTGCCATGCCAGGCTCCAATTCTGCCTGCTCACAGATGCAGATATCTCACAAGTGCTTCTTCCTAAACCATGTCCATCACTGCACCCCTTGCACAAGAACCAATAGGGCCTCCTGTTTACCCAAATGTCCCAATCTTGCACAACTGATTTGACCCTACCATGGATGGGGAGGAGGGAAGGAGGGCAAACACAGGGTAACCTAAAAGGATAAACATCAAAGGAGAACAGACTCTCTGGGTGGTGGGAAGTATTTTCTGTTTCTGGTTTTGTGGAGTTGCTCATACTTTTTTTTACATGAACACACATTACTTTTACAATAGGAAGAAATCTTATCACCTACACCCCTCGCTCAAATCATTAACCCTCATTCTACAAAAGGTGCTTACTTGGCCC
Source organism: Hydrochoerus hydrochaeris (assembly GCA_004027455.1). Taxonomy (NCBI): domain Eukaryota; kingdom Metazoa; phylum Chordata; class Mammalia; order Rodentia; family Hydrochaeridae; genus Hydrochoerus; species Hydrochoerus hydrochaeris. The sequence continues at coordinate 74,152 of PVLA01004143.1, read as the reverse complement.
TCACACCTGCTCTATCCCAATCCTCCAAAGTGCGACTTGAGTCCCCCACCCCTCCTTACAGGACTTCTCTTAATACTTAGAGTCCATAGGGCCTCTTCTCCTCCAATTCTCTCTGAAGGGTCTACCCGGTGCCTTTGTATCCACTGTCTAAACGACAGGATTTAGCACATCTCTGCACATTGCCTTGTTTGAAATGGTAACATACCTTGTTTTTGCTTCCTCTCTCAGGCACCTATGAGCCATCACAGATGATATGACATATACATATACATATGTGCACATATTTGCAAGAATGAGACAGGATGGACAATTAGAAAGGGCACGGGAAACGGGATGTGCCACGTCTGCACTTGCACTGGTGAGCTGTGTGAGCTCACCTCTCTGAACCAGGCCCCGCACTCTTCCCAGTGAATTCCCCAGTCATTCAATCCCTTCTCTCAAAAATGATGGATTCTAAACAAGTTTATCAACCTCACAAGTTTTGAAAATGGATCAATACCTCTAGAACTTAGACCAAAGATTCACCTTACAAAAGGGATCCCCATGCAGGGTTTGATGCTACACACCCATAATCCCAGCACTCAGAAGGCTGGGGCAGGAGAACTGTGGATTTAAGGCCAATCTGGGTTACACAGCAGGACTCTGTCTCAAAATATAAAAATAAAAAATAAATTACAAAGGGGTCCCCATCCCCACCCCTCCACACTCAAACTAGCATGAGACAGTGGATACGGTTCAAAGGGGTGGATGGAGACCAAAGTCTTCCTTGAACACTTTTTCTGGGCCATGGTCCCAGCGCAGATAAATACTCAAGACAGTGCTGTCAACCAAAGCAGGCTGAGTGCCTCTGCCCAGGAATTTAGGCAAAGTGCCTTGATGTCCAACACTGGGTCAGCCATCAAGCCCTGCATCTCTTCCACAGAACACACAACTCATCAAGACAGAGCTAGGATGAACATTAAACAGGCGAGCCTGACCTCAGATTACAGGTAATCCCAGTAAATGTAGCTTTCCTTTTGCCTACTGACCCCAAAGATTAGCCTATCCTGGCCCTAGAGAGAGAACCCAAACAACAGAGCCTATAGCAAGTGGATATTTTAAAAGATTTAGTTGGGCCTTATAAAAAGCCATAGTAGCAGTGAATTTATTGCCAAATAGGGCCTCCAATCCTCAGACCTATACCAGGCCACGGCAGGAATATCACACAGAGCCAGACCCAAGTAAGCTCTATGTTCTGTGGGACTGGGGAGTAAAGGGGAAAAGGCAAAGGGCAAACAGAGAAGTCAGACTGGGGCACAGATACCTCTGGGCAGAGCACCGAAGGCTCCCTTAGGAGTCACCTGGTAGGCTCCTCTATACCCTTGCAACTGTTATAGAACTGCCTGGAGGGGGTGGGTGCTAGAAATGGGTTTGGAAAACAAACCACAGAAACTCCGTCCCTCATACTTTTTGAGGTCCCTTCATTCACACTGTGCCCCACTCATCCAAGGAAGAGGCAGTTAATCCTGAGAGGCACTTGACTACAATGGTTAGGTACAGGCTTCCAGGATGTAAATGCCAGGACTATACTAAACATTAGCTCTCAGCAGGACATGGTGGCACAACCCTGTAATCCCAGCACTCATCAGGCTGAGGTAGGAATACTGCTGCAAGTCCAAGGCCAGTCTGGGTGAGTTCAAGGGCACCCTGAACTACATAGTGAGACCTGGTCTCAAAAACCAACAAACATCAGCTTCTCTACTTTCAAATGTCTTACCCGAGTCTTGGTTTCCTCATAGGCACATAGAGGCAGTGAGGCCTTTATTAAAGTGGAGTCCACAATCACACCTATGTTGCAAGTCTGATGTGAACACTTAAGACAGTGATGTCAAACACCTAGCAGAGTACTTACTGCACACAATGTTGGGGACTAATAAATGGCACCAACGTTAGTGCTGATGATTCATGTAGCTGCTGTGAGGGATTGGGAAATGAAATGCTTGTGCATTTGAAGGGAAGAGGGTTTTGTTGTTGTTTGTTTGTAGCAGGGATTGAACTCATGACCTTGCACTTGTCAGGCAAGCACTTGTGCCACTGAGCTAAATCCCCAGACCAGGGAAGAGTATTTTTGCTAAAAAAAATTTTTTTTAAATTAAAAATAAATCAATGCTGTGTGTAATATCTCATATTACAGAGGACAGTGTGGTCTGTTTCTCATATACCTGGCAGGGTGTTGGGAAGGAGGCAGGAGGGGCAGATCCACAAAGGTTATCACAAGTGCACTTCTAGCATGTTTAGGATTTGCAGTGCAGGAACTGGCAAAAGTAGAGTACTGTTAGTCACAGGTGGCAATGACGTCAGCAAACCAGCTATACCTGTTTAGGCCCCAGGGAGCTCTTTGTGGAAATTGATAGTGAGGCAGGTATAGAAAGGAAGAAACTCAAGGCTGAGAATCAAAAATAGTGGTCTGGCAGGGCACAGCAGTGCATCCCTGTAATCCTGGCATTCTAGGAGACTGAGACAGGAGAATTCCAAGTTTGAGCTCAGCTTGGGCAACTCAGAGACTTAGTGTGTAGATCCTGGATTCAATCCCAATACTGGGGTAAAACAAAAACAAAAGCAATAAACCAACAGCCTGAAAACCCAAAATCTCCCATTTCTCCTAGTGTGACCTCCCTCCATACAATAGTTAATATTCACTAAACCACTCCCCTAAAGTGAGGAAAAGCCCCACCATGATGCATGAGGGGAGGATGTGATGGGGTGTGTATAAAGTGTCTACCGCTGCCAGTGTTCAGTCAGTGACAGTACACTGACCTACTTACTGGGCAAGAAATATTTGAATCTATCTAGACATAGCTGAGAAAAGTAGCCACCAGCTGCTACTAAAAAGTCAGCAGCAAGTTACAGGGTGTGAAGTGAGCGATTTGTTTCTAATGAGAGTTCTCAAGTGTTTGTGAATGATTCACATTTTTAAAACTACAGTTGGAGCTGGGCATGGTTGTGTCCATGCCTGTACTCCCAGCTACTTAGGAGAGTGAGGCAGGAGGATGGCAAATTTAAGGCCAGTCTAGACAACTTTGCAATACTTGCCTCAAAATAAAACTTAAAAGGGGCTGAGCAAGAGCTCAGGGCAGTTCGCTTGCCTAGCGGGAAGAGGCCCAGCACATTTCCCCACACACACCCATGAGGAAACTGGGTCCAAGTTACCACTGAATCACAACTCGCTTCCAATCTGCCTTCCTGAATGAATAAGATTGTAAGAATGGCGAATAACCCAGGGCACGCTGAGGAAGTGAGGTCCTGCATCAGACAGATATGCACATCATATGGGAGATGGAAAATGAGGACAGCTAACTTAACCACAGGGCTACACATGGCGATAATGGTAAAAATAACAGAATTTATTGCATAGTATAGTACTTTGATCTTCATACCAACCCTTCAGAATAGGCACTGTTACCTCCATTTTACAGATCGAGAAACCAAGGTCACCAAAATTCAAAACAGCTTGCCCAAAATTAAATATTTAATGACCTAGAGGAACAGGGATAATAACATGCAAACAATCAGTAAATAAAATCTCATAAAGACCTGAGAGTTTGATCCTTGCTATACCCTATGACTCCAGAAGTGTCTGAGGGTGCCCAGAATCAGGCTGAAGAAACTGTGGCTGGCTATACTCTGTTGCTCCCAGTACTGAGACTGAAGAACTGCCACTGGAATACAAGACATCAAGTTGGTTTTTGCTATTAACAACTCACCACCATCATTCCTAAGCATCTGCCATCTGTGGGCACTGAGTTGACCACTTCACAATCACATTTAGTCTTTGACTACTCTAACCCATTTGACTACTCCAACCCAATTTACAGATGCAGAGACAGGCTCCCTACTGAGCTTCTTCACTATAGTAAAAAAGCAGTGTAGTCACTGTTGCCCTATGGCTCCTGCTTCCGTGTGTGTGTGTGTGTGTGTGTGTGTGTGTGTATTACTAAGTCTTGAACCCAGGGCCTTTATAGTGAATTCACTGTGAGCTTCTTACCATCCCTTTTTTATTTTTCACTTTGAGACAAAGACTCACCAAGACACTAAATTGCCCATACTGGGCTTAAATTTGCAATCCTTCTGCCTCAGCCTTCCACAGGGCTGGGTTACAGGTATGCAGCCATAGCTGGCTTCTGCTTCTTATTAGTAAATAAATGTGGCCATCTTAACGTCCTCACCAAGTCTCAGTAGCTTTATCTGTGAAAGGGGAAAAGTGATCCCTGCTCTGCCTACCTTGCAGGATGGCTGTGAGGATCAAATGACATACAATACTTTCACACTCTGAAAACTATAAAATGCTGAGCAAACCAAAGGATAGTTCATCTTATTAATTACAAAGAAGACACCTGATCTGCAAGTGCTCTGCCTCTTTTCCCTGGGGAATGTGGTAATAATTCAGTCTGTAAAGCGTGGGCACTCCTTTCTTCAAGTCCCTGGCATCTGAAAGTTGAAAAGTAGAGGTTCACTCTGGGAAGAGGAGGAAGAAATGACAGTATTTGCATTCTACTGGTGTCTCTCTTTAGGAACACAGTGTTGGCTGGGATTCTACTGCCTCCAGCACAGTCAGCCCTCAAACAGCAGGCAACACAGATTTATCAAGCACCTACCATGTGTCAAGCACTTTTACTCAAGATGACAGTTTCCTGAGGCTTCTACCTGAGGAGGTTGTGGTCTGGGGACCAGGATATTAGAGAAGGGACAGCACCAGAGGCAGTGGAGTGGCTGCAGTCCTTGGAGCTGAGCAGAACTCACAGCTAATCTTCTGATGCTGCCCATGGGTTGGGCAGTGCTGCAGTACAACCGAATGACCCATGAGCACTAGAGTTTTGCACTAAAGCCGGCAGGTGGGTTCCGGCTTGGCCTCTGACAGCATCATGACCACCACAACCACATCACTTTCCTGACCACCAGCTTTCCCCAAGGTAAAACAGGATAACTGTTCCCAGTGGTAAAATGGGGAAACTCAAGGGCAATAATGCTTGTCAACAGGCCTAACAAGGTGACAGAAGCACTCAATAATCAACTTAAATTGGAAATCAAAATACAAGAAAGGGCTGGAGCTTGGTGGCTCAAGTGCTTGCCTGGTAAGTGTGAGGTTGTGAGTTCAATCCCCAATACCAAAAAACAAAGCACAACAAGAAAAAAAGTTCTAAGAAAGAAAGACAGACAGACAGACAGACAGACAGACAGACAGAAAGAAAGAAAGAGTGATCTTTTTCTCCCATTTCAACAACTATGGTGGCCAAACCCTCAGGCTCTGAGGTCTGTAAGCTGTGTGGCGTTGCACACTGCTATAGGGCTTCAGTGAGGATTTACCCAGATGCTGCATCTGATTCTCCTGGCACTTGGTACATGCTGGGCAAAGGTGAGCTGCTGTTAACTGCCACTCTCTGAGTCTTTAAAAAAATGAACCCCCAAGGGCTCAGGCTTACTTGTGAGATACAGACTGCCTGCTAACTCACTGATGTCCAAGCTTAGCCCCTGAAAAGAGTACACCATTCATCTCTGGCTCCTGAATCTGCCTCCCTAAGCAACCAGGAATTTGCGGAAAGCCCTGATGTTCTCTGATACCTTACAATACCACACTGACTTCAGTCCTTTTCTGACAGGCTCCCTTTGCGGAGCTGAGGGCCTAAAGGTAGTTTGAGGCCTGGATGTATGGTGAGCTGAGTCTCCTTCTCCATGGGCTCAGAAGGCAGAAAGAGATGTGAAGAACAAGCATGTCTTGGGTAGCTGACCAGCTCACCAAGTAGCCGAGTCACCCTCACACTCCCTACCCACTCCCATGGGAACTACAGGCTTATATCTCACACATGCAAAAGATGAAAAACAGTGGCACTCTGAGCCTGGGTAAGATGGCATTAACATCTCTGGGAGCCAAATTAGTTAATCGAATACAGTAATGTTCTGCTTAATTAAAAATTATCTCTCCATTCATCCCAGCTACTGACCATATAAAGCCCAGAAGCAAGTCAAATTCTGATTGACTAAAAAGATGTCAGTCTACCCACCCAAGCTCATGTACTTCATCACTTTCTGGATGATTCCTCTAGTTTCTACTTCAGTCTTATTTACTCTTTCTCTAAGCAAAAAACTAATAAGCTTAGCTGTTTCCCCAGGAAATGGAGAAGCTGCTATTTGAGCCCATCAGAAATGACCACCACACTGGAGAAAACAGTTATACCTACCAGGATGGCACTATAAAAACAAAACAGGCTAGAACAAAGAAACAGAAAAAAGCTTCAGTGAGAATGTAGAAACACTGGAACCCTTTGCACTGCTGGTGGGAATGTAAAATAGAATAGCCACTGCGAAAAACAGCTGTGATGCTTACCCAAAAATTAAAAATGGAATTCCAATTGACCCAACAATTCCACTTTTGGAAATATATACCAAACAATTGAAAGCAGAGACTTAACAGTTACTTGTACATACATATTCATAGCAGCACTATTCATAATAACCAAAAGACAGAAGCAACCCAAACATGCACTGAGAGATGAGTAGATAAACAAATGTGATATATATAATTTCAATGGGATTTTTACTCAGGTTTTCTTATTTTTTGAGGAAAGGTAAGAATTGAACCTATGTTAGGCAAATTCTCTACCATTCAGCTACACTGTCTTTTGTTTTAATTTTCTTTTGAGGGGCCGGGGATTTAGCTCACCAGCAAGTGCCTGCCTGGTAAGCACTAGGTCTGGAGTTCAATCCCTGGTACCAAAAAAAAAAAAAAAAAAAGGGAAAAAAATTTTTTTTCTTTTTGAAGTAGGTCTTACAAAGTTGCCATGGCAGGCCTCAAACATGTAATCCTCCCAGTAGCTGGCTGGGTCAGGCATGCATCACTCTGCTCAATTTATAAACTTTTTTATTTTTAAAGAATATTCTCCCTGCACTCAGGAGGTTGAGGCAGGAGGATCATCACGAGTTTGAAGACAGCCTGGGCTACATATTGAGTTCAAGGCCAGCCTGGACTACCATAGCAAGACCTTGTCTCAAGAAACCAAAACCAAACAAAAAACATGATACATGATACAGTATAAATGAATATTGAAAATATGCTAAGTGAAATAAGCCAATTAGACAAAAACAAATATCATATGATTTCACTCATATGAGATATCCAGAGTAGTCAAATTCATAGGAACAAAATGCAGGGCTGGGGACATAACTCAGCAGTAAAGCACACGTGAGGCCCTGAGTTTGATCACTAGTTTTAAAAAAAGCTATTTGTCGCTGCTTTGTGATCCTAGTACTCAGGAGGCTGAGGCAGGAGAATCGAAAGTTTGAGTACAGCCTAGACGGCCAAATAAGCAAGCAAACAAACAAACAATGATAACAGAAACAGGCTGTTAAATTGCCAGCAACTTAGGGAGTAGGATAGAGGTTATTACTGTTTCGTGGACACAGAATCTCAGTTGGGGAAAATGAAAAAGTTCTGTAGTCAGATCATGAAAATAGTTGCACACAATGTGAACATATTTATGCTACAAAACTGTACACTTAAAGTAGTTAAGATGCTGGGTGTGGTGGCCCTCAAGAGGCTGCAGCAGAAAGATCAATGCAAATCGAGGCCGGTGAACTACATAGCAAAATCCTGTCACAAAAGAAAACAAACAATTAAGATAGTAAACTTTATATTATGTATGTGTATTTAACCACAATTTTTTCCAAAATCCATTTTATTTCAAAGATAAAAAGAAAAAAAGAAGACAAAGGAAAAAAATTACAACAAAATTTCAAAATTAAGCACAATTTTTAAAAAATCATCAAGGAAAAGAAATCCCCAAAAGTGATCACCGACTTCCAAGGAGAAGACACAAAGGGTTATGGATGGAAATATTAACCTGAAAAACAGCCAACAGGAACCATTTGTTAGGGGCCCTCAGCCCTAGCGTCTCAAAAGCCCAAATGCCTCACACAATTAGAAGCATAGTAACTAACCGATCAGGCCAGGCTCTTCCAACACAAGAGACCCTCGGATGGGCTCAGGCCCAGTCATTTTTGACTGCTCACCAGCAGTTTGCCCTCCACCCTCATTCTCTTCTTTCAGAGCTAACACTTTCGAGAGAAAGACCTTTTGTAGTTCCTACTCCCACTAAGCAGGTGCTTTGTACATATATAGATGCAAACTCACAGAACCCCTCCAAGTTGCAAAGAGCAGGTTATTTATGCTGTATGTATGTTGCTCAGAAGCGTATCAATCATTTCAGAGAGATTCCTATCCAAAAATAGTTTTTACAGTTTTGCATCTTAAAAAAGAGTAAGCTTCAGAAAAAAAAAAAAAACTTCAACTATCTGGTAGGACAAATCACTAGACACAGTTGTTTTGTATAAAAATCCTGTAGCTCTGAATAGAAACCTTTTAAGTTCACAGAGTGTCTTTTCATTCAGGGTCTCACTTCATTCTTACAGTCTGAGAGGGGAGCAGGGAGACAGTTACAATGGGGAAATTGAGGCCAAAGAGATCAAGAGGCTCGTCCAAAGCCAAATGAGGAGCAAAGCACCAAAGGCCTTGTTTCCTACCAATGCCAAACAAAATCCTGGGTTGAAATCTCACACTCAGCTGGGCGTGGTGGCTGACACCTGTAATCGCAGCACTCAGGGGGCTAAGGCAGGAGGATCACTGTGAGTTCAAGACCAGCCTGGGCTACAAAGTGAGCTCAAGGCCAGCCTGAACTGCATAGAGACCCTGTCTCAAAAAGACAAAAAAAAAGAAAGAAAGAAAGAAAGAAAGAAAGAAAGAAAGAAAGAAAGAAAGAAAGAGAGAGAGAAAGAAAGAAATCTCACACTCAAGCAGAACATGCAGTCATGTCAATAATTTTAAAATCTGTTAGTTTATCACCACAACACTTTACAAAAAATTAACTGGAAATGTTATCTCTTTTCTTATCTTTCTGTGTGTGAGTGTGTGTGTGTGTGTGTGTGTGTGTGCACGCACATATTCCCTACAGTACTAGGGATTCAACCCAGGGCTTCTGCACTAAGCTACCATTCCAGTCCTTTATTTTAATTTTGAGACAGGATCTTGCTAAGGTGCTAAGTTGCCCAAGCTGGGCTGGGAGTGGGACTTCCATCTTCTTGCCTCCACCTCCCAGGATGCTCTAGCATACTTGGTTTGTTTGTTTGCCTGCCTGCTTGCTTGTTTGTTTTCTTTCTTTCTTTCTCTCTTTCTGTCAACTAGAGGACCAACTGAACACAAAACAAACTACCTACCCAAGATCACCACTCAAAACAGCGGCAAGAGAGAGACTAGACCCCTCGTTTTTAATACACTTTAATACACACAATGTCTTGGCCTCAGCACAGTCAAACTTAAGGGGCCCACGCAGAGTTTATACGGGCTGCACCATCTTGCTGTGAATAGACAGGAAGCAGGAGTATCTTTGTTCTCTTTTTTTAATAGTTGGATTAAAAAAAAAAAAGGTTAAAGAAATCTTTTTAGGTTCCTTTTCAGCTCCAAAATTCTATGATTCTAAAAATTCTCCAGCAAGTAAATGGGTAGAGAGGCCTAGAATCTGCAGTCACTTGATTTTCTGCCTCACTTTCAGCCACTCCACACCTGCCCTGCCTAGAAGAGGAGTACACTCTTACATAGACGCACATATGAAATGATAAAAAAAAAAAAGAGAGAGAGAGAGTGCTAGTGCCTGATTAGAACCCTGATATGGGGCTTCACTCCAACTTCTCGCAGTATGAGGCTCCCAAACCACATAAAAATGGCATCACAGGTACTAGAGACCTTGCCCAAACCTGAAGTGAGGCCTCAGCTCTAGTGCCTTCACTGCTAAATCCACTGTAACACAGGCAGGCAGGCTGAGTCATGTGTGTCTCTGTTCTACCAACCTCACCGACTGTTTACACAGGCTAAATTCACCCCCAAAATATTAGGCACCTAATATATGTCAAGCATTGCTCTTGGGCCCAAAGACCAAATATCAGGGCACATGGAGTAAGAAGAGACAATCTGTGTCTAGTGATGATATGAATTATGGACAAAAATTAAACAGAAGGAAAAAAAACAGGGAAGAAAGGCAGATGTTAACAGCAGGCTGGAGAAACAAAAGGATTTGATTTATTTGTTTATTTGGTACCAGGAATCGAATTCATAACCTTACATTTGCTAAGCAGGCACAAGCTTGCTATATCCTAGGCCCAGGGGATCGATTTTAAATGGTGGGCCTGGGAGGATCTGAAATAGGAGACTGGACCAAGCACAGGAAGATAGCTATTCAGATACCAGGGGGTTGAGCAAGGGAATGAAGAGCAAAATATGACTTAAGGAAAGTAAATGAGCAAAACTCTTCTCATTCCTTACAGGTCAAACAAGGACTTTGGGTAAGATGCAGTCACGAGAAGACCTCAACAAAATGTAACAACTCTACAGCTTCTGGCATCCCTCTGGCTGCCTTGATGAAAACAATCTTTCAGGAGATGGGAGGAAAGTAGGAAGGTCAGGTAAGAGGCTGGTGTGGCTTAGGCAGGGTAAAGGTGGTGGTATCGGGGAAATCAGGTTTAGGATATACTGAAGACAAAGCCAGTAGGATTTATTGATTAAATGGATGTAAGATTTAAGAGAAAGGGAGAAGTCAGGTATGACTTTAGAGTTTTGTGGTGTTGGGCAATTGAAAAAAATGAAATCACCTCTAAATGAGGTGGAAATGAGTTGGGAGGAAAAAGGTTGGGGGTAGGGGTTCATTCTGGTATGGACATGTAAAACAGAAGTCTTTTGGATATCAGGTAAGCTGAGCAGGCAGCAAAATCTACAAGGCTGGAGTTGGAAAGGATGGACTGAGATTATAAATGTGGGAATCAGCATATATAATGCATAATTGTATACCTATACAAGAGTCTCATGCTGGGTGTGGTGCCGCATGCCTGTAATCCCAGCACTGGGGAGGCTGAAGCAGGAGGATCACTTTGAGTTCAAGGCCAGCCTGGACTACACAGTGAGTTCAAGGCCAGTCTTAACATGGCGAGACACTGTCCAAAAAAAAAAAAAAAAATCATATGATGTGTTATTTGTTTATGTGTTTATTGTCTGTGCTCACAATACTATAAGTGCCATGTAGCCACGGACCATGTCTGTTCACAGCCAGCAAGGAGCCTGGCACTCAGTAAATAGTAACTGAACAAACGAGACGTTATTCAATTACTCCCTCAAGAATAGCTACACAAACCATACAGCCAGAAGCATACTCCTTGCAACCACAATGCCAAGACCAACCAGTCCCAAACATGGCCCTGGGTCTGTCTGCTGAGAGCCTGAGATTCCAGAACGTAAGTGGATATACCTGGCAAATCACAGAGTCAGATATTTGGGTTTCTGCCCTGCCACATTCTCAACGGGTGGGGCCAGACAAGAGGCTTGCCTGTTCTACTACCTCTCTTTCTCCCCACAATAGTTAGGAGCTGCTTCACCCAGTTCGTGAGCAGATATTGATCTATTTCTGTAAATACTTGTGGCTGGCAGTAGCCCCTCCAAAGAAGTAAAGCCCAAGAATTCTTGGAAGCATGCAAGGATACCCCGCACCTTGAGAGAGGAACCTGAGTCTACTGTGGAAGCATTCAGCTAACAATAAAAAGTAAAAACAAAAAAGCAGCAATCACAAAACTTGGTAAGACAAGAAGGTAGCTAATAAACCTCCTCAATCCAAGAATCCCTGACCACTGGCCTTCAGCCCCTGCTTCACCTGTCACATAACTGAGAAAGCAGAAATAAGCACAAAGGGTAGCATTATAAGGCATAATAAGATTTCACCTCAGCAACTTCCATTTTGTTTTTTCTTTTTTTGGTACCCAGAATCAAACTCATGACCTCATGCTTGTGAGGCAGGCACTGTGCTACTGAGCTATAGCCCCAGCCCCAGTACCTTTAGTTTTGAACCTTTATGAAGACAATAAAACAGCCCTAATGACCTTGTACAACTCTCTTTCTTTCTAAAGTACTGGAGTGTGGTCCAGACTTGGTGATCTGCCTAGGTCACTGGGCAGAGGCCCAGGGCTAGAACCCAGGTTTTAGCTTTCTGTTCAGAATCTCTTCCCATCACATCAGTACCAAAACAAAGGTAAGACTTACAGTGGGAGCCGGGGAGTTAAGTTTCAGACATTAGTCCTTTATTTATTTATTTGTGCAATGCTGGGTTTGAATAGAGGGCCTCATACATTAGGCAAGCGCTCTAGCACTGAGCTACCCCTCCAGCTCCAGGCATTAGTCTTACAATATGAAACTATGTCCCTGTCAAAGGGTAATAAGCTACAGATGTTATAGGAATGCCAGGTGCATGCTGTGAAAGATTCCTTTCCTTTTACCAAATCTTGTCATCCTACAGAATTCCCCTTGGCTTTGAACTTTATGAAAAAGCTGTTCACAAGTAGGGTGAACAGAATTAAAATAACAACTGACTAACATTTTTAAAATGCAGATATATACTTCCGTAAAATATTTACATGAAAAAGTCTGGTGGTAGGATGAAATTGGATTAGTTTTCTAAAATCAAACATTGAGTGCTTCCTCCATACAAGTCACAGTGGTAATTATGTGTGTACACGGTTATGTGAGTGAGTGAGTGACATGGACCGACCAACACAAAGAGAAAAGACAACCCTGGTCTCCAGGTTTGCAATACGATTGCTGATATAAGACTGTGAACATCAAAGACAGGGCTAATTACATGGAGTAGATAATTGTTAACTAAGTGGCATAGCTAATATACCTACAGAAATTCTTAGAAGAGGTTGTCAGGCAGGGAGGGTGCTTCAAAAAAGATATGAAATTTGAAGTGGATCTTAAAGGAAAGAAAGGCTCTCAAAAAAAAGAGAAATTTTAAAAAAAGATGAATTGCACAAGCAAATGCTGGTATCCTTAATGTCAAGGAAAAGAAAGAAAGTATTAAAAGGAGAAGACCAATCCCAAGGCAATGGTACATAACTACCATCCTTCTGGAAGATACTCAGATACTCAATAAGATAAGGCAGGAAGATCACAAGTTTGAGGTCAGCCTGGGAAATTTTGCAAGATGTTGTCTAAATATAAAATAAAAAAGGCTAGGGATACAACTCAGTAGTAGAGCACTTACCTACCATGCATGAGGTCCTAGGTTCAATCCTCCATACCATCAAAAAGATAAAAGTACTGGGCCATAGTTACTAGCCTTGAAAGTCAAAGATCCTATAGGAGTGACAAGGTGTAAAAAAGGTTTACCCATAAAACTACAGGATTTGGAAAAAGTTATTCTGACAAGAATCTTGGCAGGTACACTGGATGCAGGTTTTGGATGAATGACTGAGGGCAAACTTGCCCTTCATGAGGAACTCACTTCAGCATGGAATAAGAGTTGGACTTGAGGTGACAAGGACATGAGGTTGAATGGGAAGACAGACAGCTGAAAGAAGAACCAGCAGAGGATAAGGCAGCAGAGAAAGTATAAAGCTAGGCAGCTGGGAGAACACAAGAGTAGAAAGCTGTGGTGAGGTTTTTAGACCAAGTAGTCATCTAGAGATGGGGTCTAGGGTTGTCAGTGAACAGTAGTCATCTAGAGATGGGGTCTAGGGTTCAAATTGAAGATTAAAATGTAGGAGTCTTTCCAATAGATAGAATAGTTTAACTGAGTAAGATTTATTTGGCAGGGAGTATAACGAGAAAATCTAGAATGTCAAACCAAGCCATGGGTGTCCCCACACTCAAGGTTGTAGCAAAGTGATAAGCAGAGAAAACTAAAACAATGTGATGCCAGGACAAGAAGAGAAGTTTTAGGTAGGAGAGGGTTATCAATGGCAAAAGCATGCTATAAAAATAAAGACTGAGAATGTAAATAGAAACTAATCATTACTTAGGCACAGTGGCACATGTGTATATCCCCAACTACCCAAGAAGTTGAGGCAGGAAGGAGGACTGCAAGTTTGAGGGCCAGCTCAGGCAACCCAGTGAGACACTATCTCAAGATTTATTAAAGGGGGAGGTTGGGGATGTAGCTCAGTAGTTCAGTGATAGAGTGCTTGTCTCCTATGCACGAAGCCCTGGTACCTTCAAAATAAATAGGAGTTGTTGAAAAATATATAGAAGGAAGAAAGCCCTTAAGGTGAAGAAGCAGCTTTCCTCAGTAAGAGGAATGGCCACCGTGGCCCTCTGACCAGGGGATTTCAACCTTCATTCTTTCTATAAAAACATGTCTCTTCCTGCACAAGTCATCCTGTGCACCACACAGACATCCTTCCCTGCTTTTCCCTCGTTTCCCCCATCCTACTTCCCAGTTTCTGCAACGTAAGCAACACACCTTCAGTGTCAAAGCAGACATAAAGCTCCAACTAGAGTTTCCACTTCATTAACAACCGTGCCTGTGGTTCCTCTTACAAAAAAGGATATGTGGCAATAGGGTAGAATAGGAGGCTGGGTTCTAGCTCCAGTTGCACTAACTAGCTGTGTGACTTTGAACAAGTTGCTCAACCTCTCTGGATCTATCTGGAATCCAGAGAAGTTTTGAAGGTCCCTTTGAGCTCTAAAGGCTATTTTAGCATTCACAGAAAGTTCTTGCAACATCCTCAAAGATGGAAGGGAGTTACAAGACCCAGGAAAACGACCGCCAGATCTCTTCCCGGGGCGAAATGCCAGGACGGGAGGGGTGTAGCAAGAAGGCGAGACTGCGCTGACGGGGCCTCGCGGATCATCCCCCAAAGCGCAGATCCCATTCCTAGGGCTGGGAACGATCCCAACAAACCCAAGGATGACTTTCACCCCGGCACCCTGCCTTTCCTAGACTCTCAGACGGCGAGGAGCCTCAAAAAGCAGTGCGCGAAAGGAGAAATAAAAATTTCTTTCCCAGAGTCCTGCACTGCTTTTTCAAGTCGGATTCTGGCAGACGCGGTCTGCAGCCGGATAATGACACAGTCTCTGGAAGGAACGGCTACTGTTACCTCGCTCGCTGCGAGTTCGGGGGGCGTCCGACCATGGCCACCGGCTCCCGGGCCCTCACCTCGTCTTTGGCCGACCCCGCTGCGGTCTGCAAACATTTCCTGCCCCCGCCCCCACCGGAGCTTCCCAGTTGGAGCGAGTTGCCCCAACTCGGCTCCGCGGCCACCCGCGCTGGGCGGGGGCCCCGTCCAGGTCGGAGCAGCCCGGGCGCCAGAAGCCGCAGGAGGTCGCTTGGGAACCCCAGGGCGCCTGCACGGCGGGGACAACTGCCAGGCGTGTGCTCCGCTCCCTTCTTCGGCGTACCTGCTCGCTTGCGGGGGTGTCCCGGGGCGGCCGGCCTCTCCCGGCGCTGTCTCCCCACGCAATTGCCCATGCTGGTTCCTCAGCCAGTCCCCATGCACCGGAGACGGCGGCCGCCGGCTGCTCCACACTTCTGCCTGGACCGCGGCGTCCCAGGTCCACAGCGCCAGTCGCCCGGCCCCCGGTGAGGGAGACTCCCAGACCTCCCCCGGGACGCGCTCCGCCCGGCGCCCGCTTCGCCACAAACTTTACCGGCCAGGGGAGAGAAAGGTGGCCAGCTCCCAGAACAGTCCCAGGTGGCCGGGCCAGGGGGGCCCGCGACGGTGCCCAGCTGGAGACCGGCCCTGCCGGAGGGGCGGAGAGAGGTGGCGGGCACCGCTGCAGCTACACGGGGCGCGCCCCGGGTTCCCAGCTGGGGCCGGCCCCCAGGAGCCTGCCACTCACCGGCCTAGCCCCGCCCCAGCCCGGCCCCGCTCCCGGCCGCCAGCTCGCGCTGCCTGCCCTCCCCAGGTGCGCATGTGACCCCGCCGGTGCCGCCCCTCGGGCCGGGTCTGGTTTTCTCATTGGCTGCCCTAAGGTGCGCACCGCCCCCAGCCCCACCCAACCAGGTACCCACCCAGCGGCTAGTCTCCCGAGGAGCCCAGCCGGTAACTGGGCGCTCTCAACGGCCCCCGGCTGCGTGCCCAGCGGCCTCCACCGCCCCCACAGGCTCCACCCCTCAGGGAGGGGCCGTCCCGTTCCTCCCTGGAACCGCCTGGCCGGGAGCCGGCAGGCACGTGATCCAGCGACGCCCCGCCCCCAGGCCTGGCCCAGGCGATTGGTTCAAAGGGCGCGTGCGCTTAGAGGTGCTTAGCCTGCCATCTCCCACGGTCCCCGGCTATAGTCATGGCCGCCGCCACTCCGGAGGCGGACGTGACTACGGGCTCCTTGTGGGGGCTCGTGCAAGACTTCGTCGTGGGTCAGCAGGACGGCCCTGCTGAACAGGTGGTTGCAGGTATGATAATGTCGAAAGACTTCCGCAGTGGGGAGGCTCAGAGGCCTTAGCACTAGCGCGGGGCTGGAAGTGAGGGGCAGAGGTAACTTCGAGAGATCGGTCTCGGGCTGTTTGGTGAGCGCCACGAGGTAACAGCCATAAATTGGGATGTCGCTTGTGTCTTCTCCGGAACGCCTTGACGTTCATCTCCCAGCAGTCAATGATAGAGTATCACTACACTGCACAAATGAGGAAACTGAAACCCAGAGCAGGCTAGAGGCTTGCGCAGGGATACGGACCCAGCAGAAGGATGGGGTGGGTGGGAATGTGGGCCCGGGGCCCTGGTGGTAAAGTAAGCGCCAGGTGCTCACGCCAGGAACTCGCGTGGTTTGTGGTTGTTGACGTGGGAGATGCAATGTTTGGGCCACACGCTCCTGCCGCGTGGCATTCTGGGAGGGCCAGCGGCCCTGCTCGTTGATTGGCTGTAATTGATGGATGGAGGGGAAGAGGAGGCAGACTCGGGGGAATTGGAGATGTTCTAGTGTCCTCCTTAAGACTGTCGCTTTATCTCAGTGGAGTTCTTGATTGATTTGCTTCATGATTTTCTCATTGTCGTTTGTGGGTGTTTTCCCCAGATCGTCAGTTTCTTGTTTTTGACCAGTTCATCTGTCTCTTATTTCTGACGGTTTGTTTATCCAACAACTAAAATCATCCTAGGCTTCCTTGGAAATCTGACTTCACTCCCTTTAGAGAAAAAGATCTTTAAAAATTATTGAATGTCAGGAGGCCTTCAGGCTAAGGTTTGAAGTAAGGATACATACAGGTACAGGTGAGTTTTTATTTTGAAAGTTTTACATGCTTATAGGGAGACATAGAGTACATGTTAATTGAACAGGTTAACTTTTAAGATATGTGAAAAATGAATAGCAAGTCTGCTAGAAAAATAACACTGCAGTCCTTAACAACATTGCACTTTACTTCAGTTATCCCACTATTATTAAAACACAAACATGGTGCAAAGCAATAGGAATATAAATATAAGTTTGGTTCAAGCAATGACCATCAAGAATTTACAGTGTTAGTGGGAAAGAAAACCATGCTATAAGAAATACGTTCCGAGTGGTATGAAGACATAAAAGAGAAATGCTTGGTCCTACCACAAAGCTTTACGAAATACAGTGTTATCAAGGCTTACAGTTAGTAAAAAATAAATAAATAAATAAATAAATAAATAAAATCACAGGCTGGGGATTTAGCTCAGTGGCATAAGCGCCTGCCTGGCAAGCGTAAGGTCATGAGTCCAATCCCCGGTACCTCAAAATAAGTAAATAAATAAAGAGGCTTACAGTTAGTATATTGTGTTGTCGTTTTTCCCAGTGTTTTATTATAAAAATTTTCAAACATTCAACAGTATCTATAAAGAATTTAATAAGGAACCACCTAGATCCTACCATCAACATTTTTCTGTGACTAACACATACCTACCATCCATTTAAATTACATTGTGCTCATTTCTAAATACTTAAGGATCTATATCATCAATTAGAATTTGTTTACAGTTTATTTTGTTTATATCCACTAAACTATATAGTCTAAAGTGTACAGTCACAGTTTTTTTTTTTTACAGATGCAGGTATCTAACAATCCTTCCTCGTACCAAGATAAAGAATATGAGCAGTATTCTAATAGTGTTTCACATTTATACAACTTGGAAACAAAAATTCTTTTATTCAAAACATCTTTGAGAAGACAGTTTGAATAAGACCTGTCAAGTTCTGATAAAAATATTATAGCTGGATTATGCATAATCTTGGATTCCTTGGCAAACAAGGATTTGAATGACTTACTGGGGTAATAGTCATTATAAATCCTTGAACTATAAAGTATAATAAAAGGGAGCCATAAAATAAAAGCAAATTTGGGAAGGGTTAAGTTAGATCATACTACAGCTGTGGTGGTACACACCTGAAATCCTAGCTCTTGGGAGGCTAAAGCAGAAGGATCACAGAATTCAAGGCCAGTTGGGGCTACATAGTGAGATCTTATCTCAAAGATTCGATTCTCCAAAAAAGTTAGATTGCAGCCATATTTAAGGTATTAGAACTTGACAGTTTTGAAGCATCTCTGTGATAAAGATGTACATTCTGTACCTCCAGCCCAAGTCAGTCTTTGTTGGTGCTAACAGGACCTTCTAGCATCCTGAACTCAGTGGCAGCACCCTGTCCTATAAATTATAATTGTGGAAGGAACACACGATAATCACAAAGTAACTGCCACCAACTTTTGCACTTGGCGCACCTGGTGACAAAGTTCTTGGTATCAGCTATAAAGATGACACAAGGAATTAAAGGAAATTATGTGGCAGTACTAAGACTGCTACTGCCTGACTCAACCCTTTATTCCTTTCTTTTGTTTTGTTTTGTTTTTGTGGTGCCAAGCAGGCACTTAGGCTGCTGAGCTAAACCCCTGACCCTCTACCCTTTATTCTTACCACTGCCTTCTTAGATCATTAGTTCCAGGCAGCCACCTTTACTCCTTGTGTGTTGAGTGCTTCCCTTCCCAGGTCTCTCCATTAGTTCTATCTAATCCAGGTTGGGCCTTGGTGGGAAAGCCCAGTTTGAATGCCGTCCCTCCAGTGTTTCTCAATTACCCCAGCCAGACAATATCTCATCGTTGAATACTGTATTTGTTTCTCAACTGTTCATGAACTTGTTAGCAACTTGTTTAGTAGCTACATCCTTATGCATGTTTGTATCCTTTCCTCCCATTTCTACCACCAGGGTCTTCTGGAACTAGCATTAAGCAGGTATACAATAAAAAGTGCTTATGTTAATAAAGATGTTGAAGGAAGACTTGGAGATAAAACTAGCTAAGTGCTTGGACTCCCCAACCTGATGCCAAGGTTTTGAGCCTAAGGACAAGGAAAAAAAGAAGAATGTTGTCTAGAAATCCAGGTTGGGAAGAGACTTGTTTTTTGATGTTTTGTTTTGTTTCTGTGGTGATACTGATAATTGAACTCAGGACCTTTTCCAGCCCCTTTTTTATTTTTGGTTTTGAAACAGTCTCACTAAGCTGCTAAATTGTCCAGTTCTGTCTTGAATTTGTGACCCTCCCATCTCAGTCTTTCAGAAGCCAATTTTTGAAGAGGGTGGTTTTTGGACGTGTTGAATTTGCAGATGATGAATATGATTCTTTTCACAGATTTTTTTTGTTTCATTTCAGTTATTATTGTATTTTCCCATATTTGTGGTGCCTGGGGATCGCTATTCCTGAAATGAAAAAAATTATTACATGAAACATAGTTTAGAGAAGTATCTATGGTATCATTGGTATCATGATATCCCTATCTATATCTATATTGGTATCTCTGGCATCTATGTTATCATAGTTTGGAGAAGTATCTATGGTATCATTAGCAGAAAAGCCATTTGAGACCTGATTGGAACCTAGTCCTGAGGCATTTCTCTCTCACTCTTACACATCCTCCCACACCACCCCAGCCACAATGCTTTGGGCAGCCACTCCAGATTCTCAAGAGGCTGCAGCTCCATTAGACAGAGATCTGATTGTGTTTTCTAGGTCAGTGACCACATAAATACTCCTTTGACTCCTCCTCTGTGCCCCACATGAACTAGTGTCCTGCTAAGGAAAGGTGGAGAGATAGAAGTGGTGCTCAGTCTGTTTCTAAAGAGCAAATCTTTAGCATACTGGGAAAACTTAGGCCTACCCATAAAGAGAAAGGAACTTACTTTTTCCTTAATGCCAGAGGTCTCCCCTTAGGAAAATTCACTATTCACTTCTTTCATTCCTGGAGTTCAAGTGCATAATTAGTAGTATTTGTAGGTATTCTGGTTGTTTTCATTTGAGAGAATTTAAATTTACGTTGCTTAAAGTTAGTAACCCAGGGCTTATAAACCCAGGGATTTTATTTCTTTCTTATGTTAACCCAGTTTCTGTATCACTAAAGTCTTTCTGGCTCAACAGACTGTGGACTGCTTAAAAGTAGCCTATCTATATTTCTATCTTAAGCCCTAACACAATATCTGACTTACAATATTCAATAAATGTTACATGGAAATAACAGGTAACTTTTTTAAAAAGACGTATACAGGGACACGAAAAAGGAAAGAGAATCCAGGAATGTTTCCCAAGCCTTGACACTTGAGATAGGTCTTAAAGGAAGCGTGGAAGTTTCTCAGAGACTGGAATGGGTCACTCCAAGCCAAATAACTGTTTCCAGGCTCAGGGACATGGGAGGGTTTGACGTTCTTACTAGACTTCATGTAACTGAACAGTATGAGTTGTGATGAGAAGGGAGGCTGGAATATATTGAGAGGCGAAATTGTGACGGACTCCAGGCCTGGGCGTGAAGTGTTAGGCAACACAGAAAAGTGAAGACAGTAGATAAGATGCACTGTGGAGCCTAGGGAGCTGTTCTGGAATGGAGTATGAGTGGGTTAGAAGGCTTTTTTTTTATATAGTAAAAGATAAAATTCACAACTTTAACCATTTTTAAGTGAACTAGTTTAGTGGTTTTTCATATATTGACAATGTTCCACAATCATCTCTGCAATCAAAAATTGAAGAACCTCTGGGCATGGTGACATGCCTATAATCCCTGCACCCAGGAGGCTGAGGCAGGAGAATCACTGCAAGGTCAAAACCATCCTAATGCTGTCTCCAAAAAAAAGTTAAATTTTGTCACTTTCAGGAAAATATTCCCAAAATACTGATTCTAGTGTTTTGCTACCTTACTCCACCATTTTCAAAACTATTTCTTAGTGTGATTTGATTCAGGGTCAGGGGTGGGATGGGACTCTTGTGAAGGCTGCGATCACTGAAGAGCGCCATCAGGAGAGTTCACCCACATCCTGGAATGCAGGAATCACATGCAAAGAAATGCTGCCGTAGCCAGTTTCACACTGATACATACTGAACGCTGAAAAAGAATTTTCAGTTACAAAATCTGAGGCAACTGCTGGGATTGGAAATTGGAAATAGGGGTGTGAAGGGCTTTTCTTGCTTGTGGAAATATTCTGATTGAGATATTGATTACTCTGGTGTAAACTTTTGATAAGACTCACCAAGCTGTACACTTACTATCTGTACATTTTTCTGTATGTAAATTTTATTCCTTTTTTGTTTTTGTTTTTGGTGCTAGGATTTAGACTGAGAGCCCCACACGTGATAAGCTCTACAAATTAAGCTACACCCGAACCCCCTATGTCTTTTTTTTTTTTTTTAATGAAAAAAGTAGAAGGAACTAAGCAGGACCTATCAGGCAGGTCTTTAATTTATAGCACTTGAGGTATTTCCAAAAATAAACTGTACAGAAGATTTTGATGGTGTTGCTGAAGAAAAACAATTCAGTTCAAGGATGTCCTTTGCTATTAACAGTTACAAACTCCCTGTAGCTTGCTGTGTCTTGCTAACTCTTGCAGTGGTCTTGACTGCAATTGGTCTTTAGATGGGTTTATTCAGCAGTTTCCTAGACTGTAGCCAGGATATTTGTTCCAGGAAAGTACCATTTTCTGTCCTTCCAAATGCTACAAAGTTTTTTTATGGTTCATAATCCAGAAATAGTTATTTGCTTCATGAAAGTGTTGTCCTTAAGAAGTTGAACATGGAACCCAACTATCAGTCCCATGGCTTGTTGATCCTGTGTGCCCGACTACTGCCCCTTCCCCCACCCCAGAGCCTTGGCACTTTCTCAGGAGCTGGGCAGCAGCTGGGCCTTCCACATCCTGGCACGAGTAGGGCTAAGAGTGCCTGATGTCTAAATGGTGCCAGTCACGAGCTGTGAATCTTGACCGGCCTCTCCTTTTCTCTGTCTAATTGAACTTACTCTAGTACCAGAGTGAGTCTCTGCCCAGCTCTGCTCACAGCTGTTGGTATGAGATCAGAGATTTGGGGGGAACTGGAAGTTTAAAAATTTGTTCTCAAAGTTAGTGAGGTGTGACTAAATAAGGTCTGTATTTAGAAGTAGGTGGGTTAGGAACCCAGAATAGGCTGCTGGAAATAATTCCTTGATTACTATACCATCACTAGCTCTGTATTATCCATGTTAAAGGAATCCTTATGAAAATAACCTTTTAATCTTTGTTTCTCCCTTGCAAGAATAAACTAAGAACCTTTTGTTAAATCTGTGTGTTACCCTTATGCTGCTAGAACTGCTAAGTAATGTATTTGTCTGGTACAACATTCAAAAGGTGCTAAATGACAGTGTAAAAAGTTTCCTTTCCATTCCAAGATAAAATGTAGAGTGACAAATTTTTTTGCTAGTGTGTAACATACATGAAGGGGAGAATTTTGTCTGAACACTGTAAGAGTAAAAATAAAGTTCTATATAAACACCATACTCTGCTTATAAATTTATTTTTTGGGGGGCTGACAATTCTGAAAATAATTTACAGTCATTCTAGGGTTGAACAAATAATAAATAGTAGATAATGGGAGCATTTTTTCACTGTCAGAAAGTGAAATTACAGATAAGCAAAGGGGGAAGGCTAGAATGAACTCCGCATTTCTAGATTAAAGTTGCATATTTAATATGATCTTATTTAGTTAAATATATATGGATGGGTATGCAAATAGTGATGGAATTTCATGTAGATAAGTTATAGAACATAAGGTCTAAGGACATAGCTCAGTGGCACAGCACCTGCCTGGCAAGCTCAAGATCATGAGTTTCAATTCCCGAGACAAAAAAAAATAAAAAGTTACAAAACAATGTATTTCCTGCTTTCTGTTGAGAGAGCCCAGAAACAATGTCATCCTAATAACAGTAGCACAGCCAACCAGGCATGGTGATACTGTGGGAGGCTGAGCCAGGAGGACTCAACAGTTCAAGCCCAGCCTGGGCAATTTAGTGGCTTAGCATGACCGTGTCTCAAAATTTTAAAAGAGGTGGGGATGTAGTTTTGTGCAAAACCCCTGGGTTCAATTCCCAATATTGGAAAGAAAAGAAAGTTAACCTCATCAGTCCAAACCTGAGGAAGGTGTCGAACATTGGTGGCAAGCTAATGGCTTGTGTGCCTCAGCGAGCACACGGAGCCCTCTCTGTTGGCACATGAGCCAAGCATAGGAGTCGTTTTCTAAACTAAAACCTCAGTATTCAGGTTTAATTACAGTGGCGGCAATTTGCA
Source organism: Hydrochoerus hydrochaeris (assembly GCA_004027455.1). Taxonomy (NCBI): domain Eukaryota; kingdom Metazoa; phylum Chordata; class Mammalia; order Rodentia; family Hydrochaeridae; genus Hydrochoerus; species Hydrochoerus hydrochaeris. Next base: position 50,796 of record PVLA01004143.1, on the reverse strand, counting down.
GTAAGTGGGTTTTGGGTCACAGCTTGGGCACTTGGTCTCTAAAAGATTTGCTATCACTGCCTTAAGGGAAAATGAGTGAAGATGACATAGGCCTCTCTACTGTTTTTGCAAATTTTCTATAAATCTAAAATCTTTCCGAATAGTCTCATCTCAGTCCTTAGCCATTCGTTGTCTCCCTGGAGACAACCAGGGTTATTTCCTGCTATACCTTCCAGAGATGTACATAAAGACACTCTTCTGCTTCAAAACAGTGCTGTGCACATACTGTGCACACCACATACGCCATTCTGCTTTTCGATCTTGCCCTGTTATCACTATGCATGTAGCTTCTTTGGTCTTGTTCTCGGATATTTGCTATGATAAATAATGCTTCAGTGGAGGTGGGTGTGCGAACATCTCTTCAGATACAGGTTTCATTTCCTTTTGATGTATATCCATTTCTAATATACAGGATTGCTAGATCTTATGGTGGTTGTATTTTAAATTTTTGAGAAATGTCCATACTATTTTCATAGTGACTATACCAATTCATATTCCCATCAGTAGTGTACAAGTGTTTCCTTTTGTGTGACAGTGATTGTAACAGTTGTGAGGTGATTTCACACTAGTGTTTTAAAGTGTTTAAGATGTGGTAAAGCCAGATGTGGTGTTGGTTTGTAATCCCAGCACTTGTGAGACTGAGACAGGAATATTGAGAGTTCAAGGACAGCCAGAACTACATAGCAGGGCCCTGTCTCCAAAGTAGTTTTTTTTAAAATAAAGTTTTGGGTGGTTTTGTTTTGTTTTGTTTTTGAGACAGAGTCTTGCATGTAGACCAGGCTGGTCTCAAACTCATGGCAATCCTTCTGCCTCAGCCTAGTGAGTCCTGGGATTATGATCCTGCGCCACCATACCTGGCTCAAAATAAAGCTTTTATGATTGGGATTTTTTACTGTTTTTAGAACAAAGTTTTTAGTGTTTTCTCCCCTACTCTTTTTGCTATCATAAATAGAATCTTTTGTCCTTGATATCATTTTACAGGCTGTTGCATGTGTGTATGTGGAAGTTTTAAATTTCATAATAATTTTTTATCTAGCCAACTTAAGTAATTGTTTTTCTTATATTTTTAGTGCTCTTGCATTTTCCAGATATATAACCATAACTGCAAATGATGTACTTAACTTCCTTTTCAGCTTTTATACTTGAGAAGCTGGGTACCGAAGTGTTACAGTAGTGCTTTTATCTTGATAAGCACAGTGGGCCCGTGGTACAGAGTTTAGGATTGAGGGAAAACGCTGGTAATCAGAGCCACTGAACGCTGTAACGGGTTAGGTTTTGTGTTTTTGCTCTTTCATATGTCTTTCTTTTGTTTCCTCTAGATGTGAAATCAGGCAGCTATACAGTGTTACAAGTGGTGGAAGCCCTTGGGTAAGACACTCTGTTCTAGAATGTACTTCCAGCCTTACCTGTGAACTCTGAAAAAGTTACTTTTGTGCCTTGATGCTTTCTTGAAACCTGGATTTCCTCAGTAGCCACCATCACCCCACCCCCATCAGTATCAGGCTAAGTCCATGTTTTGAAATGTTCTAGAAAAGGAGGTTCATACTGCCTGACTGAGCTTCTTTTAGGTAATATGTGGGAGGCACTGTTACCTCCTAATTCAGTCTGCAGGTTAGGGGTGAGGTAGGTAGTTGAAGGCCATCAGCTTGCTAAGGTAGAGCTGGGATTCCACTTGTGCTCCATTAGATCACCCCAACCTACTTGGCCTAAATTTGACTCAGAAGAGGTGAAATTCCTAGGTAGGAAGTGGCCAGGAGGCTAGTCTTACTCCAGGTCCCACTAAAGGAAAAGGCTTGGGGAAAGGGCTGCAAAGCAGCGGTGTTGTAACTTTGGGGTCTAAGCATCAGCAAAAATGTGTGCTTATAGTCTGAAGTCTGCTTTTGTCATAAATCATACTTAGCACACCTTTTAAGCTGACAAGTCTTATTAGCAAAAGTTAACTATCACATCCATGCCTTCTAAAATGGAAAACTAGAAATTAAATAAACTAAAATCACTGCTATGTATTTCTAACACAGAACAGAACATTTGGCCTTTGTATACACTTTTGTATGAGTTTATTAGAATAAAATTCATGTACCCTAAAGCTCACCATTTTAAAGTGTGTATTGGGCTGGGTGGGGATTAAGCTCAGTGACGCAGTCCAGCACCTGCCTGGCAAGGGCAACATCCTGAGTTCGATTCCCAGGACCAATTAAGCAGTGTACTCTGTAACTTCCTTTTTATTTTAAACACACACTCTCACTGTGTAGTAGCTGGCCTTGAACCTGCTATAGCTCAGGATGGCCTTGAACTTGGGATAATTGTGCCTCAGTGCTAGGATTCCAAGCTCATGCCACAAGCCTAAGCTCCTCATGGCTTCTAGTTGTATATTCACAGATTTGTGCATTCCTCCTCATGACCAATTTTAGAACATCTTCTTTACTCCAGAAAGAAACTCATACTCCTTCACATCCATTCCCAGCCCCTGGAAATCTCTCTGGATTTGCCCATTTTGGAAATTTCATGTTCATAGAATCATACAATATATGACCTTTGTGACTGTTTTCATTTACTGAGGATGTTGTCAAGGCTCTTCCCTGTTACAGTGTGCATCAGTTCATTTCTTTGCTGTGTAGGATTGCATTATACAGATGTGTAGCATTCTGTTTAATTTTTCATCAGTTGCTGGACGTCTGGGTGGTTCCATTATTTGGCTATTCTGAATGATGCTATAATGAACGCTCATATACCAGGTTCATTTATAATGTGAATACGTAGTGTTCTTCCTGAGCAGAACCTTTCCATAGGTTCCCTGGAGATGTGTCAGAAGTGGTCTTGTTTTTCTTTCTTGCTCCTCATTATATGTACACTGACCCTTGAGGTTTAAGGTAACTGGTGGCTAGGATATGTCTCCAGAATTATTCTACTCCCTTCTTGTTCCTGCTTATTTTACTTCTGGTACATTTAGATTACCTTTAGTATTAAGTATAATCTTCGTAGAAGTATTTTAAAGATAAATCATCTTACTTCTTCAGTCTAGCTTCTTCCATATCAACAGTATTAAATGGTTAAAATCTTTATTCTGGCCATCTCTGTAACCTTCTAGTTTTAAAATTTTGGGTGTTGTGCCACCCTACACACACCTTGGTGGTTGCTCTCAGCACTTTTTCCCTTAGCAGTAATTTACAAAAATATATCTATACTCATGTTTTGGTATGATCTGCAATTACCAACCATCTTTCAAGCCCTCTCATAGCTGCTAAGCTCTATTTCAGAGGAATGTCAGTCACAGTCATCCCACTGGAGAGAAAGTGCACAGTACCCGTCAGTTGCCAACCTGGGTGTGTCTGGAGACAGTTGGCTGGGGAATCAGATCAGATTTGGAGTTAGTTTTTCTGGTCTGGGTCCTTACTTGTGTCTGTAATACACCTCAGGAACACCTTCTATTGCTGTTTTTAACAGAGCTTGACTCTCATGTACCCAGTGGGTGAGTGTGACTGATTGCAAAGTATTTATTCCTTAGAGGTTTGATGGTAGAGTCTCCCTCCTGCTGTCTTCCAGGTCCTCTCTGGAGAATCCAGAGCCCCGAACTAGGGCACGAGGTATCCAGCTTTTGTCGCAGGTGCTACTCCAGTGTCACTGCTTGCTTCTGGAGAAGGAAGGTACTGGCATCACTAGTGGGAATGTCTTCCTAGATTGCTGAGCCAAGACATTATTCTATGTCTGTCCAAGCCAACTTTATCGAGAGAGGGTCATAATGTATGAGCTGATTCGAGGTCTTCTTTCTCCATTGGTATGTGGTTAGACATGTTTAAAATTGAGATACAAGAAACATGGATTTTAAGTATAGCCTTGGATGATTTTCCAGTGTATTTTCCCTGCTTTATAAAATGGACAAAGTAGCATTTTCTAGATGAGAGGAGAATTTTTGCTAGAATATAGCTACATCTGTTTATTTACATATGGTCTATGCTGCTTTTAGGTTATAGTGGCAGATTTTGAGTAATCGCCACAGAAATTGTCCTATAAACCTATAATACTATCTGATTCTGTAAGAAAAAGTTTGCAGGCCCTGGGTTCAATCTCCAACATCACAAAAAAGGGAGGGAACAAATATGATCAAAATATATTGCACATAGTGAAACAGTAATTTAAAAATATAAGAGCTGAGGAGTACATGAGGCCTTAGGTTTAGTCCCCAACACCAAAAAATGAAATGTTTATAAATGCTCTGTTCGTTTGTTTTGTTTTGTTGTTGTTGTTGTCGTTGTTGTCTTTTTCCCCTTTAAGAGTCTCACATGTAGTCCAGGCTCACCTTGAACTTGCTGTGTAGCCAGGCTGGCCTCAAACTCACAATCCTCCTGCCTAAGCCTCCCACTCATAGACCCTAGCTATATACAATACAGTTAGGAGATAGAGAATATGTTTTATTGTGGATCTGTGTAAGGATGGATAGTCAAGAGGTTACCCCATTTTCTTGATTCACTTAGTCAAGACACTGTCCCATGTGGGAGGGCATGGGACACATTACTTGGTGAAGGAAGAGCCTTTAGACTTAGGGAAGAGGCAAAGCTAGGGGACCTTCCTTTTGCCTGCACAAACTGATGGCCGAATCTGGTTTGTACAGTGGTTCATCTGATCCTATTCTATGAGAACCGGTTGAAGGACCACCATCTCGTGATCCCATCCGTCCTTCAGGGCTTGAGAGCACTTGTGAGTACTCCACTTCATTTTATAACCATGTTTGTGGGAGCCCTTGTTCAGTTCCTTCCTTGCCCTTTGGGAGTGAGATTTCACATGCTGAGGGACAGCATATGGGCCACATCTTACTCTAGAGAATGAAAGCATCCTTTGGGGGACTAGAACACAGTTGGAAGGAACTACAGAGAACTGCTGAGCTAGAGGAAGTTCTCACTATTAGCCTTCTTCCAAAACCAGAATGTTATCACATTCGCTGTGGCTAACAGGGCCTGTTGTAGGGTTGTTTCTTGGAAACGGAACTATAATTTCCTCAGTTTTCACATACTTTATTTTCCCTTTCCTCCAGAGCCTGTGTGTGGCTATGCCACCAGGGCTGGCTGTCTCTGTGCTTAAAGCCATCTTCCAAGAGGTACATGTACAGGTGAGTGATAACAGTCATGTTAGTAGTCTGTTCTGTCTTCAACCCTTTGAAGTAACTGGAATTAGATGCCAAACATAAGCCATCTTAAATTCTGAACTCCAGGTCTTGTGACCATGTTTATTAGTTAGTCCTTTCTATTAAATAAGAAAAGGCAGGACTGCATGAAATTATTTCTGACCTGTGTCCTCCTATACCTGAAGAGGCACATAGCAGATAGATTTGGGCAACTGACATCACTGCTGTGCTGCTAGGTCGGTAGCCATGCCCTTGCACTGGAGTTCCTCTCAGTTGATTTTATGCTGGCATAAAGAGAATTGTCCACTTGCAAGATTATAAAATAGGAGGTAGTTGTATTTATTTTTGAGCAGTTTCTTCCCTTATTTCCTTTTCTTCCACATTCCCAAGTCTCTACTGCAGGTGGACCGACACACAGTCTACAATATCATCATCAACTTCATGCGAACTCGAGAAGAAGGTAAACCATAGTGCTCTCTGGGAAATCTGCAAAATTAGTACATGTTACTTTTCTTCCCTATTAGCAGGACCCATGTAGCCTGGGAGTTATACAGAAGAGGTAATACTCTGAGACTGATAAAAGGAAGCTGGGGATCCAGCCTTAATTAATTAATGCTTACCACTGTAATAATATATGTGTATTGTTAGTTACACATCTCTTCTCTGAGTACTTCTCTGAGAATAGGAAAACAAAAATAGTCTGCTCTGTGAGGCAAGAAAGGGGTGCACAAGAGCAGAAGAACACCAGTCTCTTAGGAGAAAGCCCAGGCTTCCTTTCTCAAGGGACAGTAGTGACTTGTTCTCTCCTTCCCAGAGCTAAAAGGTCTAGGAGCTGACTTCACATTTGGCTTCATCCAGGTGATGGATGGGGAAAAAGATCCCCGCAACCTCCTGGTGGCTTTCCGCATTGTTCATGACCTCATCTCCAGGGAGTATAGCCTGGGTATGTCTTTTTTTTTTTGGTACCTGGGATCGAACATCCTGGGGGTATCTTGATATCCATGAATTAGCTACTTGAGGCTTATTGGGTAAATGAAGCTGGTAAGTCAACCTCACTTTTTTTTCTCTTGCCCCAGGACCCTTTGTGGAAGAGTTGTTTGAAGTGACATCCTGTTATTTCCCCATTGATTTTACTCCTGTAAGTAGCACCTTTCTTCTTTCATTTAAATATTCATTGAGTACCTGTGGTATGCATACCCCTGTTTTAGGAGTGAGGTTACAGGTAAGCAGATAGACAGTCCTCAGATTTACCTTTAACAGCCTCATGGATGGGGTGGGGCTGGAGCTGTGGCTTCGCGGTAGAGTGGCTGCATAGCATGCACGGGGTTTAATCCCAAGGAACACGTACACATGTATGTGCACACACAAAAGTAATAAAATTCTCACAGAATTAAATTTTAGTGCATTGGGAAATAGAAAAGCATTTGATATTAGAAGGATTCAAAGGAACAGATATTTCAGGGGGCTTCTTAAGTTCCTTAATAGTATACTTAGTACCAAGACCTACAGGATTTTAAAACATGAGTCCCTACCCTTGAAAGTTGAAATATTTAAGTAACAGTAAGAGGTTAGGTACCAAAATGAGTGATGCTATAGTCCTGAAAAGACAGTTCAGTGCAAGCTAGGGTAGCCAGGAGCTGACCTCACAGATAAGGTAATATTTTGGTTGGTTTTAGAGCTAATGCATGGGATATGGTTCTGGAGTTGGAGAGAGCAACTCAGGCAATAGAAACAAACTGACAGAACAAGAGAAGGCACTGTTAAGCACAGTTATGTTCAGGGCCTGTTTGCTTTGGCTCTCCTAGGCCTTTCTCCTACTCTCATTTGATTTCTTTTCTATTTCCAAATAGTCAGGATCTCATCTTTGTGGATATGAGCATTGCGAGCATTAGTAATGTGGAGGAAATGAAGGTTCTCCTGCAGTAAACATCTCCTGCACCAAACATTTTAAAGTACCACAGCCATTTTTGCTCTATAAATTGTAGTATTTCAGTTCACAAACTTTCCACAATTCTGGGCAAACCAAACTGTACAAAAACTAAATCATATTTCCTCATAGTTCAGCATTGAACCTAACTATAGAATTTGATTCAGTTCTCATCTAACTTGGTTTATGACCAGAATCTTGCAAAGAATCAAGTTTGTGAAGCCAGGCATGGTAGCACATGTCTGTGATCCCAGCGCTTCAGAGGCTGAAGCAGGAGGATCGCTGCTAGTTTGAGGCCAACCTGAGCTACATAGCAAGTTCAAGACCAGCCTGAATTACATGATGAGACCCTATCTAAAAAAAAAAAAAAAATCAAGTTCATGAACCAAGGTACCACTGTATTTACCAGTTTACTTCATTTGGAATTGCACTGCTTGGAACCACCTGTCTCTTGAAATTCTTTTCATTTTTTTCACAATCACTAAACTTTATAACCTAGAATTTGTGCCTTTGAAATACTGAAAGAAAAAAAATTGAAAATATTGAAAGATCCTGGCTCAGCTACCAGGTTTTTCTATTTTGTGTTTGGTTTGTTTTTTTAAAAAAAAAATGATACAGTCACATAATTCAGTTAAGCCTGGCAAGCATGAGGCCCTCAGTTTGATTCCTGTACCAAAATAATAATAATAATAGTAATAATATAACAAAAATAATTCAAAGTTAAAAGTACAAGAGGTTGAAAAATTTTCCCACCATCACATTTTTCTTCATAGTCAACCAATTGTATTAGTTTTGTCTGTATCTTTACAGAACTTTTTCATCCTTATGTAAGCAAATTTTACCCCCTTTCCCATGGTAGCGTATACAAATAAACACATTTCTTATGTTTTGCTTTTTTTCACTTATCAGTATATGTGTATCTTGGAGAGTTCCTTATCAGTATATAAATTATCTTTCTTGTTCTTTGTGGCTGCATAGTATCCCTCTGTGTGGAAGTATCTAATTTTTTGTTCTCTATTGCACATAGGTTGTTGTTAATCTTGTGCTGTTACAAGCAGTACTGCAACTTATATATACATGAGTTTAGCAACAAGATTCCTAAAGATAAAATTGCTAAGTCAAAGAATATGTATATTTATAATTTGAAGAAAGAGTATCTTATACATTTTCTTGAAAGGTAATAAAATGAGAAGAATTCAACATTTAAAGGCAGAAAATTAAGCTTCTTTCATACCCCTTTGCTACCATATTTATTTTCATTTAGAAATAATCTCTATTCCCAGCTGTTTATGTGTTTTCCCAAGGATAGTCTAGGTAAAATAAACATACTGATAATTATGAAAGCTTTCTTAATCAAGCCAAGACTTTTTTTTCTGCACTCATGCTTTAAATTTCCAAGAGCTAGCCAGCTGTGGTGGTACACACCTGTAGTCCCAGCACTTGGGAGGCTGAGGCAGGGGGACTTCCAGGAGTTCTAGGCCAGCCTGGGCTGCATAGTGAGTTCAAGGCCAACCTGAACTACACAGAGCTCTGTCTCAAAAAAAAAAAAAAAAAAAAAAAATTAAAAATAAAGTTTCCAAGAGCTTTTCATTGTTACTGATCTCTGAATTTTTTTAATAGCAGTCTGTTCTTACTTAACTCATGGATTTCTTTTTTCTCTCTTCTATCTCTCTGTCTCTCCCTCTCTTGTTTGTTTTTTGAGACAGAGTCTCCTTATGTAATTCAGGCTGTGCTTGAATTCACTATGCAGCCCAGGTTGGCCTCGAACTCATGGTGATCTGAGTACTAGGATCACAGGTGTGCACCACCACAGCTGGCTCCAAAGCATTTTGAGGACTGTGCAGTAAATAGATATTTATCCAACCTTCCCCAAAGTCTGCCTAGAATTCTTTGATGTTAAGTTTGTTGTCATTTTGCTTTTCAGCTTCTAAAAATTTTGTTGCTAGTACTCTTACTCTGTTCTTTGATTTGTAACTTTATCATGAAAAAAAGAAAATCCCTACATTAAATTCAGTTGTCAGAAGAGAAAAGGAAAATCTGATTCATGTTTTTAATCTTGACAAATTAACTATCAATCCCTTTCATGTCAGTTACACCTTTTTATATGGGCAAAAAAATAGAAATATCTAGCAAAGAATTATTTAAATAATCTGGCTGAAACAATGAAAACTAAAACTGATGTTATAAAAGAATAATACATTGTTAAATGTTCTTAATATATTAAGTGTAAAAATAAATTATAGATGATACATACAAAGCAAACAGACACAGAGAAGAAAGCAATACACCAGAAAGTTAAGGGTGCTTAACGCTAAGAAGTAAAACAATAAATCAAATAGAAAATGAGTGATGAGGGTCTAAAAGACAAATTTTCAGAGAACACAGAAGAGCAAGCTATCTCCTTCCTTGGGTCTTGTATCATACTATTGTACTAGATTGGATATAAATGTCACCCTGATCTACAGGTTTGCCAGGTTCAAGCCTGGGCCCAAGGGTGGTCTGAAAAGTCACATAAATCCATGGCCCTTCTCCCTTTCCAGCCACCTAATGATCCCCATGGTATCCAGAGAGAAGATCTTATCCTGAGTCTTCGAGTGGTGCTGGCTTCTACACCACAGTTTGCTGAGGTAGGTGTATCCAGTGTTAGGGTAGATAGTTTCTTCCCAGAGAAAGCTCTGAAGGAAGAACAGTAAAGCCTCCGAAGAAAGATAGATCAAGTGTACATTTTAGAGTATGACACCCTGCAGTCATCTTGTATGACAAGTATCTTAGATTTTTGATATAGAAAACTTTACCACTTCATCTCTCTCTTTTTTTTAGTCTTTTTGAGACAGGATCTTGTTATGAAGTTCAGGCTGGCCTTGAGCTCACTTTGTAGCCCAAGCTGGCCTCGAACTCACAACGATCCTCCTGCCTCAGCCTCCTGAGTGCTGGAATTATAAGCATGAGCCACCACACCCAGCTACTACTTCATCTCTTAAAATAAGTCCCAACCCAGATGGTGCTATCTTTTGCAATCTAGCCTTGTCAACTTGCCCATTTTTAAATAATGAGGGCTCTGGCCAGAGTTACATAGAAAAGTTAGCTTACAATCACAATTCCTAACAAGTATGGTTCCTTTAGACATATAGCACCTATGGTTTGAGACTGGCAGCAGTAAGGGCTGAGTGATTTTGGTGAAGCTCAGATCCTACCTATCTTGGGTTTAAGTTCCTTCTTCTCTCCCACAGTTCCTACTGCCCCTATTGATTGAGAAAGTAGATTCTGAGATTCTGAGTGCCAAGCTGGATTCTCTGCAGACTCTGGTGAGTGATACTTTTTCTCCTTGCAAGATGTAACTACCTTTAGACAAGTTAGAGATACTAAAAGATACAGACTTACACAGCAGAAAACTGTCCATGACTCTCAAGAGGGACCAAAATTTTGACCTATGTGTTGACCTAAAGCCCTAGCTGCAGGTGGTCTTGTCCTATAGTAACAGTGGTAACTGAGGAAAGGCTGGCTAGCTCTCCTCTTTATACTTCTTTGTCATGAGGGTGAGGTCTTATTTTTCTGTGGCCCAGGTGAGACTGTTGTGACATGTGCTGGCTTTTCTGATGAAAGCCAGGCTCCTTTAGGTATGTGTATGCTGAGGCACCTCTCCATAGGATATAGCTAGCTGATGTTTGCTCTTGCCTTGGCAGAATGCTTGCTGTGCTATATATGGGCAAAAGGAACTGAAGGACTTCCTTCCCAGCCTTTGGGCTTCTATCCGCAGAGAGGTGAGTATTACTGAGATAAACTCATTTCTGTTAATTCCCATTAGTCTGTCATACAGGGAAATGATGCACCCTGTTTTCTTCCCTGTTGTTCCTGGGTCGGGGTACTGTGCTTCATTATTCAGTAGGCAAATAAGAGGACATATTTCCAATCTAATGACCAGTGATACAGTTTTTGGGTCTGGGCCATCTATTTGGTGAGACCATAGTGATCACCTTTGCATGGTGCCCTCTTCCTGTCCTTCCATGGCAAGGAGCATGGCTCATGGTGTGGGCACATACTAAACAGAGAAGAAAGCAATTTAGGGTTGGGGATAACAGCAGCTACTGCTCAGAGTTTACATACTGTTTCTCAGAAATTATACCTTACCTGAGAGCTAAGGAGTTGGTGTGGATAACCAATGGAGAAGACCGTGGGTCGGGGGTTGATTTCTGTTGTTGTTCCCTAAAAGTTCTGAACTGCTGAGCATGGTGGCAATCCCAGCACTCTGGGAGGCTGAGGCAGGAAGATCACAAATTCAAGCCCAGCTTAGGCAACTTAATGGCTCAATGAGCTCCTATCTCAAAATACCAAAAGAAAAAAAGAGCAGGGGATGTACTTCAGTGCAAAGGCCATGAGTTTAGTTCCAAGTACCTCCTCCCTGAGGAAATAGGCAGTGGAGGGGGGACCTCATCTGGTTTTGGCTCACCTCAGTAGCCATGGGATCCCTCTGACAGGTGTTCCAGACGGCCAGCGAGCAGGTGGAGGCAGAAGGCCTGGCAGCCCTGCACTCCCTGACTGTGTGTTTGTCTCGCTCTGTGCTGAGAGCCGATGCCGAGGATCTTCTTGACCCCTTCCTTAGCAACATTCTACAGGGTAATGGAACTGTGGCAGCCAGAAAGGGGAGTGAGCACAAGAGAGATGATATTCCTCAAGGGCAGTGGCCCTTCATATGCTCAGCGACTGGGGGCTGCAGCTCTGCTTTGAAGACAGTTTGAGTAGTAACTGCTGCTCAACTGTTCCAACCTCTGTAGACTCTCAGGGAGTCAGGCAACATTTGGCTGCTCCCCAGGTCTGTGACTGCTGCCTTTCTAGACTGCAGGCACCATCTGTGTGAGCCGGACATGAAACTGGTGTGGCCTAGTGCCAAGCTGTTGCAGGCAGCTGCAGGTGCATCTACCCGGGCCTGTGACCACATTACCAGCAACGTTCTGCCTTTACTGCTGGAGCAGTTTCACAAGCATAGTCAGGTAAAGGAGCACAGTCTTGGTGGGCAACAGTGGGCCCTGAATGCTGGAATCCCTTAGGAGAGAGGGACTGATGCTTTAGCTTGGGCCCAGGTGGATCTGGGGTTCCACTCTCATTCACTGCTGCTTGTTTCCTTATTCACTCTTCCCCAGACTTAGACATACATACATCACCAGCTCCAGAGTAGCAGAGTTGAAATCCTTTAAAATAAGTCTGACTCCGGTACCCCTTGAAACATTGCAGAGCACCCAGCGGCGGACAATCCTTGAAATGATCGTGGGTTTCTTGAAGCTGCAGCAGAAGTGGAACTATGACGATAAAGGTGAGGTCATCTTCCTATTTAGGTATCCTGAGGGCTAGTGAGTCCTGTGGACCTTAAAGGATAGCAGGACAGGAACAGCAATCTAAAATAGTGGTCCTCTTTGTCCCAGAGCTGTAGCAAAAGAGAGCACTAAATGGATGAGAACTCTTCACGTTCATAGTGTTCCTGGACACCCAGTGGACCAAGTTCTTAAAATCCACCCTAGTCTGCAGCACTGCTAAGTCAGAGATATGCAGTATAAAGGTGCCAGGTTTGGTGGTGCACACCTGTAATCCCAGCACTTGAGAGGCTGAGGCAGAAAGATTGCTGTGAATTTGAAGCCAGGCATAGTCTCAAAAAAAGAAAAGGCTTCTAACTTTTTCTTTCTAACCTGGCTTCTGTCTCTCCCTAGATGAAAGGCCTCTGTGTGGCTTCAAGGACCAGCTGTGTTCATTGGTATTCACGGCCCTAATGGACTCCAGTGCCCAGCTTCAGCTTGTTGGCATCCGTGCACTCACAGTCTTGGGTGCCCAGTCAGGTACATCTTAAGGGAAAGAGGAAAGATTTGTTCCTTCCTTACAGTTTTCTGTGTTAAGAAAACTATAATGCCAGGTGAGCTGGGATTTCTATTAGTAGTTTTGGCAAGGGTTTGGTGACTGCAGGAGAAGAAAAATGACATTTGTGTTCCCTTCTACACAGATTTCCTATCTTCTGAGGACTTGGAGCAGGCAGTGGGTCACCTGTATAGATTGAGCTTCTTGGAGGAGGATTCCCAGAGTTGGTGAGACTGTAAATCAGGGAGGTAGGGCAAGCTGATCCCTGTCTCTGTGTTGACAGCAACAGATGCAGCAAGGACAAGGGCTCTGTGCTTCTGACTGCCTCTCCTTTGGGAGCTGACGAGCTGGGTAGATGTGGGACTGCTCTCTTTTCTTGGGTGTTAAGAAGCCCTGTCCAACTTAGTGGTGTGGGTGTTTGAGTCCTGTTCTTCAGCAAGGTGACCTTAGGTGCCCCTACTCCTGGATCTGCCTGATGGCAGTCCTCAACAAGAAAATGAGCCCATTCAGCTGATGCTAATGTTCATCTGCTCTGTGCCCCAGCAGGGGGCCAGCACTGGAAGCATCAGGAGCCCTGGCCACCCTCTACCCTGGGGCCTTCAGCAACCATCTAATACCCAAGCTTGCGGAGGAGCTGCACAGAGGTATATGTGGCTAATAATCTTACCTATCCCAGGCCATTCCAGCAAGGCCTGGGGCCCTTCATGCTTGCTATCCCAAAGTGAAACCATGTCTCTCTGGTTTCTCTCAGGGGAGTCTGACTTGGCTAGAGGGGATGGGTCACCCAAGTGTTCACCACATTTGCGCTGTCTCCAAGCTTTGTCAGCTGTTTCAACAAATCCCAGCATCGTCAAGGAGACACTGCCTCTGCTGCTGGAGCATCTCGGGAGGATAAATAAAGGTAACTACTTGGAAGAATCATCACGTAGCTTGGCTGAATGAGGAACTGCAGCCCAGCTTGGAGTCGACACCTCGAAGAAGTGATTCTAATTACAGCTGTATATCATCTATCACCTCAGATGCTTATTTCTTTTGGGGGGAAACATTCAAAATCCTCTCTGCTACCTGTTTTGAAGTATGCATTTAGTCAGGGCCTGAATTGGATCCCTAGCAGGAAAAAGAAAAAAAAATTCAGTTAATTGTTGTCAACCATAGTTAGCCTACTGTGCTATTAACATGAGAAGTTAGTCCTCCTATCCAGAAGCACCCCTGTCCTTGTTAGTAATCCTGTCTTCATTCCCCACTCCATACCCCTTTCAGCCTCTGCTAAGCATTATATCAGACACGCAGTATTTGCCTTTCTGTGAACATTGTAAACTTGGAAGCAAAAGAAATGTACGGATGCCTGGGGCTTAGTTCTATTGTATTAGTCTGTGAGGAGGGTGGGGATTTGCACAGTAATTAAGGAGAGTACCCTGCTGATTTTTACTGGCATCAAAATTAAGATGCACTCTTATAAAACATGGTACTCAATATACAGTTCATCAGACATAACCTGGGTAGTATCTTTGAGCACATTAAAAATGCAGAATCTTAAGACCTCACTGGTAAGAATCTACATTTTGAGTCAGGCATAATGGCACACACCCATCATCCCAGCACTGGGAGACTGAGAGGGAGATTACTGCGAGATCAAGGCCAGCCTGGACTATATAGCAGCACCTTGTGTCAAAAAAATCTGCATTTGAACAGGTAACTTGTAGGCACCAACCAACTTGAGAGGCACCACTGCAAAGCCAGCGTTCCAGCGCTGTTGCCACTGGGAACCTGTGCATGAGCACCCTGGTTCCTGACTAACCTAAGCTCCCTACCTTGGATTGCTCAGCCATCGTAGGTAGACCCTGGTATGTGGTGCTTGGTCAGCAACTGTTAAGTAGTGGAAAGAACACTAAACTCAGACCTTAGTGGGTCTGACTTCTGACTTTGCACTTGTGACCCCCGAAGATAAACTGATAATCTCATTGAGCGTCTGTGTCCTCTCTAAAGTAGAAGCAATACTTCTAGAGTTAATGAGAACGAAGGAGAGAATGTAAGTAAATCTTCATGTGATTGAACCTAGCTCAGAACCAGTCTCAACTCTTAAATCTGCATAAAAGTAAAACAAACACGGATGTGTACTCACAGCCAAGAGAATACAGTGGCTCGCCTTTTTAGTAAGACACCCTTGGTCTCTTCAGTCATTGTCTTTGCTCTTCCTTCCATCTGCTATGTCAGAAATACCTAGAAGTGTTTGTGAGAACATCTTAAAGAGAACACTGACTTTTTCACCACACAGGCAATGTGATTACAGGATCCAGTGACATTATTGCCGTCTGTCAGAGTCTCCAGCAGGTGGCAGAAAAATGCCAGCAGGACCCTGAGAGCTACTGGTATTTCCATCAGACAGCTGTACCTTGCTTGTTTGCCTTGGCTGTTCAGGCTTCCATGCCAGGTAACTTTCTAGACTTCACTCATCCGCTCAGAATTCTGCCTTCTGCTGTTACTGGACAGCACCGCCACCCACTGGGTACTGGTGGTACTGCATTTTGTACCATCAGCGTTTGAATCCTTTGGCCCTACAAATGTGATTCTACTTTTGTCTCAGGACAAAAGGTGCCAACATGAACAATGACAAGAACCAAAATCCAATAGCTAGCAACATTCAGAAAATATGCATACCATTTCCCCTTGATTGCTGTGTCACTAGTTACCGCTGGGTCTTGCAGCCAAGCAGCCTTGGGTAGGTTTCACCGTAAGTTTGCTAACTTGGAGGAAGATACCCAGTCTTTCTAAGCCTCAGCTCCCTCACTTATAAAATGGGGATAAAGAGTCATAGCTACAGCAAACATGATGGCACATATCTGCAATCCCAGCACTCTGCAGAACTGAGCCAAGAGTATCAATAGTTTGAACCAGCCTGGGTAACTCAGTAAGAGTCAAAATAAAAAGAGCTGGGGTATAGCTCCATGAAGGCCCTGGGTTTAGTTTCCACAAGGGGGTAAGGGTGGCAACACAGTCACGTCTGTATCATAGAATAGTTGGTAGGAATTAAGGTAATTTGTTGTGTCTGGCCACACCATGCTAAATATATGACTATAAGAAGGGCCCAAAAGCTGGGAATATAGCTCAACGACACAAGCTCCTGCCTGGCAAGCATGAGGTTGTGGGTTCGATCCCTGGTACCAAAAAAAAGAAGGGCCCATAAAGATAAATCTGAGCTTTCTTAAAATTCTCAAAAAGTCAGTATTTCATGTTCCAACCTTGGAACATTCATATTAGCCTACTCTTAAGGATTTTGCAGTGTTTCCAAGGCTTCCATGGTCCCAGCTTGTCTAGACCACTGCTATTTCTGGGTCTTGCTGTTTCTCAAGACCACAGAACTGCTAAAGGACAGATTTAGGAGCTGTTTTAGCCAGAGGCAAGCCCATCATGATGAGAGGAACTGATTGTTTGAATTTCTGAATCATCGCCATGGCCTTGTGGTTATTGGTGTGTATGTGTGTTGGTGTTTTGTTTTCACAGAGAAGGAGCCCTCAGTTTTGAGAGAAGTGCTGTTAGAAGATGAGGTCTTGGCTGCCATGGTGTCTGTCATTAGTACTGCCACCACCCACTTGAGCCCTGAGTGAGTATAACTGAGGATGTGGCTTAAACCTAGGGAAGACAGCAATCTCCAGAAGTAACAGGTAGTTGCCTCATCAGCTGTCCTTGTACCTGACATAAATGTGGGGGCAGTTACTTAAGTTTGACTGATGAAGCCAAAAGAAGTGATTTTAGCACCATGGTGTGGTTGAACCATTGGCCAATAGTTTTTAGCTGCAGAATTACCTGTGGAGCATTTAAAAATATACGCCACCCTCACTAGGTTCCTCACTGGGTTGTAAAAAGCTCTAAGAGAACACCAGTTTGATCTGTCTGGTCCACTGTTCTAGACCAGAGTCTAGAATGGGGGTGGTTCAGGGCACATAATACTTGTTGAATGTGTGAATAAAGGATCATGGCCTGTCCTGCTGGTCCAGTGGCCCTAGTGAGAACCTTGGGTGAAGGCACTGCTGTGAAGGGGAGGGCTGCCATAGAATCCTACCTCTTTGATAACACCAAGTTCTCTGTCCCCAGGTTAGCAGCCCAGAGTGTCACCCACATAGTGTCCCTCTTCTTAGATGGCAACACCTCCTTTCTGCCTGAAAACAGCTTCCCAAGCAGATTCCAGCCATTCCAGGTGACAGACTGATGAATGAGACTGAAAAGAATCTTGGAATTTATTCTTCAAACATTTCTCAAGCCCTAATTTAGGAGTTATGGAGACAGACAGATCTACTGCAGGATCTGCTTAATAGGGACTCTTATTCCTTTACAGGATGGCTCCTCAGGCCAGAGGCGGCTGGTTGCATTGCTTATGGCTTTTGTGTGTTCCCTGCCTCAAAATGTAAGTCCGCACATTTAGGGAGTCGGATCTCGGGTGACCTCTAGCCTGAAATTTGCCAAGCTAATAGCTAACCTCATTGGAGTAGTTCTCATCCTCTCTCACCCCTGCTGCCACTTTCTATTGGGATTCTCTTGGAGTTCAGGTATTCTCTGGGTCCATTACATGGTCAGGTTTTCTGTAGGTGGAAATCCCTCAGCTGAATCAGCTCATGCAAGAGCTTCTGGAATTGAGCTGCTGCCATAGCTGTCCCTTTTCCTCTACTGCTGCTGCGAAGTGCTTTGCAGGACTCCTCAACAAGCGCCCTGCAGGTACCAGAGAAACTTGGGTTAGTCTCCTCACATCACCTTCCGGAAGAACCTTCACGTTCACTCATTGTTTTTTAAAAGGAGGATTTCTACTAACATAATAGGACTTCACCAGCTCAGACACTGTCTGTGGACAGTCCTGGGGACAAGAATCAAAACAAGAATTGGGCAAAACATTATAGGGGCTTAAAAAGAAGAAAAAAAGCATACCGAGGCCTGAACAGTGGCAGGGTCACAGATAAGGTCAGTGGGAGTAGCAACCCAGTCTCCTCAAATGATAGCACAGCTGACCGTGAGAATACTTTACCAGGCTTTCATGCAGGTGTTGAATCATTTTATCCAGACAAAATGATACTGCCTTTTCCTAAAGGTCTCTCGGGTGCTCTGCACTTAAATGGTTTCCATCATAGCTCATTAAAAGAAAAAGAGTTGCTACTGCATCAGCATGTCCCCTTTCTCAGGGCAGCAGCTGGATGAATTCCTGCAGTTGGCTGTGGATGCGGTGGAGGTTGGCCTGGGCTCTGGGCCCACTCGTCATCAGGCCTTCACACTGCTGCTCTGGGTAAGGAGAGGGTAGATTCTGACTAGAACCAACAATTGTGACTAAGTAAAACATCCCTATTTGATCCTTAGCCTAAGCAGCTGTCTCTCAGGGTTCTGGGGTTTGAATGCTGGGCCCCAGCCTCTCTCTGTCTCTCTCTCTCACTCCAGGTAACAAAGGCCCTAGTACTCAGATACCATCCTCGCAGCTCCTCCCTTACAACTCGGGTAAGTGCTTTCTAGGAGACAGAACTTCATGTTGACTCCCCTGCTTCCAGAAATGACTTCCATCCTCATTTTTAAGATTGTTCTCCAGTGATATACATGACAGGCTTGCTTTTTTCCAGCTCATAGGCCTCCTGAGTGACCCAGAGTTAGGTCCAGCAGCAGCTGATGGCTTTTCTCTGCTCATGTCTGACTGTACTGATGTGCTGACTCGCGCTGGCCACGCTGAAGTGCGGATCATGTTTCGCCAGCGGTTCTTCACAGACAATGTGCCTGCTTTGGTCCAAGGCTTCCATGCTGCTCCCCAAGGTAAGGAGAGTCTGAAAGAAAGGCTCCAGATAAATAGACCTCTCCTTCTCTTGGCCAGTCCCTAAAGTAATTTGGGATCCCAGTGGTACTTTAGACTGTACTGTGGTGCCGGCTGCGTGTTGTAGTGCACACCTGTCACCCTAGCACTTGGGAGGCATAGGCAGGAGGATCGTTGTGATGAGTCTGAGGCCAGCCTGAACTGCATAGTAAAACAACCCTGCAACAAAAAGATCACCAAAGGGAGGGGACCAAAGCTGTACTGTAGTGCGTATCTAAAAAGTTAATTGGGACATAACTTGCTTATTCTTAATTCAAGGAGCTTTTTTTTTTTTAATATCGGTACCAGGGATCAAACTCAGGACCATGTGTTTCCAAGGCAGGCGCTTATGCCGCTGAGCTAAATCCCCAGCCCTCTCACCGCTTTTTATAGGCTAATAATCCCAGCATACAGACACTGAACTGTCAAGCTGAATGTCAGCAGAAACTCTCAGTTTCTCCACTAAGCCTTTCCCTTTTTTACAGATGTGAAGCCAAACTACCTGAAGGGTCTGTCTCATGTACTTCACAGGCTGCCCAAGCCTGTGCTCTTGCCAGAGCTGCCCACAGTAAGTTGTGTAGTGAGCCTCCAAGCAAGGGACACAGTTGTTCCCCCAGAGTGGAGCTAGAAAGGAGGGGAGGAGGAGGACCAGGAGCATCACAGTGTAATCATCCCTCCCCTTCTGTTGCCTTTTAGCTTCTTTCCCTGCTGCTAGAGGCCCTGTCCTGCTCTGACTCTGTGGTTCAGCTCTGTACCCTCAGCTGCCTTCAGCCTCTCCTATTGGAAGCACCTCAAATCATGAGCCTTCATGTGGACATGCTGGTCACCAAGTTTCTGAACCTCAGCTCCAGCCCTTTCATGGTGCGTTGAACATCACATCTTTGGCACCTTATTTCTCTCAGTTCTCCCCTCACCTCCTTCTGGTTGTTGTAGGCTGTCCGGATCGCTGCACTGCAGTGTATGCATGCTCTCACTCGCCTGCCCACTCCTGTGGTGAGTACCTCAGCCATCCTCCCTGGACAAGGAACCTCTTAGAAAAGCCAAAGAAGCACTTACTACCTTCATCAAGTGGGATTAGCCACCCTGCAGTGTAACTGAGATATCAGCTACATGCTACAGTAGCCATGGGGTTCTCCCCACCCTTGGGGTCGGAATGAACCTAGTAAATCCTCTAATAGAATAGCTATCCTACCACTCGTTTTCCTCTAGAATCTCTAAAGTATAGGAGACGTTGCATGTGCTTAGCACGCTTTAGGCTCTGGTTCAATTTGCAGCATACACACACACACATACACACACAGAACACATTTTGCTTTGTTCCAAATATTAGTTACACAGAGCCAAAGAAGCAGCAGTCCTGGTTGCCATGGTTGAACAAGACTTTTTCCTCTGACTCCATAGTTGCTGCCATATAAACCACAGGTAATCCGGGCATTAGCCAAGCCACTGGATGACAAGAAGAGACTGGTGCGCAAGGAAGCAGTGTCGGCCAGGGGAGAGTGGTGAGTTCTAGGTCATGGGAAGGGTTGGGACTGGGTCAAGCCTCGCCGCTAGTGCTGCCAAAACCTTTTCTGCCTGCAGGTTTCTGCTAGGGAGCCCCGGCAGCTGAGCCTTGATCCTGATGTGATCTCGTCTGATAGACAGTCTAACCTGGAATTACTAACTGTTGAGCCGTCTTGCCCATAGCTGGGAGAACACTGGCTTCTACCGGCCTTTCCCACAGCAGCAGTCCAAGTGCTGGGCTTATGCTGCATGGCTGTACCAGAAACATCAGAGTCCTGATTTCTAATGGATTTACCAAGTAATTAAGCAAGACTATTTGTATTTGAAGAAAGATCTTGGATTATGGGGCTCTTCTGGTAATCTCTTACCAGGTGACAGGAGCTCTGCTACTGAGGGATGCGTGCAGATGAGTGTGGCCATGAGGGCTAGGGATGGTAAATGTGTGTACCTAATGGGGAATAAAGACTTCTCTGGGTAACAGGACTGACTGTCAGATACACCCTCAGGAGCACACAGCCGAGGCATCACTACCCTGAACTAGAGGACTAGCAATGTCAGGAATGAGCCAAGGACTCAGGACAAAGAGGTACCACCAGGGCCTCACTAGGCTTTGACCCTGACTTCCCTTTCCCTGCCCTACAGTGAGGTAAAGAGTGAGAAGCGACATATCTTTAACAAATCAATTGCCTTTATTTTTGCTCCCTTCAGTAGCATGTGAGAAATGGCAGTGACCTCAGCAGCACACCTGGTATCTT
This sequence comes from Hydrochoerus hydrochaeris, assembly GCA_004027455.1. Classification (NCBI taxonomy): domain Eukaryota; kingdom Metazoa; phylum Chordata; class Mammalia; order Rodentia; family Hydrochaeridae; genus Hydrochoerus; species Hydrochoerus hydrochaeris. The sequence goes on along the minus strand of PVLA01004143.1, from coordinate 29,794 downwards.
TACCCTGCTGAGAAGCCAGGATCCCAGCTGTAACCTCAGGTGTTTTCCCAGACAGCAAGTGGAAAAAGGAAATGAGCAGCCCCAGCGCTGTGTCTGGAGGGTGGGGTGGCTAGCTGCCTGGCCCCTGGTCTGGGGCTGGAACTTATGTTTGCCTGAGTAAAGGACATCCGTCCTAGGTTTGTTCACACTGTGTCTTCCTTCTGCAGTGAGCAGAAGGTTGGTCCTTGAGTTGTCCATGCGTAGTACCCCAGGGCAGGCCCACTGGCTCTTGATCAAGAGTTGAAAAAAAAAAAAGCTGCCTTTGGAGGCCCTTGAGACACTATAGGCAGCAGAACAAATGCTCAAGCTGTCACTGACACAGTCGGGCTCACACCGCCATCACAGAGGCCGAGTGAGCAGTCACCCAGGGAGGGGGCTCCCAGCTCATTCCGTTCCCATGGGGCAAGTGACTAGAAGGTAACAGCACTCGAGTAAGCCAGTGCCTACAAAAGAAGACAGTTCTCTGAGTTCCAAAGTTATTAGCTGTCCTTTGTATTCATTCCATAGCAAGCGTATATCAGGCACAAAGTAACAAGAGTTCTACTTTCTCTAGCCGTGTCTAATAAATGTACCCTCTGGAACCTTAAAGCCTTTGGAAATTTTGTGCTACTACAAGCACAGTGGTAGGCAGGAGGAGCATAATGAGGGTGGGGAAGGAAGAAGGGAGGAAAGTACTTACATCATCTGTGCTAACTGCCTCAGTCATTGCAATTTGAGGAATGGCTTTCCCGTGTCTCTTGGGCACAAAGAGCTAACCTCATGTGCTGCCTCTAAAGACCTCCGTCATGAGTGGAATACCTCAGCCTCATCTATCACTGGCCTGAACTCCAGACACTGCCATGCAAGTGAGAGGTGAGTGATGACCACAGCATCCTACCAGAATGGCCTTCTGAAAACGGCTTTCTCAGGATTCCAGCATAGTCAGCCTCAAGCTTTCAGCCTCTTTGGTTCACATGAAAGCAATGACTTCTATTACCAGGCTCCAGAACTGCACAGATAAGAGCCACTAGCTACATGTGACTATTTAAACTGGTGAAAATGAAATTCACGTAAAAGCTCATCAGTAAGCTGGGTGTGGTGGTGGGAGTGCTCTACTCCAGCACTCGGAGAGGCTTAGGCAGAAGGGCCACAAGCTCAAGCCCAGCCTAGGCAGCTTAGTGAAACCCTGTCTCTAAATAAAAAGCAGCTGGGGATGTCCAAGGTCCAGGGTTCAGTCCCCACTGTGGGCGGAAGGGGCAGGGGCACCTATCAGTGGCACTAGCCACATTCTAGGTACCTGGTTCTCCCAGGTACAGATTTTTCCTCATCACAGGGTTCTGTTGGACAGCAGTAGTCTCTGTCTTACTTTACCTTCCTGTGTCCACACCCAGGAATACCTTCCAGTTGTCCAAGCAGCCATAGTTGTAAGGATTTCTAAATACCTAGGGCCAAGAAAAACACACAGTTCTACAAACATCTACTTAATCCCCTTCTCATTTTTGAAATTGATGGGTACATTACAGCTCAGGTAGGCAGTTCCAGTCTTTGGATACCTACCTAGGCAACCCTGACCATGGCCTATGATCACTGGATGCAAGTTCAGTTCCCCATCTGCCCACCCGAACCCGACTACTCACTCTGCCCTTTGCCTGCAGGCGACGGCACTCCTTCTTGTTAATGTGTCTTTCAATGCTGGTCTCACCCCGACTGATGAGAACAGCATGCCATATTGTTAGGGCACCCAAGGCCAGTGCCACGGAACTAAGAAAAGAGAGGCAGAGACACTGAGTGAGCAATGACTACTGGCCAATGATCTCTGCCTCGCTATGTGTGGCTACATCCTAGACAGAAGTCATGCTTGAAAAAGCATCAGTGAAAAGAAAGTGAACTCAAAGTAAGTTATGTGGAAAGGAGGGTTGGGAAATGTTCAGTATTTCCTAAAATACCAATGATGCAAGGCAGTGGAGGGTAGCAACGGCAGTGGGGGTCAAACTGGGTGATAAGGTCACATCCCTTCCTTACAGTGCTCGCTGTGCATCATGGGATAACTTTATTCCACTGGTTTTCAGTTTTCCTCATCTATAAATGCACTCACTACCCTTTAGGAAGGTCCTGTGGTCATGAAGTGTTTAACTTACCTTGGTACATAACAAGCATGTCTGCATCCTTAGTGCCTGGTAACCTGGAATAGTGCTAGTATCCTTCATGTTCCCTGCCCCAAAATGCCAAACTGGTGGCTGCCAACCTCAGTGAGAGTAGAATAGTGGCAGGTCACTTGGATGCCTGCATCTGGGTACCTAGAAAGGTATTCCTGAAAGTGCCTCTCCCTCAAAACTACCAAAACTCAGTTCATACCTGCACAGGAACCAGAGGTAGACAAGACTCTTGTGAGTTATCCTTTCACGAAAGGAGAAGGTAGGTGGTGGGGTCTGGTGATAAGTCTACAAAGAAACAAAAAAAACCTGGCTCCTTTGCTCTGTGGTCTCCGGTAACTGCAGTACAAACCCCAGTGCCTACAGGCAGAAAATAATCTAAACCCAGGCAGAGAAAAATGGGGATTAAAGCCGCCACAGAAGAGCTGGGGCAGCAGCCAGGGAGGTGGACCGAGCCTGGTGACACCATCACATGGACAACACTGGACAGAGCAATTCTTAACAAGATGACAAAGCACAGGAGGAACTGACCCTGGGCCATTAAACCAACAACACGAACAGGGCTCCAGGGGAAGCCACCCAGATCTGTAGCCAGAACTCCATTAAGTGGCCGCATCCCAGAGAGGAGTCCAGGCCCACAGCCAACACGTACTAATGAAGGGGTAGTGAGGTGTGCCACAAGCTCCGTAAGGACTGGAAAGGCAGCTTGAGTATAACAGGGGCCCAAGATGTGCTTGAAATAAGAGTCCCAAGAGACACAGGATAACCCAGATGCCCATGACCAGCCTGCTGTCTGTCCCCTGGAGCCCCATTACACAGACCAACACAGACTCCCTGCTGCTCAGGCCATCACCAAGGCAGGGTCCAGCCTCAGCCCAAAGAGAAGGCGACAATGGGACAGCCAAAAATTCACACCAGGGACTTCAGCTTGCTCCCAGTCACTGCAGCCTCCCCGCACACTCCTGATGGTCTACCTAGGCCTCTCGGCCTGCCCCACAACTAAACGAGCACACCCAGCTGCCTGAGCAACTCTGGGCCCAGGCCTGAGCAGCAGGAGGCAGGGGGTGGGGACAGCCCACCTGGTTGGCGAGCGTCTGTGGTTTGTTCTTGTCGAGCTGTTTCATTCTCTAAGGGATGGAAAACAGTGCTGGTTACACTTGCAGCCCCTAGTAGAGGGGTGCCACCAGCCCCATTCCTTAGGGACAAGCTCTGTACCCCATGTTCTAGACTCCTGAGATGCCCTGCTCCGCACCACAAGCTCACCTCAATGGCAGCATAAGCCTCCCGGAAAAGGTCCCAGCTTCCGTAGCTGCAGTAGACACACCCCAGAGTCATGAAAAAGCAGAAAGAAAAGAAGTACCGGTGGTTATAGTGACCCACACAGTTGTTTAGCCAGGCTGGTGGAGGACTGATTAAGGACAAATTTAAACACAGTCTCAGCAAATGTCCAGACCCTCCTGGTTCATCCTTGGTTCAAAACAACATTACTCAAGCAAGAACTGTTTTCCAAAGGCAGGAAGATGGAATGGTTTCCCACATTTGAGGTGACTTTATTAGAAGCTTTTCAAGCCCTACTAGGGAATCATGAAAACTGAACACATTGAGTACAGTAAAATGAATCTGCCAACACTTCAGCCTAGCTGGGGTTAGCCAAACATCTGAACAGGACAGAAGGGGACTGATGTTTCCACTCGGCACCCCTAACAGACCCACAGAAGCCCACATCTCCTTCCACTCAGTATCTGTTAGTATGGCAAAACTACAAAAGAAAGACCTATTTGAAGATTTCTTGCTTCCAGAAGATCTGTCCCACACAGCTTGTATGCTCTCCCCAGAAGGTGGTCAGCCCCCACAGCCCCCCTTTTACTAACTTCTTATAAACCAGTGTTTTCTGCAGCGTGACGCCAGAACCTGTGGGTTTGGGGCCACTAACCCTATGCAGTGCTCTGGAGCTAAAGGCCTCAAACGGATGACAAAAAGGATACGGCAGTGATGATCCATCTTCAGCACACACCTGTGAGGGAGGGACACAGGCTCTGTTACGGTAACCAAGGCTCTTGAGGTATCAGTGCCTTTCCTACAAGGACCAGCATCCTGGTGAGGTGGAAAGGGCAGAGACTTTGAAGACAGCCAATCTTTGCTTCAAATCCAGGTTTGCAGTTTACTAGCTACATGATAATGGCCATAATGAGTCATCTCTCTGAGCCTCACTTTCTACCCCTAATTCACAGGACTAGCCTGAGGACTGTGGCATATCAAAAGTACACTGCATGGAACATACACTTTAACAAGTCCTTGAGACATGTGTTAGCAAACTCCAGTTCCAGGTTTTGCCCTAGGACTAGGGCAAAAGGTCATCACTGGGGTTCATGGAGAGCAGAGCCAAGACCCACCTATTGCAGATGCTGCAGTGGTGTGTCCGGGCTGGCTTGGGGTAAATGCACTTCTTACATATGGAGACTGTGGCAATATCATTCCTGCCCTGTGAAAAAGAAGAGCACCATAAGCACTGTAGCAGCACTAGTTTTGTACATGAAAAGACCCCAAGGCATTCTCCATCCCATTTCTGAGATGGGCTCTCATAGCCTACAGCTCTGTCTCTTTCCACTGCCCCAACAGAAACTCACCTGGGGTGGGTACCCAGGTGGGGTGGTGATGGCCTGGTAGTAATGGAAGACGATGAGGATTAGATTCCAGTGACTGTAGAAGAAATGCCAGCAGAGTCGTGGCACTGAGTAGGTTCGGAGGATGAGCGGCAGGACACATAGATAGGCGATGGCCACGATGGAGCTGGTCAGCACGATCACCAGTACCACAAACACCTGCCAATACCAGTGAGGTCAGGTAGACACAGCAGGAAGCTACACTCAGAGGAAATGCAGAAATTTCTCTGTGGGTAGGAACCTTGCCTCCAGAACCTAACGTGGGTCCATCCCTCTGCTCCCCTAAAACACCCCTTTTCCTGCTGCCTGAGCTTCACTTACCACCCCAAACCAGCGAATCACGTTGTCCACCAGCCAGTAGATAGGTTCAAAGGCAGCGTCAACAGCAGTTTCACTGCCCCCAAAGGAATTGTAGAGCAGGGAACGCAGGCAGAGTTTGCCGTAGCGCCAGCGCTGCACCAGGCCCCGGAGCAGAGGTGGGCAGCGGCGCCTGTAGCCCAGAAGCAGAAGCAGGCGCAGGCAAAGACGAGCTGGACCCAACAACAGGCTCCGCTGGCCACGCATGGCTCCTAGAAGGGCACACCATTGTGAAGATCTGGCCTGAATCCTACTGCTCCTACCTCACCAGTGGGAAGGCCCAGGGCACCAGCCTGCAGAGCAAACACCCAGGTTCAGGCCCAGGTAGGCGTGTGGGAAACAGAAAGGTCACTTTACTTTTCTGCAGAATGCTGTTCAGTGTCAGTGCTGCAACAAGATTTCAGGAGGTAAGGACTGGAAATTCTGAGCCTGTAGATACCGTATTTATACTAAACTATAGGTAAACAATTCTAACATACATACCTACATACCTAGAATAAAGGGCCATGGTAAAGGAATATGGGAGAGCCAGATGGCTCCAAATCAAAGGAGTCTTTTGAGCTGTCTGTGTAGACAGAACAGTAGGTGGAGCACAACCAACACAGACAAAGCTGCCCTCTGTGTCGCAGTATGGCCACTGTTGCAGTTTTCCAGGGATTCCTGCCTGTCCTACCCCACCAAGTGAATGTGGTTCCTACACCTAGATCTTCCCTGGTGCCATCTGAGTTTTGGCAGAAGATACTGTTCCTTCCTATCCTACTCCCTCTGGGCTGATGTTACAGGCCAGCAGATTCAACCCAGTAGTAAGGGATTCCATCTCACCTGAGGACAGTCAGCCACCCTTGCATGACACTGGATGCCTTGTCTCTCATTCCATTCCCAGCCTCCTCCCAAGGATGGAGCAGGCAAGACAACTATAATAGCCACAATCAAATATAAGAGTAAGGTATTCAGATCAAGAGAACACTAACGCAGGAGACAGAAGCTGGAGGGATTTCCATGTTAGTAGCTCATGAGGCCCTCCCACTATGTCTTCCCTGCTCCACCCTAGTTATTCACGCTCCAGAACATTTTCTGCAGCTGCTGCCCTTGGCTCCAGGCTTCCCAATCAACCTGCCCAGCTCGCCAGCCCTCTCTATGGCTCCTCTGCAAGTGCTTCCATTTCTACACTCTGTACCTTATGCAGTGTGGGAGATCACTGCCCAGGCAATGACCAGAAGCAAAGACACAGATCCTCTAACAGACTCTTCCTGTGACTATCTCAATTCTGCAAATTAAGTCTTTTACCACAAAAGAAATTATCTGATTTTCCACTAGCACAGTCAGGGAAGGCTGCTCTGTCCTTAGCAACTCCACTGACTTATTTAACAGGCAGTCAAAACCCAGCAGAAACTAGAGGAGGCTGTTAGGCTATAGGGATGGTTTCAATTCAGTAACTGGAGAAATGTACTCTCCTTGCACCCTGGCACATCCCCACAAGAGCTTTTCAAAGAAAATACTTAATTACCTCTTTCTATAGGCTCATAAGCCCTAAGCAAAAAGAAACTCAGCAGACAAAGGCTACAAAAGAGAGAGAGAGAGACTGACAATTTGGGAGGGGCTGACCCACGATGCCAGGATAAAGAAACTGGTCCTTCCCAATATCTCCTAGGAAGCTGAGAGAATTAAAGTGGAGTATAGAAAAGAGACAAAGCTGAAAACCTCAGACTTATGTTCTCTGAGTTGGACTCTTACTATTTGGAACTATGATTTGGCTGAAGCATGAATTTACAAAATAATAGCCACAATCAAATATAAGAGTAAGACAAAACAGATTGCCCCACAACAAATCTAGGTTACTTTTGGACTGTGCACCACTGCACATTCCCTTACTATGGATGAGTTTTCTATTTGCTAAAATAGGAACAGTATGCCAATCAGATACATTTCTCACCTTAATAAATGTAAATTATATTCTATGTCAGAACTCCCTTTTATTTTTTTTTTAAGAGAATATATTTATTGAGAGAAAGCTTCTGTCTGAAGAGAGACATAAGGGGGTCCTGAGTGGATTGCCCCCCCCAGAACTCTCTTTTAAAGAAAAAAGATTCTCAGGCCAAGGGGTTTGGCGCAGTGCTGTAATTGCCTGCTTGGCAAATGTGAGGTTGTGAGTTCAATCCCTGACACACACACACACAAAAAAAAAGATTCTCAGATTCTCTACTTTTCTGATAGTCTCAACCACCTCCTGAATTTCTGAGCTCTTCATTAAATGCCTACTTCATAGACCATATTTACCAACTCTCATACCCTGACTAGTTTTGGTTAAATTCTGCCCCTAAGTAGTTCTGTGACCTTGGGTAAATCACTGAACCCTAGTAGAATTCAATATCCTCGTATTCTCATTCAATAAGGGGATAAGATTAAATGCTGAAGTCTGTTCCAACTTTAACCTTTTATGAATATATAAAGCACTTAACACAATACCAGTGTCCTAGAAGTACTCAATAAATACTTGTCTGGGTTGGGGTGCTGGGAATTGAACTTAGGACCTCATGCATAACACATGAGCACTGTACTGCCCAGTTATATCCCCAGACCTTTATTTTTATTATTTTGAGACAGGATTTTGCTTGTTAAAATGCCCAGGATAGCCTCAAACCTGGGACCCTCTGACTTTGGCCTTTCAAGTAGTAGGGATTACAGGAATGCACTACCACACCCAGCCTCAATAAATACTTTTTGATTGAATTATCTGAAGGATGCAGAAGCAAAAAGACTGGTCAGATGTCTCTTAATCCCTCATATATCATCAGGGCCACTCCTGCCAATGTGATAATAATAAAGCATCTGCTACTATCATTTTTCCTGATTAAAAAAGAAATGGACACCAGGCATGGTGGTGCACAACTGTACTCCCAGCACTCAGACAGTACACTGAGACAAGAGTACTGCCAGAGTTCAAGGCCAGCCTAAGCTACATTGTAAGACCCTGTCTCAAAAAAAAAAAAAAAAGCAGAAAGAAAACAAAGAAAGAGAAACCATTATTAAAATTATAGTGCTAAACAGTGGACACTTGAGAAAATAGAAATCACCTAAACACATAAATGGAAGCTTACCACTGCAGAAGAACAAGAAAGATTTGAGTGAACAAGCTAGGCTGCCTCTAACTTCAGCTGGTGGGATATGGGGAACATGGAAACGTTAGGGGAAAGACACGCTGTCCATGGCCATAACTGAAACTGAAATTTCAATTCAGGAAATTGAGGTAAAGCAAAATTCAAAACATTACGTGTGGAGGAAGGAATGTGATCTCAAAGTGCACACAGGAGGAAACGACAAAACACAGTTCTACCTCATCCAGATAGTGACTAGTCCCATTCCTCAGTAGTACTCAGGTCACAATGGCCATCTGCCACCAGATTAGGGTTTGCAGCAGCACTCCGCTCACCCCAGAGCTCCAAATCACCATGTGTTTCCAGGGGGTGAGTAAGGGGTGATGCAGAGCCATCAGGAGGCAGCTTAAACAGCAAAGTCGTGGCAAATTTCATCTGGAGAAAGACTGCTCTCAGAATGTTTGCAATCTCAATCAGGAGATGTCACACATCAGTTAAAGAGCAGTATTTTATTCATGTACAGACTTCCCTTCTGGGCTAACATGTTTTAAAAAGGGAGAAAAAAAATGTAGTAACTACTTCATAAAGCACTGGGGAGGCTGAGGAAGGAGGATCACAAAATTTGAGGCCAGCCTGGACTACCAAGTAAGTTCAAAAGGCCAGCCTGAACCTCATAGTGAAACCCTGTCTCAAAAAGACAAAAAATAAAACAAAAGAAAAGAACTGCTCAACCAAAGTTAAGACAGGGCCAACACAACCACAGGATCTGATCTCTCGACTGGAGGCTGCAGCTTTAAGGACCAGGAACAGACTCTTTCAGCGAGGGTGGCATGGACAAACTGATGGACTGAAGACCAGAAAACTTAGGTTCTGGTTTGGACTCTGTTGAATTACCTTCGCGACTTTGGGCAGGTCAAACCCTGTCTCTGAATGTGAATTTGCAAACCTGTGAAATGGGCAAGATGGGCTGGTTGACTGTGTTTCCCGCTCCGTGTCTTAGTCTCCGGGAGGGTGCGCTCTGTCAGAGGCAAGGTCCTGCAGGGCGGGCGAGGAGAGAGCACGAACCCTGGCTTGAGACAAGGCCCCGGGACGTGCGCGGCTAGACCCTAGAAAAAGAGGATGCCGAGCAAGGGCCGGGGCTTCCCCTTACCTGCCGCCTTCCGAATCCTCAAACAGGCAAATCGAGCCCCGCAGCCTCTACTGCCGTCCACCACCAGCCCCCCCGCCCCGCGCTGAGAGCGGATCAATCCTACCCACCATGGCCTGCAGCCCTTATCGCCAGCCAGGGAACCGGGACCCGATGCCAGCCCATCCCCGATAACCAGCGCAGGCGCAATCACTGGATTTCCCCGAAGTCCCGCCCCCGATTTGGTCCCGCGGGGAGCTGGGAAATGGAGTTCACACCAGACAATTAGCTTCCTGTGATCACGTGACATGACTCACCAATGAAAGTATATCATACTGCGGAACCGCTTCCAGATATGACCAATGAGAAGTTCGCTTTGTTTTCATCCGGGTTTGGAGACAGGAGCCGTCATGGTGCCACCGGTGAGATACTGCATCCCTGGTAAGTGTGCAGTTCCCGTACGGAGTCATAGATGGGAACAAAGACTGGAATTCTGGATGGCTACCAGTGTCTGGGAGCCGGTGGCCGATGCAGTGTTCTTTCTTGCAGGCGAACGTCTGTGTAACTTGGAAGAGGGTAGCCCGGGCAGCGGCACCTACACCCGGCATGGCTACATCTTTTCGTCGCTGGCCGGCTGCCTGACAAAGAGGAGCGAGAATGGCGCGGTAAAGGAGGCTCCTTCCCGTCTGCTCTTTCTCTGTCATTCTCTTAGATCGCCCGTCAGTTCTGGTCATTAGATGCATCTTTCGTGCCTCACCGTAGAATGTTTTGGTCTCTTCAGTTCCTCCTGTGATCGCCAATACTGTGCACGATGCCACCACACACCACTTAGGTTGCTGGCTCTTGGTTGTGCTCCTGACTCCAAGAGGGAAATTAGGCAAGAGAACACGCAAACTCAGAGTAGCCTGTTTAGCAGAATTTTGTCCACCTGTCCGCCTTCCTCTGGCTCCACTATCTCCACTTCACTGACTGCAGAGCTATATACACATGCCATCTATCTAGAACACACTTTTCCGTAGTCTCCATAACTCCTGCCTCTTTCAGAAAGCCCCTTAAGTATCATGTTCTCAAAGATGTGCTTGTAGGGCTGGGGATTTAGCTCAGCGGCACAAGCGCCTGCTTGGCAAGCGCGAGGTCATGAGTTCTATCCCCGGTACCAAAAAAAAGATATGCTTCTAGACCACACTTCTTGAAGAAAGAGCTTGGGGGTTGGGATGTTAAACATTCACCAATAGCTCTATTCCTGTCCTTCAGCATGTAAGTAAACAGTTATATGTTCCCCACCACACTCTTCCCTAGACAGAATTAAGTTGCACAAAAGCATGTCCCTCCACACTTTCAGTATCTAGCATAAGGTAAATGCTTGTTGGATCCATGAATCTGTCCTCCCTAGTTCCACAAGTTGGCCCAAGATAAGTGCAGAATCAGGTAAATAGTCTTTTGGTTTGTTTGTTTTGTGGGTGCTAGAAATCACACTCAGGACCTTGTACTTGCCAGGCAGGCACTGCACTTCGAAGCTATATGCCTGGCCCAGGTAAATAGTTTTTGAAGGAGCAGCCTAAAGCACAATAGAAGATATAAAAATAAAACATCTTGGGTAATGGCTGTCTAGACCTTTTGACTCTGCCTGAGATACTAAACCTAAAACTTCTAGCTTTAGATTTTTCTGCATCTGTAAAAAGAGGAGCTTTCTATTCAACCAATTTTGGGAATGAGTTTCTTCTTTTCCTGAGTTTCTTTTTTCATAGTTATCACATTTTCATGGGTTAGGCATCGTGCTGATAGGGTCTGGCTTGTACATCATATAGTAATGAACCCAACACACTTAGTTTGTGTTATCATGGGGAACAGCCACAGCATATAAATAAGTGCTCAGATGAGTGTATGGTTACAAATGTGATGACTACATGGAAAGAATATGATACAGCATCATGAGAATATGGAACAGGTGAACCTTCCTTAGTGACACTTAGGGCTGGATTGTCTAGGGGTGACTGGGGAGAATGCAGTTCTGGCAGAAAGAACAAGTTGAACAGAGAGAGACCCTGAAGTGAAAAAAACTTAGTAAATTGAGGAAATTGAAAGAAAACTTAAGCACAGTGAGCAAAGGAGACAGTGGTAAAATATGAGGCTAAAAAGATCCATCTTACACCAATAATCAAAGAGAAAACTATAAATATTCCCTTAAGCTAGAAGAAAACAACTGTTGCCATTATTAAGTGACACCTACTTGGTATTTCTGTTCTCGTTGTTAGAGGAATCATCTATGATAAGAGGCAGTACAGTTGCATGCCAAGAAAATCACCAGAAACCTAAGTATTCCTAACCCGGAGTGGTTTGATTGCATCTTCCAGCAGCATTCTCCCAGTGGCTTCTTGTCCTCTTACTAAATTTAACTCATAGTCCATCTGGCCTAGTATTCTCACCACACCAAGATGTTCCTATGTTTTTCTCAGGCCACAAATACTTTCACCCAAGGCTTAGCCACATTTGTTTTATTATTTTCTCTGTAGCTTCCTGTGGTATCTGTCATGAGGGAAACAGAGTCCCAGTTACTGCCAGATGTGGGAGCTATTGTCACCTGTAAGGTAAGTTGGTCCTAAATCTATGCTTATCACACTGACCCAGTGCTAAAGTCATAACCAATCTAGAGCTGCAGTGCCTGATGCTGTCCCCACTAGCTGTACAGGGCTATCTAAATTTAAATTAAGCCTGGCATGATGATACACTTCTGTAATCCCAGTTACCTGGGAGATTGAAGCAGAAAGGTCACAATTTTGAGGTCAGCCTGGGCAATTTAGTGAGACCTTATTTCAAAATAAAAAAGACAGCCGGGCGTGGTGGCTCACGCCTGTAATCCCAGCACTCAGGAGGCTGAGGCAGGAGGATCGTTGTGAGTTCAAGACCAGCCTGGGCTACAAAGTGAGCTCAAGGCTAGCCTGAACTGCATAGCAAGATCCTGTCTCAAAAAGACAAAAAAAAAAAAAAAAAAGGCTAGGATGTCCCTCAGGAATAGAGAGCTTTTCTAGCATGTGCAGGGCCCTCACTTCAATCTCCAACATACAAAACAGGAAGAAAGTACTTAATTAAAAAGTATACTGATGATCATTATATATATCTAAAATTTACCAGTAAAATTTTAAAAATAAAAATAAATATTGCTGAGTGCCAGACAAGTTGGCACATGCCTATAACCCCAGCACTGAGAAGGCTGAGGCCATCCTAGGTTAGATAGTGAGTTCAAGTATAGCAGATGATCCTCGGGGAAGGACAATGAGAGGATGAGAAAATGAAAACAGACAGAAGCTGAGGCCAGGTGGAGCCTGAAAGGACTGTGCCCTGCGGGGCATTACTTGGTGGAGGCAGGATTAAGGATGTTTACTTTAAAGCCACTCCCTCTTTCCCATATGACAATTTTCTTTTTCCTGTCCCTGTGGTGCCAAAAAGGCTCCAATCAGCCCCCTGTGTGTCATCAAATGCCCGCCCTAAGTGCCACCGCTGTCAGAGTTTATAAATATACCCCACACCCCGCTTTCCAATCAGAGAAGGCCAGGGCTTCTAGAGCCATGGAGTTCTCTCCACGTCCTCATAATAAAAGCTACTTTTATATTTTTCTCTCTTATTGCGCGGAAAACCTAACAGAGCCCTCTCTCCTGATGGGACAAAAGGGACTGCTCTACCACTGCAGCACCTTTATTTATATACTCAGAAGGAGGATGTCACTTTCAACCCTGCTGCCAAGCAACCCATTGTTTGGATTGTCTAAGGGCTTGGTGGTTTTCTGGGCTGAAGCAACTGCTTCTGGTGGCTTGCCCCGGATGCTCTTTATTTTGGGGATGGCCATACCCCCCAAGCCCTGCGATCAATTTCCAGCTTCATTGGCTTCCAACAGTCAAGCTCAGCCTGGAGACTACATAGTGAGACCTTGTCTCAAAAAAAAAAGAATTGCTGGGTGTGTTGGTGGATGCTTGAAATTCCAGCACTCAGAGGGCCGAGGCAGGAGGATCTGATCCTTCTGTCTCAGCTAGCCACCACCCCTGTAACAGGCCCAGCCATACTACCTCATTTGATTTCTCTAGTAACTGTATTAGGTAGCTACTGGGGTTTTTATTCTACAGGTATCACTTGGGCAAAGATGTTAACTCATCTTAAACTCTACTTGGTGGAGTTACCGAACTAAAATCTTAGTAGCTCCCGGTTTATTGCAGCTCCCTTGCACTAACAGCTGCTCACGTTCTAATGGTGACCCTTTCTCTGTCCCGTAGGTCTCTAGCATCAATTCACGTTTTGCTAAAGTGCACATCTTATATGTAGGCTCTACACCCCTGAAGAACTCTTTTCGAGGAACTATCCGGTAAGAAGTATTCTTGTCTTCACAGCTGTCCTGGCACCGGGAATGGGAGAGTTGGGAGGTATTTCGGTTTTTTTGTTTTTGTTTTTTAGACACAGGGTCTCATGCTTGGCTAAGAGTTGAATTTTTAGAAATAATTACTATTCCTACTCCTGCCTACTTTTGTCTCTCCTTTGTGCTTTGGTTCTTCCCTGTGGTAGCCAAAGAAAATGTTCCATGAGCTAAGACAAAAGGGAAAAATTAATAAAAGAGAATTTAAAAATAAGACAAACTGAGCTAAGGTAAAAATAAGCAGCATAAGGGTGATTCAGACCAAACATGGTAGAAGGCATTTTAGCAAGTAACTTAAAAAGAAAAACACATTTAATACAGATTAAACCCAAATGTTATTAGACCTTAAGAAGTTGATGGGGTAGGTGTGGTGGCACATACCTGTAGTCCCAGCACTCGGGAAGCTGAAGCAAGAGGATCACCATGTGTTTGAAGCCAGCCTGGACTACACTGTGAGTTCAAGGCCAGCTTGAGCTACGCAGTGAGAGCCTGTCTCAAAACAGAAAAAAAAAAAAGCGAGGTGAGAAGGCTGGGAGTATAACCAGAGGGTGCAGTGCCTGCCTGGCAGGCACAGTGTCCCAAGTTCAATTCCCAGTACCCAAAATATCTGAAGAAGTTGTTTGTAGGGAAACAACAAGGGTTTTTGTTTGTTTGTTTCCTGTGGATTGTTTGAGGAAGAATAAATACTGCAAGCCAGGTAGTTTAGCTGTCAAGGCCCTTCTTAGCCTCGAGGTTCCATGTGAGTCTATAGTGCTTCCAGGAAGGGCTCACCATTCTTACCAAACCTCTTCTTCTTTTCTCTAGTGGGAGAATACACATTGGCGTTCTGTGTGGCACAAGAATGAGGAAATGTTTTTCCTTTTTTTTTTTTTTTTTTGTCTTTTTGAGACAGGGTCTCTCTATGCAGTTCAGGCTGGCCTTGAGCTCACTTTGTAGCCCAGGCTAGACTCGAACTCACAACAATCCTGCCTCAGCCTCCCGAGTGCTGGGATTACAGGCGTGAGCCACCACGCCCAGCTTGTTTTTCCATCTTACTGTGGACTAAGTCTGCCTGTCCTTCCTGCTTTTCTGAGTGGCAGCTGGGTCCCCATTATCACTTATCCTGTATGCTCTTAACGCTGTAGTTCTCTGGCTGTTAGAACCTACAAGGGTCTCACAGATAATCTGGTTTTTTTGTTTTTTGATACCGGGGATTGAACTCAGGACCTCATACTTGCCAGGCAGGTGCTTATGCTGCTGAGCTAAATCCCTGGCCCCTATTTTTGTTTTTTTTGATACTGGAAATCAAAACTCAGGACCTCATACCTGTAAGGCAGGCACTGTGCCACTGAGCTATATCCCCGGCCCACTCACAGATAATTAATGTTTCTGTTAATTCTTTTTTTATAGGAAAGAAGATGTTCGAGCCACTGAAAAAGACAAGGTTGTTGGTTGATTTAGGCTTTTTTTGCACGGTTTTAGGAATCTCATTTTTGTAACAGTCTTATCATAATGAATTTAAGAAATCTATAGAAATATAGATTCTGCAAATTCGAGGCCAGCCTGGGCTACATAGTGAGCTCAAGGCCAACCCAAACTGCATAACAAGGCCCTATCTCAAAAAAAATAAATAATTGACTACTAGGTATTGCACGCACCTTTAATCTCAGCATTCTGAAAGCTGAGACAAGAGGATTGCCACGAGTTTGAGGCCAGCCTGGCTACATAGTGAGTTCAAGGCCAGCCTGAACCGAATATCAAGACTCTATCTCAAAAAAAAAAAAAAAAAAAAATTGTTGACTAGGATAATAACATCTACATCCTGCAATTAGAAAGTAGACAGACTGGGATATGGCTCAGTGAGAGATTGCTTACCATCCATAAGGCCCTGGGCTCAAACCCAGTTGCCTCAACAATAAAAACAGACAAAATAGAAAAAATAAACTGGCTTTACCAGGGGGTTACTAGTTTCATATAGACCTAATCTAAAGCTTTCACTTAACACTCCTGTTCTTTGTGTGCAGGTTGAAATTTATAAGAGTTTCCGCCCAGGTGACATTGTCTTGGCCAAAGTGGTATCCTTTATTCTCACTAAACTTCTGTCAATAGAAGAAATTAGAGAAACAATTGAAGTAGCTGTGCAGAGAAAAAGTTCCCTGCCCATTTTCCTTACCGGTGTTATATGACTAGATATCCCTAGGTGATGCACAGTCCAATTACTTGCTGACCACTGCTGAAAATGAGCTTGGAGTGGTGGTGGCCCACAGTGAATCAGGTAAGTCAGTCCATTCTTCCACATCTGAACTTATCCTTGGTTTAAGATTGTATCACCCAGTGATGTTGTAGCACTCTTAGTTTGTACAAATACATTCTGTGAGGTTCACACAATGACAAAAGCAGCTTTCAAAACATGTCCCCATCACTGAGCAATCCATGATGCCTACTGCCGAAATTAGAATGGTTTTCCTGCACCTAAGGAGACAGGGAACTCACTCCATAACCCAGTGGAATAAACAAGGTTTCTTCCAGGTAAGGTGAGTTGCAGGTGTGAAGGTTAGTGTTGTAGGTTAAACCCAGGGCCTTGGCCAAGCAAATGGTCTGCCCTTGAGCTACAACCCCAACCCAAAACTTGATTTCATACCCAGCTGAAAAGAGAAGAGTCTCAGGAAAATATCTGAGGTTCCAGCTCCCTCACTGGCTTTTTCCTTGCAGGTGTCCAGATGGTTCCCATCAGCTGGTGTGAGATGCAGTGCCCGAAGACCCACACCAAAGAATTCCGGAAAGTGGCCCGAGTACAGCCTGAATTCTTACAGACCTAGGAAGCCACATTTTACCCCAGGGAGGGAAGTAAACTATTTCCAAGGGTATATGTATAAAAATGACATCACAATCTCGTGGTCTTTACTCACATACCTAAGGCCAGCCAACAATCACTTCTGCAAAAATCTGTTAGTAATTTACTCTACACACAGACCATTATTCTTACGAACCTTAAGGTGAATTGCATCCTCCTGAATGATGAAACTTTTCTTTTAGAAGTATCAACAAACAAAAACTGTGTAATGTTAAAATAGCCTATTTTTCCTGACAGTTAGTAGAAATATGTATATTTTTGCTATGACAAAACATTTTTACATACAGGCATGTAGCACACATCTATAATCTCAGCTCTCAGGAGGCTGAGGCAAGAGGATTGTTATAAGTTCAAGACCAGCCTGAACTACATAGCAAGACCCCTGTCTTAAAAAGCAAACAGGTCAGACATGGTAGCATGGTCCCAATATTCAAGAGACTGAGACAAGAGGATCTCTGCAAGTTTGAGGCCAGCTTGGGCTACATAGTGAATTCAAGGCCAGCCAGCCTGTATTACAGACCCTGTCTCAAAAAACGAAAAGAAAATGAACCAGTGTCAATGTGGAGACTCTCTAATTACATGCCCGAGGCTGTGTTCAATACTCAGCATAAAGAAAGCACCTAGCACCGGTGAATACATTACCTCTTAAGCTTTACAGTGAGACAGATCTGTTTGAATGCTTCCCTGCCATGTGAGGACTGTGACTGGAGACAAATTAATTCATTCCTAAGTAAAACAGAAATGATTGCTACTTCCCACAAGTTTAGAGGTAGCATATGAAAAATAACTACTACTATTTCTCACACATTTGATTGGGAACATCTTTCAGGGAGGCGCTTGGTAACAGAGAACGAGGGAAAGAGAGGGAGAGAGGGACGCTCAGCCTGCTCATCTAGGAACTGGGGGGTGGGAGGAAAGCGGGGAACAGGAAGGAACCCTTGTCCTGCAGGAGTATTTCTGACATTCAGAAAAGTAGGCTTTCTTCCTGACGGCCCACCCTGTGTCCCGGCATGTGATTTTATTTACTTTCCCTCTTACTCATCCCAAGCTTGCTCTGTAGCCAGCTTCTCACCCTTCACTTTTAATTTTTTTCTACCCCAAATATAAAACCTAACTTTGGCACCATAAAAAAAGAGAAGACGGGGGGAGGGGCACCAGGGGCTGAGAACATAGCTGAACAGCAGTACAACTTTCCTAGCCTTGAGTCCAGTCCTCTAGGCCAGGAGTGGCCGTCCTATAGCATGTGTGCTATAGCCGGCTGTTCATTATCAAAGTTCCAGAAGACTTGCCATCACTGCCCTACCAAAAATAAAATAGAAAGTGGCTAGGCCTTTTTTGTTCAACCAAGCATGTCTAACCTGGGGTATCAGGTATCTACAGCTTAATTTGAATCAGGATATACTGTCATTTATGTGTCTCTCTCCTGTTCACAAGTTCTAGCTAACTGCAAACAAGGCTGGTTTTCACTTGGGCCAAACCATACCCAGCTGGACTTATTTCCCATCACAGTAGTTTCTAGTGAGAGGATGAGTTCAGTAGTGTATTTGCAGTATATAATTGGAGTTAGGATGGAGAGAGGCTGGATGATGCCACTTTACGATCACTGTTTCCTAAGAGCAACTGAAACAGCTGAGGAGCTCCCTTGATCCGTTGCAAAGCAAGTTAGATCCCTTACCTGTAAACAAGTGTTATGTGCCCATCTCCCCAAGTAGCTGGAACTCCTTTTGGGACACGACTGTCTTATCTTTGAGCTTCAGAATACGCTATTGACTCAACACAGCTCAAGAACTTAGTAAATTTTTGGTGGAGCCCAGCCTGACAGTGCACACCTGTAATCTCAGCTTCGGGAGAGGATGAGGCAGGAAGATCAGTTCAGGAGCAGCCTGGACAACTTAGCCAGAGAAATGTCTCCACTCAGGCGTAACCTTGCCCAAGCCAGTGGTTTTATTGAAGACATTCTGCTTTTCAAGAATGTCATGTAATAAGACCATTTCCTGCCAATGTTAAGGATGGCTTTGGAATGGGGAATGAACAAACTTTGTAAGACCTTGTCTCAAAATAAAAAGGACTATAGCATCCTGAGTTCCATCACCAGCAGTGCAAAAATACAAAGGGCTGGGGATATAGCTTAGTGGTAGGGCACCTGCCTGGCATGTAGGAGGCCGTAAACTGTTCAATCCCAGCATCCCAACTGAGCATACCCAAAGGCAGAACTGTAAAGGACAGATTGCTAATCTTAAATTGGCTTGGGCTGGTGCACACTTGTAATTCCAGAATTTGAGAGAATGGGGAAAGTGGATTGCTGTGAATGTGAGGCCAGCCTGGGTTAAAAAGTAAGTTCAAGGCTAGTCTGAACTGCACAGTGAGACTCTCTCAAAAATCTAAACAAAAAACTATTGTAAGGAATAGAAAATGCTAGAAACTCAAGTGCTTTCAGGATGTAATGATTTTAAAACTATTAAATTTCTCCTACAGAGCTTGAGTATGTCATAAACATTTCAAGTTGAATGCTAAGTAAGACTTCTTTGGATGACAAGTATAACACACTACACAGGAAAATATTGCACATCACTCCTTTATTATACTGATCTGGAAAAAAGAATTACTTACAGTTATGCTCAAAACAGGTACTGGTCCCATGTGGCAGGGCCAAGCCAACTGGAACATGATTCAGAAACTGGACACAGTGAGACACACTTAGACATGATCAAGAGGCATTTTCGCTGCCACCAAAACAAGGCAGGAATCCTAAGGTACACAGCAGGATGCACTCCTACCCAGAGACCAGAGTTTATCCTGAACTGGTGTGAGGAATGGCTAATTTTCTGGTGACTACATGTGGACCTATTCAATCACTACTAAAAGCCCCAGAAGGGTTTTTGTTTAGACATAAATCTTCTTTTGTAGAAAAACTTAACACATAAATTTAATTCAGGATTAATCCCAACCTCCTGGAGCCAGCTCCTCTAGGGTAAGGGAGGAAACTGTTTAATCACCATGCAGGTTAGATCCTCTCCCACTGAAATGACGAGAGCTCGCTGACGGTGACCTGACTGTAGAAGACTGCAGGGCTGGCTCCTGGGAGCACAGTGTGCTCTCTGGCCTCCTCATTGGTCATGCCTTGGCATGGTCCTTCCCTGTCCCCTGCTCAAGCAGGTCCTTAGTAAACAAAGCAGAAACACTAAAAAAACAGTTACTACCTCTCAACTCTCCTGGATAAGAAGAGCCTTCCCTGGGCTTGGACTGAGCGCTTGTGTCCTAGAGGTACCATTCTGACTAGGGTCTATCAAGGAAGTGGGTGCAGGAGCCAAAATGCTAAAGTGAAAATGGGAACCACTGGTCCTCATCCGCAACTACAACACAGGATACCTAGATGTGGTCAGTGCAATGGGTGCAGGGGAGCGGTGCGGAGGAATGGCGGGGCGGGGGTAGCAGGCTGCCTGGTGATCTTCACTTCTTGGCCTTGCCCTGGGCAGCCACAGCCTCCATGGCTTTACGCACGGTCTCTTCATCCCCTAGGAACTGCATGGGCTTGATGGGCTTTAAGTTCTTATCTAACTCGAAGACAATGGGAATGCCAGTTGGCAGGTTCAGCTCCATGATGGCCTCTTCAGAAAGACCTAGAAATAACCACCAATGATCAGCCACACAGGTGTGAATCCACATCGCCCTTCTGGGTTTACTCTTCATCTCTGAGGCACCAAAGGAATTAAAACATACCCTTGATAATCTAATAGTTCCAATCTGTGTAAATAAATCTACCCCCCCAAGGAATGGACCCTAGTCCTAATTTCTCTAGCCACCAAACGGAAAAGCAACAAAGCAAGATGTGGTGGCCCATGCCTGTAATCCTCGCACTCAGAGACCAGCGTGGGCTACAAAGTGAGCTCAAGGCCAGCCTGAACTGCATAGTGAGGTCCTGTCTCAAAAAAGACCAAAAAAAAAAAAGTAAGTATGCAAGATTCTAAGATCAGCCACCAACAAACTAAGGTTTGCTGCACAGCTATCCCTACCAAAGTGGGACCCAGAGGCCACAGAGGACCCAGGGGGTCTGCATACATCTCACACAACCTATAATAATATACAGGACCTGCACTATGCAATCATCTGCCTCTTCTGGACCTCTAGACCTTCAGGAATGAAGTAACTTAAGATGTAAAGTGAAATTTATGTGTTAAACCAGATTGTAACTGAGGAATTTATCAGCAGTTTCAATTGGCAGTCCCAGTGTGGAGGAGGACATATGCCCATTCCTCAGGTCCTGAATGCTTGTTAAGTGTTCAGAAGGTCCAGCTGTCACTTTTGCAGACTACACTTTTTTGGGGGTGGAGGGGGGTTCAGACAGGATCTTACCATGTAGTTCAGGCTGGCCCAGAAATTCTGTCCTCCTGTCTCAGCTTCCTGAGTGCTGGGATTACAGACATGCACCACCACACCCACTTTGCAAACTACACTTTAAGAAAGGATATGGCGTATTTTTTGACTAGGCGTCAATCCCAGAATGTCTGAGGCTATCAGTGTGTCAGCCCTTTCCTAGACATCGCCTTCGTACCAAGTAAGCCCTTTATCAGTGGCAGATCTGTTTTACCAATCCTTGGAGGCCCCCCTGGAAAACAGCCGTACCTTCCAGATGCTTTACTATACCCCGGAGGCTGTTGCCATGAGCTGCAATCAGGACCCTTTTCCCCTCCTTGATCTGGGGAACAATCTCTTCATTCCAGAAGGGCAGAGCTCTGGCGATAGTGTCTTTCAGACTCTCACAGGAAGGCAGCTGATCTTCAGTAAGGTCTGCATATCTACGATCCTAAAAACCAATTTCAAGTTTACCAGTTATGAGTGACTGCATCTGTTTTGGTTTTTTGGTTGCATATTTTTTCTTTGGTTTTGTTCTGAGACAAGGTCTTGCCATATAGTCCAGGCTGGCTCTGGATTCTCTATGCAGCCCAGAGTGACCTGAAACTCATAATCCTCTTGCCTCAGCCTCACAGGATGACAGAAGTCACCCCTGACTTCTGTCTGTTAAATGGTTTCACAGTGTCTCAGTTCTGCAGTTCCTCATCCCTATAAAGCCTGGGTCAATGGTATAGGTTTCTCACAAGGATCCAGAATGTAGGTAAGGGCTTGGGAAAGGGTATCATAATCGTGCCTCTTCTTCCCTGATTACCCAATTCAAAAGAAATGTAAGCCAGGTGGGTGCACACCTGTAATCCCAGCACTTGTGAGGCTGAGGCAGGACTGCCACAAGGTCAAGGCCACCCTGGTCTACATAATGATACTCTGTCCAATAAAAAAAAAAAGAGGCATAATCAGGGAATCACTGATCAGTCTGAAGCCAGCCTGTACTATATAGCAAGGCCCTATTTCAAAAGAAATGTAATTTAGAAAAGGCAAAAGTCATGCAATATAGTTCTTTCCAATCCACCTTAACTTGCAGTCCAGAGGCTATGGTTGGATTTTATAAAACAGCAATGGAGATAGAAGCCAGTCATGGTGGTACATCCCTATAATTGCAGCTACTTCAGAGGGTGGCCAGGCGAGTGGCTCATGGCTATAATCCCACCTGAGGCAGGAAGACTGCTGTGAGTTGGAGGCCAGCTTGGGCTACACAGTGAGTTCAGCCTGGATTACGTATGAAAATCCTGTCTCCAAAAAAAAAGGCTGACAGGATCAAAATTTGAGCCCATCCTGAACAGGACATAAAAAGGGCTATGGTGGGTGTAACTCTGATAAAGCACTCCTGGGTTCAAATTCTAGTATCACACACACAAAGAGAGAAATTCCCAGGTAAATCTTGTAACAAGGTCATTCCTTGGCAAAAGGAAATCCCATTAATTTAAGAGACAGGAGAGCTGAGCATGGTGGCACACATCTGGGATCCTAGCACTCGGGAGGCTGAGGCAGGATTGCCACAAGTTCACAGCCAGCCTGGGCTACCTAATGAAACCCTGTCTCAAAAAGATAAATAAATGAATAAAATAAGGCATCCTAACTTTTTTAAATCACAAATTACAAGACCAGGGGACCACATGAAAGTTAAAGTGAGGCTCAGATTCTAAGCCCTGATCCTGGGGAGTGACTGAACCCAGCGTTGCTCACACCTTGCTGATGTTGCTGTAGAAGGGATGGTCAGGTTCCATCGGAGGTGGCGGTACATCATAGGAGCGCCTCCAGATCTTCACCTGAGCCTCACCATGCTTGGCTGCGGTTTCGGCTTTATTAAGGCCAGTCAGACCCCCGTAGTGCCGCTCGTTGAGACGCCAGGTTCTCACCACTGGCACCCACATCTGGTCAATGGCATCCAGCACTGTCCAGAGGGTCCGGATGGCTCTTTTTTGCACTGAGGTAAAGCAGATGTCAAACTCATAGCCAGCATCTGTAAATTGAAGGTTACAAGTGATAAGCTAATGAAATCCATTCTTAGCCACAATTTTTTACAAATCTTACACAGGCTCTCTGCCCTGCGGCAGCCATGAGACGAACAACTCCCCTCTGCAGATCTTTCTGCCACGCTGCCAACATGCAAGGACTGAAACTTCTGAAACATGAGCTAAGCTAAACCTCTTCTTTAAAAAAAAAATCTTCCACAGATAATCCAGAAGAAGATTATTTGGCCAAATATTTTCTTTTGTATATTCTTTAAGTAATTATAATGTTCTACCTTCAAGAAGACAAAATTTGTTGAATTATGTTACAGTAATAGTGGTTCCCCAATAATTCACCTATCCCAAGGTCTAAATGCACCAGCTGACCTGAGACTTGTGCTGCTTATGCTAATTCCCAGAATGTTAGCCTTAAACACCTTTTTGAGACAGGGTCTCGCTATGCAGTTCAGGCTGGCCTTGAGCTCACTTTGTAGCCCATACTGGTCTCAAATTCATAACAATTCTCCTGCCTCAGCCTCCTGAGTGCTGGGATTACAGGCGTAAGCCACCACACCCAGCTGCTTAAACACACTTTAAGAATTTTTCACTTATATAGAGAAAAGAATCCTAAAAACTCAGTTTTCTTTCTAAATAACTGACATTTCTAGAGGGCTTACCATTGGTCAAGCACTGAACTAAGTACTTTCTTTGTACATTTTACTTAAGTCTTCACAACAACTCTGTGAAGTTACATTCCTTACAACTCATTTTACCAGACAAGGGAAATAAAGATGTGAGAGTTAAACAGACTATCCAAGGTCACACCCTAGGCTGTAATTTCAAAATCTAACTCTTCACCACTATCTCCAGCTACTTTTCCCCTCTTTCTGTGGTACTGGTGATTGACACAGGACCTTTTCACTGAGCTTACATCCCCAATCCTTTTAAAATATCTTTTATTTAGAGACAGGGTCTCCCTAAACTGCTCAATTGCCCATCCTGGGCTAGAACTTGCAATCCTGTTTCAGCCTCCCAAGTGCTAGAACTACAGGCATATGTCACCATACCTGGCACACAATTAAAATTGTCACTTCTGATAGCTATTTTCTAGACTTCTGGTCTCAGAAAAATGGAACTTTTTGCTAGGCATGGTGGCGCACACCTGCAATCCCAGCACTTGAGAGGCTGTGGCAGGAAGATCACTGCTGAGTTTGAAGCCATTTCGGAATACATAGGGAGTTCAAGACTACAGCAAGACCAAAAACAAAATCCAAAAAGGAATTTTAAAATCCCAACAATCAGGACACACCAAGAGCTCTTGGAAGATGCCGATAAACTTCAGAAATTGTATTTTCATTAAGGAGTGTGAAAGTTCCTAATGCATAGCCCCTCTTTATTACAGCCAAAGTGCTAGCCTATTCCTTCAGAGAAATATACTAACTTAAACTTAAGTGTTAAACCAAATTTAGAAGCCATTCATTGAAAAAAGCAAATGTTGGCAATCTAATTCCTTTATAAAATTTCTCACCAATGCCTCCTTCATACATGGCAGTTGGCAAGAGGGGTAATGAGCAGTTATGCTGGCCCAACCAATAGGTTACAGTGAACCAGTCTTTTTCATGAAAGATTATTCTCTCTCCCTCCTAAACTAGGATATAGGCCATTCCTGTGCAGTGAGCCAGGAAAAAACTCAAGGCCCTCTTCAAAATTCGGCACAAATTGTCCTGGGTACTGCTTCATTCTGAGGTTTGCTAGTAAGTGAAATGTGAATTTCCCTGTCAGTCATTCAGTGAGAATGAAGCTACTATAAACCAACCAAAGTGGGGAGAGGGAAACCCAAACCAATCACAAGAATAAAGACAGATCCCATCACTGAGCCTCCCAACAATCCATCGATACTTGGTTACAGTCACCTCCCTAACCACAGGGGAGGAATGGCTCCTCAGCAAAAGGCTGAGTCACTGGGAAGAGAATACCCAGAGTGCTCAAGCCTCAGCTCCCATGATGAAAAACTACAGGCTGTTTCACTGCTATTATTTCCACTTGCAATGCAATGTCCCACTTTGAATACATACATAGTCCCCAGAGAGAAAAGCCATTCTCCACAGGGCTCTTAATAGGGAACCCTGAAAAGACAGAAGCAGAAAGCATCTTTCTTTAGCTTGCTCATCAAATAGCTGGGCATGTAGCTCAGTGGTGCAGTGCCTGCCCGGCAAGTTTGAGGTCCTGAGGTTCAATTTCCAGTACCCCACCCACACACAAGAAAAGTAATAGCTGGAATGGGGTGGACACAGGTGTGGAACCCATTGTCCCCCCCAGGGAAATCCTTCCTTTCTCAGCCTTAAGGTTACAGGACAAAACTGTTCTCATTTTCTCCTGAAATCAGATTCAATACTGTACAAATCCTCATCAATTGAAGCACTAATATACATCTGAGATTTTTAGCTTCATAAAGGTCTTCAGTCAATTTTTGCTTTTAGTCTTCAAGCATCAGTGATACCCATAATATATATTAAAAATTTACATCTGACTTTCTAAAACTTAATGCTACCAATATTTAAAAATTGAAATGAGGTCTGTTGTTTTACAGAGGTTACTTGTTTAACTTGATCATCTTAAGAGAATCGTTTGTCCTGGGCTAGGCACCAGGTGACCACCATAGACCCATCTGCCTGCCAGAGCTAAAGAAAATGGCCTCCTTTACCAGCATGTTTCCTTTCCAGGCCTCTCCTACATGGTAGGAGGTTACAAATGGCCTCCCCAACAGGATTACATCCCCAGGGTTTCTAAGTCACTACTACCGCACATGCTCTTCATTTCACATGGAAGTACAGTGAAGGCAAAAGGCTACGAAGGACAACCTGGGGCCAAATATCAGTGCCACACCAGCCAAGCACGTATCACGTTTTAATGAGGTTCCTTCTGTGTCCAGAAGTTAGGAGGGAGCAGAACAGGATCTACCCTAATAATCAGTGGAAGCAGCTCTTTAACCCAGGCACTACTGAATTGCTAGCAGCAGGGAATGCGTCCTATTAGCATTCCAAAATCACAGAAGTCAGTCGCGGGGGCAAGACTGGAAAGGCCATGGTTATCTCAGCCACTTACCCCTTTTGCCCAGCTTCTGTCCTCGGCCAACATGCTACACATGCTCACACCTACATGCTACTCCACCCAGATATAGAGCAAGAACACCGGACGAGAAATGAGCAGATATGACTTTGAACAAATCATTTTTCCAATTCTCACTCTTCCCAGTCATAAAAGGTGGCCAGGGAGGGATGGTAAGATGTGTCCATTGTATGGGGCTGTAAAAAGCACCAACTCTAATACTTCATTCGTTTACTCCGTTACACCTGTGGATGGATTTTGGACGCAGTATTTGTGGCATGCTGCAGATCTGCAAAGTCCTACATAAGCACAAATATTTCTCGATGTCCTGAAGGGTCGCTCCCCCGCACCGCCTGGTGCGAGCACGTGTACGTGGCCTGCGCCTGCGCTGGGGTCCGCAGCAGCCTGAGAAGGCTTGGATACTACTGCTCTTAGGCACTATGGAAGGGACACTAAAAAGGCCTGGCCGCCACAGGTGGCTCCTCGCGTATCTGAGTTGGTGAATGTTCACACTAAATCGGGAGAATTTCGCTAGGCGGCGTCTTGAACCGTTCGATGGGCTGCGACGGCCCAGTCCTCCAGCCGGCCTCCCGCGCCAGTGGGTGACCTTGAGCAAGCCGACCCCCCCCCTCCGCGCCCACCTCCGCACCAGTGAACTAAACTGATGGCAAGCCGCCTGCCAGGCCGCCCTCCCGAAAGCGCGGGTGCTTGCCGGGGGCCTGGAGGCCGCACGCCTGGCCCTCCACACTGCCGCTCGCCGCCGGCCCGCCCGTACCTCGCAGCGCCTGCCCACCGCGCTTCGCCTCCTCGTGGCCCGCCGGGCTCAGGTCCGCATCGTACCAGCCGCTGAAGCGGTTCTCCAGGTTCCAGGCGCTCTCGCCGTGCCGGATAAGCACCAGCTTATAGGCGGCCATGGCGACGAGCTAGGGATGCCCTGCAGACTAGAGCGGGCTGAGATTCTGGTAGCAATCCGCCCGCCCCACACCCGGCCGCGCCTGCGCGCTAGCACCCCCCGCCCGGCTCCCGCGCGCTTTCTCCACCAAATCTTTCCACTCAATAGGACTTCCCTCCGCCCGCCAAGTGTGCGCATGCGCCCCATGCCGGCGCTGCGCCCGCCGGGGTGGGGGGGAGCGCCCAGGGATGCCAGGGCGCATGCGCTCACCGCTGGCCGCCCGGCGTCCGGTGCGGCGGTCACGGAGCGCACGTAAGCGCGGAGCGAGGCGGGGCTCCCACGCTTCACGCTGCTAGGTGAATGAGCTGCTACGCTGTATCCTCCTCTGAAGTTCGCGACCCCCTGAGGTCTGACCTTTAACCTGTACCGCTCTTAGCCATGCCAGGTTACCAACTCACCCCTACGTGATTTAACGCACCTTCCTTCAAATCTTAGCCCTTTCATTTTTATTTGTTTTTTGGAACAGGGTCTCGCTATCTATCCCAGACTGGCCTTGAATTCACTGTGTTGCTCAGGCTGGTCTCAAACTAATAGGACTCCTGCCTCAGCCTCCCCAACGCTGGGATTACAGGCGTGCGCCACCACACCCCACTCATTTTGTTTGCTTTGGGTCTCGGGCAGGTCGAGAAACATACCTTAGCCTAATCTATAAAATGGAATGAGTTTTCCTGCTACTGCGTAGAAATGCTCACAGATTGTTTCCCTTTCTATTTCACTGGGTTGTTTACTCCTGTTTTAGCAGATGACGATCCTGACTGGTGATTCCAAAGCCCTGCTCATATATCTGACACCAGGCTGTTGATTCCGTTTCCCAAGCTTTCACATGCCTCAACTTCAAGCTTCCTCCTCCAAAGACCAGGCAAAAGTCACGGCCCTTCAGACATTACAAGAAGGAGCAGATTTGAGTCAGTGCTTGTATCTCTTCTTGCCCAAGCAGCAGTTTAAGTATCTGCTTTGTGGATGGCTTTCTCTTCCCAGGTCTCTGACTCCTGGTTAATTTTAATCTAGCTGCTCTAATGAGCAGGAAACATGGACCAGGTGAAGGGCTAAAGCCAAGGATGGGTTAACTGTGACCATCCCTGCCCTTTATGGAGAGCAAAGGACAAATAAGAGCCACATTTAACAGTTCATTTTCCTGCTGTGTGCTATGTCTTAACAGAACCTAGTTTTTAACAGGATTATACACCAAAATAGCACCAACTCCTTTCCAAACAGCCTTGTAAGTGCTCCTAAACTTTCATGTCTTCAATCCTCCTGTCTTCATGACCTTCTGAAGCAAGTACTGTGATTGTGATATAAATGAAATAACTCCCAACCTGATAGATGTCAGATATGCCAAATTTGTCTTCCCCCCAAAAAAATCAAAGAATGAATTGTTATGGTTTTGTGTCTGGATGTCCCACCAAAGCCTCATGCAGTAATGGAGGCAGGCTTCTAGAATTTGTGATTGATTCATGGTCCAATACTGAGATTATGGGTGTGAGTGCTACATCCTTTCTAGGGTGGGTGTGACCTATGCAATATAAGGGACTGAGTCTTCTTTCTGCTTTCTTCCCTTTTGCTCCTATTGCTCATGCTTTCTTACCATCCCCTGCCATGAACTGATGGTCTTCTGTCACACCACCCCCACTTGGAGCCAGCTAATTATGAACTGAAACCTCCACAACTGTGAGCTAAGTAACCTTTTCCCTTTAATTTTGAGTGTCAGGTATTTTGTCTCAGCAGTGAGAAAAAAGTAACCAAGACAAAGTCTAAGGAACAATGGAGGTTAAGGGTAGGAAAAATTTATCAAGAGAGATAGTTCTTGAGGGACAAGATGGGATCCAGAAGTGGGTTGCCACTTCATAGAGGAAGTTTTCTAGAGCAAAATCACAAGATGGATACAATGTGGGTCAAAACTATCATCAACCAATAAGATTACAAGTGTAGCCACTTAGGTAATATTGATCTAATGAAAATGTAAGTCACATAGCAAGTGTACATAAAAAGAGCAAGGACCATTTTAGGAAGAGATGGATCAGGAGGTCCTGGTCACCCACCTAGATGACTGATGTCTATCTAGACTTTATTGGACTAGGTGATACCAATTACAGTATAATCTTCAATTTATTGCTTAGCCCTTGGGGAGTCATGTAGACCTAGTCATTCTGTCTTTACCTTTTTTTTTTTTAATTTTTTTGAGACTATGCAATTCAGGCTGGTCTTGAAACTACTATGTAGCCCAGGCTGGCCTTGAACTTGCAGTGATCCTCCTGCCTCAATCTCTGGAATGCTGGGATTACATGCCTGTGCCGCCACACCCAGCCTATTCTTTATTTGGAGGCTGTCTTTTATCATATGCACCTCTAGCCACTGTTGTAATGTGCACTCATCTTCTGCACTGATCCTTGTCCCTGCCAGACTGCCTATAATATTTCTGCCTAACTTAGTTGTCTATAAGAGTTGAGAAAACTTACAGATGAAAAAACTGAGAATGAGGTAATTTGCCCAGCATTACAAGAACCAAGATTTAAGCCTAAACCCACTGGCTCCCAAGTCTTTGCTCTTAAACTGTGCTCTGTACAGTCTCCATACTTTTATTGCATGTTAGCCTTTTATTGTATTTTAAGCCTTTGTTGATCTTGAAGGATTTGAGAAGCAAAGAAAGGGCCCTTTGGGAATAACATGAATCAAAATACTTAAGAGTGATATGTATATAAATGAACAGCTATTTCTGAGAGTCTAG
>PVLA01004142.1:0-186338 GCA_004027455.1 Hydrochoerus hydrochaeris | reverse complement strand
CAGGACCCCAAAAGTAACACACTGGGAATCTCTGAAAAGATAGCCAGTGAAATTAAAAAACAACTGCATCAGGCTATAGAGGAAATCAAATTAGAAGTAGTCTCCCATGTAAAGATAGAAATAACAACTTTAGTAAAGGAGTTGTTGAATGCAGCTAAAGAAGAACTAGAGAAAAAAGTACATGAGCATGGGAAACTGAAACTTTGAATGAACAATATAGAAAACAAGCAGAATTCATGAAACAAACTCAAAGAGACATCCAATAAACAAAAAATTCTATTGAAAGCGTGCAAAACTGCCTAAAGGAAGCTGAGGATAGGATTTCAGACCTTGAGGACAGGATCACAGTTAGTGATCAGGAAAGGATAGAACTTTTCAAAATAACAAAGCAGCATGAAATGACAATCCAGAAGCTTCATGATGATGCCAAGAGCAACAATATAAGAATAATGGGCATTAGCAAAGATACAGGAGTCCAGGCAAATGACATACGTAAAGTATTTACAGAAAAAATAGCAGAAAATTTCCCAAACATGGTGAAAGAATTTGATATGCAGATAAGTGAGGCATATAGAACACCAAACAGTCACAATCAACATAAATCCACACCCAGACACATAATTAAGATCTCAGACATAGAGCATAAAAACAGAATACCTTGGAGTGAGGTATTTCAAACCCTGAAGGAGAACAACCTTCAACCCAGACTGATGTACCCAGCAAAGCTTTCATTCAAATTTAATAGAGAAACAAGATATTTCCATGACAAAGAACAACTGAAGAAATTCATGTCCACCAAACCAACCCTAGAAAGAGCACTGAAGGACATACTAGACAGAGACAAAAATGACCACAATCCCCAAAACAGCAACAGAAAGAAATGCCCAGGTAGGATAAGCAATTAAATAACAGGAAAAGCAGAAAGAAACAACTGGAACATAACATGGCAAAGTCGATCCATTACATCGAAATCCATATGGAGAATTCACAGAAGACTAGGATTGGAAGCCCCATTCAATCCAGCTATCCCCCTCCTGGGTATTTTCCCCGAAAAACTGAAAAGTTCATATCACAGTGTTCCCATGTTCATAGCTGCACAACTTGTGATAGCTAAATCCTGGAAATAACAAAGATGCCCATCAACTGCAGAGTGGATGAAAAAGATGTGGTATTTTTATACAATGGAATATTACTCAGCTATAAAAAAGGATGATCTTGAGGCCTTCATAGGCACATGGAGACAACTTGAGACTATCCTCATTAGTGAAATAAATAAGAATCATATTTATAAATATCATATTGTGTCTCTAGTGTATAAAGTAAATAAGAACTACAAGTGAAATAAAACCAAAATGTTTAATTGCTATTGTAAAAAAGAGAGGAAAAGAAAGTGCTCTAAGGGATATAACTGCATGTAAGTTTGAGTGTGTAAAATAGATGACCATATTGCTGAATATTTGTTGGATCTTTGAGAAAAACTGTTTGTAGTCTGACTGTTTGAATATTTACTATGTACCCTTTAATTTTGTAATTTGAACAACTACATCCAGGATGACAGTACATAATTTATAAATTACTGATTTCTTAATGGGACTTTTTCTCATTCTCCTTTTTCTTTCTTTCTTTTAGAATTCTGTATTGTTGCTACCCTTTTTTCTGTTTTGTTTTGTTTTTTTCTTCTCTTTAAATAAAATTTTTAAAATATATAATTGCTATTGTAAAAAAAGAGGAAATAGGAAGCACTATAAAAGATATAGCTGCATGTAAGTTTAGATGTGTGGGATTGATGGCCATATTTCAAGGTTCTTGTTGGATTGTTGAACAGATCTGTTTGCACTCTCACTGCTTGAGTGTCCACTTTGTGTGCTTTAATTCTGTAACTTGAATAACTATTTCTAAAAGAACAATATGTAATGTATCAACTAGTGATTTCTTACTGTTTATCTTCTTTTCTTGAAATTCTGTAATATTTCTACCTTTTTCCTGTTTTTTCTCTTTAAATAAAAAAAGTATAATTGCTATTGTAAAAAAGAGAAAATAGGAAGTGCTATAAAAGATACAACTGCATGCATATTTATGTGTGCAGGATTGTTACCCATATTTTTTAGTTCTTGTTTGATTGTTGAACAGATCTGTTTACAGTCTCACTACTCTAGTGTCTATTTTGTGTGCTTTAATTTTGTCACTTTAACAACTATTTCTAAAAGAGCAATATGTAATTTATCAACTAGTAATTTCTTACTATTTATGTTTTTTTGAAATTCTGTAATATTTCTCTCCTTTTTCTGTTTTATCCCTTTAAATAAAAAATTTTTTAAAAAAAGAAACATAAGGCTGCCTAAAAGGAGAACCTTTCCAGTAAGGGTGCTGTAGTCTAGAGAGTAAATGACTAAACCAACAATATTTTCAATGACTTTCAATACTTCCCAAAAGTTCAAAATCTAAAGAAAAACATGGAAATCAGGGACACAGAGAAGTCAGTAAGCAAAGGTCATGAAAGAACAGAAACTACAAGTCAGAGAAAAGAATAAAGATAGAATACAGACAGTAAGACAAGTTCCAATAGAAACTGAGAGAAGATAAGCTTATCCGGGAGTATGGCTGAGTAAAAGAACAAAGAGAAGAGTGACTGCTGGATGGGATTATGGGATAAACCAAGTCACTGAAAATTGATATGCTGAGATTCTAACACTAGATGTGAACCTTTTTGGCTGTAGGATCTTTACAGAGATATAATTGAGTAAAAATGAGGTCATCAGGGTGGGAGCTAGTCTACTTATATGACTGATGAGCATATAAAAATGAGAAATTTAGAGATAGAGTGAACACAGGGAGACTGTCTAGTGACGAAGGCAGCAGTTGGGATGCTGCATCTACAAGCCAAGGAACGCCAAAGACGGTCAGCAGCCACCAGAAGCTAGGCAAGAGGAATGGGGCAGATTTCTCACAGCCCTCGGAAGGAATAAAGCCTGCCAACACCTTCATCTCAGTTGTCTAGTGTGCAGAACTATGAGAAAATACACTTCTGTTGGTTAAGCCACCAGTTTATGGTAATTTATTAGGGCAGCCCTAGCTAACTAACCCAGCCACTTAGAGCTGCTGCTGAATCAGAAGCCCACTCTGTTCCCTGAGGCTACATGGATACTTTGAAGGTTGTCTTCTCTCGTGTTCATGCAATCCCACATTAACCCAATAACCTTACATAACCTGAGCTTCTGTGTTCTCTGGAACCTGCAGGAACTTTGCTAACTCAGAGGGAATTCAGTAATGTTTAGAAATGAATCAGTGAAGCAGTTGGAGGCAAAGAAGCTGCTGCTTTGGGATCCTCAAATCAGAGGATCAGGAAATTTGAAACAACTTTCCTGAAAGCTTCAGGGAGTGGCATCCAGCCAGCAACTCAGCTGCTTGGCAGAGCAGAGGAGAATAGCAGGTGATGCTGGAAAACCTGCAGCCTGGCAGCTCTCTGCTGGGTCCAGGGCTCCAGTCTCTCAGTCACCCGTTATTTCCATCCAAGCCAATCTCTCCAGCAGAAGAGCTCCTGAAGGAGCTAACAAAGATCAATAGTCTTTGCTGTTCAGGTCTGCAGTGCAGAAAATATTGAAGAAAGCAGAATTATCTCCAAATGAAGTCCTCTGATTACCCAAAACGGCTACTTTCAATGGTGGACCAGAGAATGTATCTGGGAAGTATTTTCTTGGTTCTTTTAGCCTTCACCCTTCCCCTAAGGCTCATTCTCCCACAGCCTTCATTCACAAGATGCCTGATGTGAGAAAAAAACTGGCAACTGTCCTGACTCAACCATCTGTGCCTCCTCTTCTCATCAAAGTGAAAATGCATTAAAAATAAATTATTTTGACAATACATTGTCTTCATTCAAATTCTGCTTCGAGACCACACAATAGAGGCACAACTAAGGTTTTCACTCCTGATAGCAAATAAATGAAGGATATTAAACAATAGACTCAGAATTTGTTTAAAAGGAAAGGAAAAAAAAAGGAAAGAAAGACTGGGCAAAAACAGGTGAAAGCTCTTGTGAGCTTCAGGGAGAAAGATGGGACCCAGTGCAGAACGGTCTGCCAGGTAACCAAACTACAATCTTCATTGCTTGAATGCGATTTCATCTCAAGTCCAGACAAGGTTGCTACTCAGTGTTTAAGTTACATATTTTATATTTCAGCCAGTTTTAATTTATTTTACCTTACATCAAATAGGTTTTCCAAAAAAGACTAAGAGAAATGAGCATTTTGAGTACTGTGTTTCCTACCAGATAATATAGTGTTAGCAATATATTGCATTTTTGTCTTCACAAGTTCCCTTTGAGATGAATTCTTTTATCTTCATTTTAAAAGGCAGTAACCTGACTCTGAAAGGTTAAGTGACACTGCTAGGGATACACAGCTCCCTTGCAGGAGGAACATGATTTAAATACAGAATTTTACCATTACACCCTGCTTAGAGAAAGATAAAGAGTGATTTTCAGTGTCAGGGAAGGAAAATTTTTGGATATAGTCATTTAAAATTCTCCTCTGTTATCATCTTTACATTTTTTAGATAAATAAGTTAGTACCACTGTCAAATAGCGTGTCAGAATCTATCATCTCTAAAATAATTCTGTAACCATGATTCCTAATAAATATAAAAACTATTTTCAAGTTGTAAACAATAAGAATAAGTGATTCTCTAGAGATTCTTCACAGAAGCTACAAATCAGGTTAAAATTAAAGCCAAAAGAATGTCTTTATATTGTCTAAATAGTAGTTGCAATCTTCATATTGCTTAATTAAAAATACAGTATAATTACAAATAGAGAATAAATTAAGTAATGCTATTGAATAAATTTACCATATTTTGTTGAACATAATAGAATCTACAAACAACTGAAAAATGAATGTTGGTTATATACAAAGACATATTATTTATTCCACCTACAATGGTGATTGATTCAAACACAGATTCCAGATGCCTTAGAAAAACTCCTCAGCCTCTCCAAGGACTTTGAGCACCAGGTTTGAAAGAAATTGTCTTAGTCATTTGTGTTCTTTGCTGGAACAAAATACTCAATACCCACAACTCATGAAGGAGTGGTTTATTCTGGCTTACAGTTTCCAAAGCCCCAGTCCATGTTTGGATAGCTCAAACCAGAGGCAGCATGGTAGAAGGGATGCTGCAGGAGAAAGCTGCTCACAAAAGCCAGGAAGCAGAGAGCAAAGGGAGGTGTACTTTTCCAGGTCAGAGCCTGAGTAGCTGACTTCCAACCAGCCCCACTTCCTAACATCACATCAAATATTAATTGGTGAAATAATCCATTGATGAGTATAGTATCCTCGTGATCTAATCAGTTCCCAACACATAAGGCTCTTGGGAGACATCCCAGATCTAAACCATAAGAGACACTAGCCAGGTCACCCCCACAGATGAAGACAGACAGACAAGCCCAGGGAGAAAATTACATACCCAGAGGTCAAACAGTCAAAAGTCAAGATTTATCTAAATCTCCTGACTTGCATTTCAGTACTTTTATCCAACTGAGAAACAGCCCACCTAGTCAATAACTCATCTTTATTGCCTTTTCCTAAATCATTAACAGTGCAAAGAACAAACTTATGCATGCAAACATATACCTTCACTTTCCCAAAGCCAAATGTCACATCTGTCTTGAATCCTTACTTGTCAGGGATAAAGATGTTCATCTTAGACAGTTCTGAGAAAGCTTAGTCAATGTAAAATGTTCCCCGTTTCACTGAGTTACAGCTAGTGTGGGGTGGAGGTGCAAAGATTGTAGTGTCAAAGCACTTGAGATGACACTCAAATCACCCACCCACATGGGTGTCACTGACCTACCACTCACTGCCTGATTCTCATGACATTGTTACCCTTCCAGCTGCACCCACTGCAGCTGACATCTGTTGCTACCAATCCTCTAGTCACACTGCTCATGCTGAATTCCAGCCCTCCTCCACTTTCCCTAAACCTCAAGATGCCTTAGTTCCACTGTTTTCCTCTGTCAAGGACAGAGTCATGTCTTAATGGACTCCCGTGTGCTTCCTCTCTCTATTGCTTCTGCTGAGTGCTCCAAACCTTTATTTTGAAACTTAAAGATCAAAAGATGTCTGTTTCTTTCTTTTTCTAGACTCTCCATTAAAGTGTACGAAAGACACACAACTGTGAAAATACATTAGTTGATGCTTCAAGATGTTATGCTATATTTTTCTTGCGGAAATTAATTGCAACTAGATTTGTATCTCTATTAAAATCTCTCCCATTTAAATTATTGACATATTCTACATGAATAACTTCCCATGATATAACCAATAACTTTCTTTACTAATAATTTTTATTTTTAAAGTAATTTCCATATCTTATTAATACATGTTTTCAGTACATAATAATCATGGTCTTGTTGAGAATCAGCACATGCACATATCACACTTTAATGTTTTTATTCCTTTCTTCCCTCCTCTCTGCCCTCTCCTCCATTCTTGATCTCCTTACTATCTCCCTATTTCCTATTACCTTTTATTTTTCTCTTTATGTTTTGTGTTTCTCATATGAGACAAACCATGTGATATTTCAGCTCATATATCTGATAGATTTCACTGAGCACTATTATCTGAAGATACATCCATTTTCCTACAAATGACTCACCTTTATCTTTCTTTATGACAGAGTAATACTCCATTGTGTATAAGTAGAACATTTTCTCTATCCGGTCATCTGTTGATGGACATATAGGCTACTTTCAAGATTTAGTTATTATGAATTGTGCTGCTATAAACATGAGTATAGCTGTCATGTGATGTCTTTAACTCTCTTAGAAAGATATGTACAAGGGGAGTAGCTGGGTTTATTGGAATTTCTAGTTTTAATTTTGAAGAATCTCCATACTGATTTCCATAGTGGCTGTACTAGTTTACATTCCCACCAATGATGTCAAATGCCCAAACCAGCATGCGCTATTGTTTGATTTCTTGGTGATGGCCATTCTTTGTGGGCTAAGACGAAATCTCAGTGTTACATGAAAAAAAAATAATCATGGAGAAATATGTAAATTCTGTAGGAAAAAAAGGGAGGATAGTGAAACAGTTAATGCAAGTTCCTTCACCATGGAAGACAATGACACTCATAGAGCTGTGAAGTGAGATCACCATGCATCAGTTAAGGTGCAAAAATGCACAGAATAACAATTCTCCAACTCATTCAAGTCACAATTTAAATTGCCTGGCTTAATTGCTCCCTCAAGTTCCACTTGCCTGATAACCTTCTCCTTTAGTCTAGCAGGGCCTCAAATAGTCACTATCAATGAACTGGGAAATAAGGTTCAGCCATTGCCTCCAGAAGACCTGAGCTAAATGAGATGAAATCCAAATATCAGCAGATCTTTCTGGTCTAAGAATAAAAGCAGTATTGAATAATCTCAGTGACCCAAATTTTTGGTCTTATACCTCACTGCACTCAATCAACTTCTAATAGCCCAGCCCTTGCCCATACCAAAGAGAAAGTACAAGTCTACTTCACTCATCCCAATCACCAGGCAATGTCCCTAAAGACGGGACCTCTGATAAAACAACCCCTCTGTATCAGTTCCAAAATTCTTTCCATTGTTCTCCTGTGGCAGTTTGCTGAATTACCAATTCTATTCTGAATAAATGTATAGCCTAAAACATATTCTAGTTATATATAAGTCATTATGAAGCTATGAAAATCAGGTCAAGTTATTATCTAACCAGCTTCAGAAAAGAAGAAACTCCCAGAAAATGAGATGGAGAAGATGGGGATCATCAAAGATATCAAATGAAGAGCAAAAGTAGCAGGCACAGTGGGGACACCTAACAAGAGGAAGCATGAAAAAG
Source organism: Hydrochoerus hydrochaeris (assembly GCA_004027455.1). Lineage (NCBI taxonomy): Eukaryota > Metazoa > Chordata > Mammalia > Rodentia > Hydrochaeridae > Hydrochoerus > Hydrochoerus hydrochaeris. The sequence continues at coordinate 178,488 of PVLA01004142.1, read as the reverse complement.
AGGAGATAAATTGAAAGGCAGAGTGGTGGAGACAAAGAGAAAGAAGAAGTGATCCAAAGTAAGAATCTCTCCTGAGAAAGAAGTAAAGAAGTTCCCTCCTTGTTAGGCTTTTGTCACCCAAATCATCACCAACTTTTATGCAGCCAAGTGTCTCTAGTGCTATGGTAACAAAATTGTATTTTTGTCTGTTTGACTTCTAATTTGAAATGACAAGTAGGTCTGAGTGACTTAATAATATTCCCTCCTTTTGATTCCTTTTATCCAGCCAAAAGTGAAGCTCAAACCTTTAATGAACTGATAAAATTGCAAAAATTACCTGAATTTACATAGAGTATTTCCAGTGAGTCCATATCTTTGGAATAGACAAGAGGGCTGTTTTGCCCTGCATTTGAACACTGCACACTGATTACTAAGCCTAAAGTGGTATTTGCTTTCTAAGTGAAGCCTTGTGTCACAGCTTCAGACTCAGCTTCTGGTCAACAAAATCCTCAAGACCTTTTCCACACCAAATTCGTTGTTTTTTGTTTATGGGGGGGGGGGGGTTGGGGGTGTGGGTTGTGGGTTGGTTTTTGTTTTGTTTTGTTTTTTACCAGGAATCGAACTCAGGACCTCATGCTTGCCAGGTGGACGTTTATGCCACTGAGCTAAATCCCCAGCCTCACACCAACTTTTATGCAGCCAAGTCTTTCTAGTACTATGGTTACAAAATTTTGTCTGTTCAACAACTTTTAATTTGAACATAACTCTATATACTTGTCTCTGCTAAAAATAGCTTTGCAGGTTAAACCCATCATTTCAAACTTTATTTATATCTCCTTTATATATTCTGGTGCTCCTATATTTGTGTCTCCCTCAAATGATCAGTGATGCCTTCTAAACTATCTGAAGGTTTGGAGAGTTTTTTGTTTTGTTTCATTTTCTGAGACAGTGTCTCTCTATGTAGTCCAACATGGCCTTGAACTTGCTATATAGCCCAGGATGGCCTCGAACTTGTGGTAATCTTCCCACCTCAGCCTCTCAAGGGCTCAGAATACAGGGGTATACCTCTATCCCCAGTGCCTTCTAAATTATCTAAGCAAAATAAAGCCAAGGACAGAGTTCTGTGACATAACACTAAGAACCTTCCAAGCTGACAATAACCAAAATTAACAACTTAAATATCTATCTAAATGCATCATGACCATCCCCAAAGATGAAGGTGATGATGATAATAAAAACAATGGTGATGACAACTGATTATGTTGATCTACCAACATCTATTGGTTATCATATTCCAAGCCCGATGCCAAATACTTTCAGTGTAATCTCTAGTTTAATTCCACAAGAACCATAACAGGAAGTCTCAAATTTTATACACATTTTAATGTTGGAGAAACTGAAACTGGCTTGGAGAAATTATATAGTTTGCCCAAGACAAGGCAGTTGGCAAATAATAGAGCTCAAAGTTTAGGCCATCGTCCTCCAGAGCCAGGTTCTTAACCACATTGTCCAGATGTTTCTGTGTAATACACAACACGCTTTTATTCAAGCCTTTCTAAGATCAAGATATAAAGTCTGGAGAGGTCAAATATAGTATGAGAAAAACGAATATCTAGAAGAAAGGTCCTTGTCTTCCAGTAACTTACAATCCTCTTGGAAAGATAAAGCTTAGAAAATCAAGCTATTTTAGAATAAAATCATTTTTTGTAGTGCTAAAAAAATGTGAAGTAGACATAAACATCCTTTTCCAGTTAAGTTCTCCAACTTTAAGGTCACAGAGTGGAAATTTACAAACTCACATGGAAAAGAATTAAGGAAAAAATGAATACATCTTCCTTAGTAGGAATTCAACAGTGTAGGCTTTCTTCCCTCTAGGGGCCTTGGTCCTGGGCTGCCATGCTCATGGGAATAATGGGAATAATTAAATCCACGCACTCCCTATTACTGCCCATTCACACACTGCTTGGCGATGGAGCTTCTCAGAAAAGTCCTGTAGAGCCAGTCATTGGGTTCTTCTAATTAATATCTGAGAGCCTAGAGACTGCAAGTCCAGGCTATGAGCTATCAAAGCACCAATCAAGCAGAAAAATATTTCCACTGAGGTTGGTGGCTTTAATTCTTCAAGTCAGATGCAGTAACCCCAGAATTAAATATCATCAAGTTCAAAAGCCTCATTACCAACCAAATTAGCAATTCTAATCTTAGTCTCCAATGGTAAAAAGTGATTCATGCTCTATCATTCTGTTCAGCAAGTAAATGAGAGAAAATGTTTTTAGAAAGATCCACCTTAATCTCATATTGTGTGACCTAATGCAGACACCAGTTCACTTTCATAATGCTGTGATGATCATGAGAGAATGGACGGAAAATTGTCTTGTACACTGAAAGATGTACAGAGAAAGTTATTAGTAATAATAACTTTAGGAACAAATTTGTACCCATATTTTTTTTAAATCCCCACATGATGTACAAAGCACTCTTGTGAGCAAGCTGTCCATTACATTGACTTCAGATTTTCCATTCTACCTTCTCATTTGCCACTTCACACTCTCAAGACTCCATACCATGTATCACACCAGAGTAGCCAGCACTTTTCCATGGACTATTCCTTCATGTTGGAAAGACATGATGCTGAAAAGGCCAAATATTACTATTTTATTATATTTTACTATATTTTTATTACTATTTTTAGTATAGTAGACTTTATTTTGGTTTCATTTATTGGTATGTGTTTATGAAACATATGATTACATTTACCTTGGAAAATCAGTACATACACATACCATATCTTAATCATTTTTACTTCTACTTCTCCTTCTGACTAATCATTTTTTTCTCCATTTCTAGATCCACTTCCCCTTTGTATAGAGTCTAACTCTGTGTTTCTTAACAAAGCTCTTTTATTTTGTGCTTAAATCATTTATATTTTGGGTCTCCCATATTAGAGACATCACATGATATTTTATCTTCTTTGTCTCATTTATTTCACTTAGCATTGTGGTCTTATAGATATATCCATTCCCAATAAATGTCTCAAACTTATTTTTCTTTATGGCTGCTGAGTATCCCATTCTATGCATCCATATCTACCTATACACTCTTCATTCATTCATTTGATCATGAGCATATAGGTCACTTCCAAGATTTAGCTATTACAAATGTTGCTGTTGTAAATATATGCATTGATGTACCAGTGTAATATGATGACTTTAACTACTTTTGGAAGATACCCCAAAGAAGTGTAACTGGGTAAAATAGAATTTCAATGTTTAATTTTTGAGAAATCTCCATATTCACTTCCATAGTAATTGTACTAGCTTACATTCCCAGCAACAAAGTAAAAGATTTCTTTTTCTTCACAACTTCACTGGTATTTGTTGGGTTTGTGCTTGTTTGTTTGTTTTTAGTGGTAGTTATACTTTCTAAAGCAAGATAGAACCTTAGTATTGTTTTGATTTGAATTTCTTTAACTGCTAAGTGCTAAACATTTTTCATGTATTTATTGGCCATTTCTACTTCTTATCTTGAGAAGTGTCTGTTTATTTCAGTTTCTCATTTTTTGGTTGGCCATTTTATTTTGGAGAAAATCCAAATTTCTGAGTTTTTTATATTTTTGAGACATTAGTCCTTTGTCTGACTAGTAGCTTGCAAAATCTTTCCATTCCGTAGGTTGTCTCTTCACTCTGTTGGTTGTTTCCTCTGTTGTATAGAGCTTTTTAATATTAAAACACACAGAAAGCTCTTGGTTCTTATTCATTTTCCATTATCTGACTTTACTCTCTCTAGACAGAAAATCTTAATAATCAAATATTTGCATAATATCTTTCTTTTATGTTCTTGAATCCAACCAATGATCTTAGAATATTTCCTCATCCCTCTAATACTAGCAAATCCAATTAACTGATATGCTAACTTTAGGTAACTTGGGGCATTCAGAACACTTTGATGAACCATTATAAATTGTAAACTAGCAAAGAAGACAAGACCTCTGGGCAAGAAAATGTCAAGAGTTTCTCCTCCTGCTCCTTTCATTAGGAGAATTACACATAATGGGAAGAACCTATATTGAGGAAATGATCATATGAGGTTCAGAGAGTATGTGTGAAGGTTTTCTTTTCTGGATCAGCCCTGGCAGTTTTACCCAGCCTCCCTGTTCTGGTGAATGTCTAATGTTTCATAAAATCATTCTGTTCTTGGAGGCAAAGATTTCCTATCTCTTTTAAGAACACCCAGGACACCAAAAATTGTAACAGTTGTAAAAGTCCCTCTGTAATCACACCCTACCTTCACAACCTACAAAGGCTACAACTCCTTCTCCACCTCTTGGTCTTTCTTGAAGAGGCTGAGCCATCAGACCTGACGGCCTCTAACCTGATGCAGAACCATGCCAACAAGACTCAGGGCACTAATGGCACCATGACAAATACAGAATTTAGAAAAGTGCAAATAGTTTACAAATGAATTTCCCGTAAGACTTTGCATCTATTTTATTTATCTTTTTGCCCAAAGTTTCTAGTAGAGTGTCTGGGAAACTAACAGCTTGAAAGAACGTATTTGTTCACAAATTTAGGGGGAAAAGAACTGTTTACCAAGCTCTTGAATATGGGGATATCTCTGTGATTTCAAAGCTCATGCAAGCACAGAAATTATTAAATGAAACTCTAATTAGTATTTCAGCGTGTCATACTCTTCTTGTGATAAAATTCCCACATGCTCAAGAGGCGTGGATAGACTCCCAAACCCTGTGTTTTTCTTCTGCATATTGTGATGACTTGGTAAAGATGCAAATGGTGAGGAAAAAAAAGAGGTAATAAACTGAGTAAAATTACCACTAAAAGGTCATCCTCTAGCATAGACTACAGCACAGCACTCTAATTCACTGTTAGAGTAAATTAATCAGCTGAAGATATTTACAAGACTCCAAATACTGCCCTTAAATGATCAAACCTCCATGTCTAGCATTCAATGATACAACACCCAGCTAACTTCAAATAAATCAGATTGGTTAACAAGGAAATTAAAACTTAAAAAATTAATTTAAAATGAAAAATGCATACACATGTGTTGAAATATATATAGTCCAAGAAGATCCTAAAATTCTTTTTGTATCTCCACCTACTCATTCATTTCCTGGCATAAGAACATTTAATATATTATAGTTATCAGATTTAGAAGATGCCAGATACTGTAATTACTAGTATTCCTTCTAATCATCTTCCTAGACTAGGGGCTCTTTGAAGACAAAATGGGTCCTCATAATCATTATATCTTTCCCTAACTTTTGCCCTGACATATTAAGCACTTTGAAAATGTGCTCAAATAAATTAGAATGTACCCTTGCTCAATTATAATAATAAAAGCTAAGTTTTCCTGTCCAAAGCATCAATTTCATACATTTCTCACAACTATCCTTTGTGTTGAATACTATGATTATCCCCATTTTAGAGAACAAAAAACCAAGCCCTGAAGAAGTTAAGTAACAACCCCAAAGCTACCTCCCTACATGATAGAGTGGCACAGTCTTTTCTTCAGTAAATTCTTCATGTTTTTTTTAATTTAAAGAGAAAAAAGGAACAAAACAGAAAAAAAGGGTAGTGAAAATACAGAATTTCAAAGGAAAAACAATGGGGAAAAAACACTAAGAAATCATTAGTTGATAAATTACATATTGTCATCTTGGATATAGTTACTCATGTTACAAAATTAAAGGATACATAGTAGGCATTCAAGCAGTGGCACTGCAAACATTCTGCTCAACAATCCAACAAAGATTCAGAAATATGGTCATCTATTTTACACACTCAAACATACATGCAGTTATATCTCTCAGAGCACTTTCTTTTCCTCTTTTTTACAATAGCAATTACACATTTGGGGTTTTGTTACTCTTATAGTTCTTATTACTTTTTACACTAGAGACACAATGTGATATTTATAAATCTATTTCTTATTTATTTCACTAATGAGGAGAGTCTCAAGTTGTCTCCATTTGCCTATGAAGGCCTCAAGATCATCCTTTTTTATAGCTGAGAAATATTCCATTGTATAAAAATGCCACATCTTCAACTTGAGACTATCTTCATTAGTGAAATAAATAAGAATCATATTTATAAATATCACATTGTGTCTCTAGTGTAAAAAATGATAAGAGCTATAAGAGTAATAAAACCCAAAATGTGTAATTGTTATTGTAAAAAAAGAGGAAAAGAAAGTGCTCTAAGAGATATAGCTGCATGTATGTTTGAGTGTGTAAAATAGATGACCATATTGCTGAATCTTTGTTGGATCTTTGAGCAGAACTGTTTGCAGTCTCACTGTTTGAATGTCTACTATGTATCTGTTAATTTTGTAACTTGAACAACTACATCCAAGATGACAATATGCAATTTATCAACTAGTGATTTCTTAATTTTTTTCTTTTTTCTTTTAGAATTCTGTATTGTTGCTACCCTTTTGCCTTTCTTTTCTTTAAATAAATTTTTTTAAAAATCATAATTGCTATTGTAAAAAAGAGAGGAAATAGGAAGTGCTATAAAAGATATAACTGCATGAATATTTAAGTGTATATGACTGATAATCATACTTCTAAGTTCTTGTTGGATTGTTGAACAAAATTGTTTGCAGTCTCACTGCTTGAATGTCTACTTTGTATGCTCTAATTTTGTAACTTGAACAACCATTTCTAAAAGGACAATATGTAATTTATTAACCAGTGATCTCTTACTGTTTGTCCTTTTTTTTTGAAATTCTGTAATATTTCTGCATTTTTCCTGTTTTTTTTTTCTCTTTAAATAAAAAAATAAATAAATAAAATTTTTAAAAAATACCGCATCTTTTTCATCCACTCTGCGGTTGATGGGCATCTTGGTTGTTTCCAAGATTTAGCTATTACAAATTGTGCTGCTATGAAATTCTTCATGTTTTTGAAGCTCATGCATATCTCAAACATTCTCCTAGGACCCAACTCCATCTTGGGCACTTACATAAGCCAAGCTAAGCTAGTTAGTGTGACAAACATTAACAATATTTCAGTGGCTTTCACAGTACAAATTTATCTCTAATTTAACATCAGAAGTTCTAGAAAATGACAGAACTATATCATGGAGGAAGCCTTTGAGACCCTTTCTGATTCTCTGTCACTTGCCTGCAGACAGAGGGAATGAATGAGGGTTGCACATGACAAGTTGTGAGTAGCCAGGCCAGAGTTATATACAGCAATTCCACTCTGATCTTCTTGGCCAGAACTCAGTTACATGGCCACATATAATCAAAGATCAGGATAAAAAATAGACTCCATTTGAAGGATGGGTGGAAAAGAAGGCCGATATTGATAAACACTAGCAGCCTTTATCCTGCAAAACTAGAGAACTCATGATTCAAGCTCACCATGAGATAACTTTAGAAGCAGAAGAACAGGAGAGTTTGCATTATATTGCATTCTGTTTTTCATTTTTTAAAACAGCCAGACCCACCAGCAACTATAGCTTCTTCAACTGCTCTATGCTGTTACTTGAAAAGATACATTTAAGTCTCTAAAATACAAGTATACATCATGTAACTTTAAAAGAAATGTATTTCTTGCCCTAAAGAAGTCTTAGGAAATACTTCCATTCCCATAAAGCTGCTTCCCTTCAGAAAGAATGTAGTACCAGATAAAAGTAAATTCTTCAAACACTCTTAAAATTTCAAATCATTTGCAAAAATTGTATTTACAAAAGCTATGTTTATGTTAAGTCATGACCAAAGATTTGATAAACCAAATTTAACTTATAGTATATTGAATTCAAATACAAGTTATATTTCATTCACTTATTCAATTATACTTCAAACATCTGTTATTTTTTGTTTCATACCGAAGTCCAAAGGCCAATCCTTAATAGACACAATATACTTCTGAATCACGAAAACATTAGACTACGTACCATAAGATAAAAATCTGGGCCTGTTTCCTTTCAGACAGCATTCTCAGACCTCAACAAATTGGGGAAATGTTTAAGTTCTATTTAGTTCTGTCTGTCAAATGTGAGCAGACCTTCATTCCCTATAATCACAAGGCCTCGGAACCACGCAACTAAGCACAGAAACTGACCCATTCTCTGAATTTCCTGCTGTTTATAATTGCCCATTGGATTTGACAGGTAGTTTTCACTTTCCTAAAACTTTCAAGAGTAGCAATCAAGATTCAAGAGCATTGAGATTACCCAAAACAACTGTCCTTACCATTCACTCTAAAATTCCCATTCATTTCTATATAAATTTAAATTGAGAAGCACATCATTTCAGTAATTTTGAAACATTTCTAATTATCAGAGGCACTTAGAAATTTTTATTTATATAAAATCCTAGTCCATTCCATATTGAATCAGAATCTCTGAGACATGAGGATCACAGTCTTCAGAAATCTCCCCCAGTTAATCCCCAGGATGTGCTCAGGCTTTAAGAAGCACTGCGTCTTTACTGAAAACTTATCCAATTCCTGTGGTTCTCTCTGGATACCCAGGGCCTCCACATCATTGTTAATCACCCAGCTCTTAGCTAACTACCATCTTTCCTTTAAAGCTTGATTCTAGGCTTCTCAAAAACATTTTCCCTTTACAGAAATTTTACCTTGAAGCAGCTTCCTAGTAATTCCAAACCAGAAACAAGTAGCACTCCAGTTATCATAATCAGCTCATCAGTCTATATTTTAATGGAAGCATATTTTCAAACCCCATTTCAGAACCCAAGTTAGAGAGTGGATTTTAAAACAAATGAGTTAGCACTACTTTAAAATCCATTACCAATCATTCTCACATCCTTAGTACAAATCCTTTAAAACTTCAGAAGTCATTAAGGGGTGGTCCTGACGGTTTTTTGATTGTCAGGAAGTGTTACTGAGATGGATCTGTTGAAGAGATGCTTTATAGCATTTCACACTCCTGTCAAAGTTTTATTAGATTTCTAAACTGAAGATAAATACTTCATTTTTTAACCATAACAATCTAAAGCTCTATGAAGGAAAACGAGAAAGTCAAATGATCCTAAACTTTAGTATGGAAGATGGAATAGGATACTTTCAAGTGGAACTCATTGCAATTCAAATGAAGGACTTGTGCAATAAAAGAATAACAACCACTAGGAACCACTAGGAACATGACAACTACATGTAAAAAAAAAAAAAAAGATAACCTCCACCAATTGCTTCATTTAATTTCCCTATTTAGTATAACTCTGTCTCATTCACTCTGTTAAAAAAAAATCCTTCCCTTTTACTTTCTAATATGATCACAAGGCTTGACAGGCAGGCTACTTAAGAAAGAGTTCATGCACTCTCACACCTAGAAAAAAAGTGGTAGGGATTATCTAGTCCTAACTCCCATCTGACACAAAAATCTTTTCTCTGGTGGCACTGACAAAGAGAAACTCAGCCAGATTCTGTTTCAAAGCTTTCAAGGAAACAACAAGGACTGACATTTATCGGGTACTTTGCAGATAACAAAGCACCTTCAATCATATCGTCTCACCTAAATTATACTGCAGATGATGACATGGAGATTTTGAAAGATTAAATAACTTGCCATCATGACACAGCTAACAAATGGCAGAAGAAAGACTCGTATTAAGTCCTTGCATTACAAGTCTATTTTTTATCCTCCACTGCCTCCCTGGCCATAATCAAGGAGGTTCTGTTCTTTGAAATACATTCCACCACTTTTTGGACAGTTATAAAGATTTAAAAACACTCCAAAAAATAAAATCTGTCTGGGATTTGAGGGGGGAGGGTAAAAAGAAAATTAAATAGTACTTAGTACATGAAAGCTACTATTCAAAGTACTTTACAAGTACTGATCCATTTTATCCCATAACAACAAAATGAAATGATTATGATTATTATACCCATTTTACAGGTAAGAAATATAAAACTCAAGTAAATAGCACAGCTGCAAATTAAGCCAAACTAGTCTCTCTCTCCAGAATCCAAATACCATCCTTCCTCTGACCTTTATCATAGGGATTTTGTTCTAATCTTTGATTCAATACACAATAAAATACCCTCTTTGGTCATTTAATACCCATGTAAATATTTGAAAATATCTGTTCAGTCTCTCCCTCAGAACTGTATCACTCAAGGTTTTGTTGCAGAAACTGAATAGCTAGAAATGATATATAGAGTGAGGGATCAATTATAACAATTTGATTTTCTACAATTATGAGAAATAAATAACATCAATAATTCTCTTGCATTCGTGTCTAATGCTAAAAGCTATATACCCAAGGTTGATTATTTGATAATATCGATTTTTTACTATATTATCAAGGACATTAACTATAGCATGAAAAAAAAACTGCAAGAACATGGTCATGAAAAATAACCTCTAGTACTAGTACAATTTACTGTCCCTTACATTCCAGTTAAGAAGCAGAAATTTGCCCACCACTGCTTTTGAGTTATCAGTGCAAATGACTATACAGTAAAAGGAAAGTAACATTTGATATTATTATGAAAATAACTTTGAACATGCAGATGCCCTGAAATGGATTCAGAAATCACTAGGGGTCAGGTGCTGCACTCTAAGGACCACTACTGTCTTGTATATTAAGGAAATTCTGGCATGTGAACTCAGTCTACTGTAGGCTACCTTTGGATCCAGGCTTAAGTGAACCAACCAAGCAATACATACACATATGCACACACAATTATGCAGACCTATGCACACTCAATCTTTCTTACAACTAAAAATCAACATTGCTCACATTTAATTCAATTAGGTGAGCATGCAAAATACCAATTCCAAAAAAAAGGGAACTTGAATTAAGGCACTATTCTAATTTACCAATCTTTCCACAGTGTATGCCCTAAGAAATATTTAGCCCACCCCAGCCAGCCACATAGGTCTTGGAGGAACTGAGCCCCACCCATCCCAGTGCAGCAACCGCAGCAACCACGTACATCACTGTAGTGCCCCAAGGAGAAGCACAGGTCTGGAAGATTCCCACCCAGACCCTCTACCATCAGAGGGGAGCCCCTGTGAGCTGAAGGAGGGCAGAAGTCCCACCTATCATTTTTCAGTCACCCCAGAAAGCAGTTTGGTTCAGAGGAGCCAGGTGCCTGACCCACTCCTTTACACCACAAGACAGTCAGTGCAGGAAGCACCTTGGACTTAATCAGCTCATCTAGAAGAACCTGGGAAAATGACAAAACAAAGGAGCAAGCTGCAGTCTCAGACCTCTAGCTCACCTAATACAAGCCCAAGGGACATGGAAGAAACTGGAAGATACACACCTAAAATTCCTGAAATGAAGTAATGAAATAACTCCATGAGGCTGTAAATGAAATCATGTTAGAAACAATGTCACAAATTTTAAAAAAGTAATGACCATTATGAAAGAACTGTTGAGCATATCTAAAGAAGACATGATTTTAAAAAATAGAGAAGCATAGCAAAATGATAGAAACCCTGAGTGAACCATATAGGAAAGAACTGGAATGAAGGAAACAGATTCAAAGAGATATTCAGGAAATTAAAATTTTCATTGAAAGTAAGCAAAACTGCTTGAAAGAAACTGAAGGAAGACCCTCAGACCCTGAAGACGGGATGGAAGCTAGTGATCATAAAAGGAAAGATTTCTTTAAAAATAATAAGGAACCAGGAAACAGCAATTCAACAGCTACAAGATAAAGATAATGCAAAAAAAAAAAAACAAGACTGATAGTAGCCAATGAAAAAGCAGGAGTCAACACAAGTAACATAAAAACATTACTTGCAGAAGTAATGGCATTTTCCAAGCATGGGAAAAGAATCTGACATTAATATAAGTAAGGCATATAGAAATCCAATTAGCCATGACCAAAATAAAGCTATACCCAGACATATAACTAGGATCCCAGAAATTCAGCACAAGAACAGACTATTAAAAGCTGTCAGAGAAAAGAAACAGATCACCTACAAAGGAAAGCTCATCAGAATCGTGGCACACTTCTCAACACAAATACTCAAGTCAAGAAGGGCTTGGAGTGAAGCATTTCAAATCCTGAAAGAAAACAGCTTCCAAACCAGATTGATGTACTCTGAAAAACTACTTTTCAAAATTGATGGAGAAATAAGACATTTCTATGACAAAGAACAACTGAAGAGATTAATGACTACTAAACCAATCCTACAAAGAGTACTAAAAGATACTCTAGAAAGAGATAAATATGACCACAAGGCCAAGAACAGCAACAGGAAAAAAAACACCAAACGGGACAAACATGTCAACTAAGAGAAAAAGAATGGACTCAACAGGAAGATAACATAACAAAAATAAATCAATACATATCAGTTATAATGATCAATGTAAATGGCCTCAATTAACCTATCAAAAGAAACAGACTGTCAAAGTGGATTAAGAAACAAAATCCAGCTATATGCAAGAAACACATTTGACTCAAAAGAAATTCATAGACTGTAAGTCAAAAAATGGAAAACAATACTCCATGTGACAGGAACCCAGAATAACCCAGGGGTAGCTATTCTATTTGCAGACAATGTGAACTTCATACCAAGAATGATCCCAAAAGATAAAGGTCAACAGTACTTGTCAGGGGAAAACTTCAAGAGGAATAGATAACAATCATAAATATGCATGCACCAAACACAGAAACACTCAACTATTTAAGGCAAATATTAAAAGACATGAAAAATCAAACAAGCAATAACACAGTTATAATGGGGAACTTCAACACTCCATTGTCTCAAAGAGATAAATCAGCTAGAAAAAATTTCAACAAAGAAATAATGGAATGAAACCATACTTGTGAGCAAATGGATTTAGCAGACTTTCCAGAGTGTCCCACCCAACATCATCAGAATACACATTCTTCTCAGCTGCATGTGGGACATTTTTTAAAATAGACCAAATACTGACCCATAGCACATTCTTAAGTAAATGTAAAGTAATTGAAATTATCCCATTCATATTATCTGACCATGGTGCAATAATATTTGAAAATTAATGACAAACCGCAAAAACTCCATAAACAAATGGAAGTTAGCACTCTCCTAAGCAACCAATAGGTCACAGAAGAAATTATACAATAAAAATGTAAATGCAGCCTACCAGAACCTGTGGGACACAATGAAACTAGTCTTTGGAGGGAAATTTATAGTGGTGAATTCTCACATCAGGAAATTGGAACAAACACAAACAAACAACTTAATGCTACACCTCAACCTTCTAGAAAAAGAAGAGCAAGTCAAGCCCAAAGAAGGGAAGAAATAATAAAGGCCAGAGCAAACATTAACACAATTGAGACTAAGAAAACAGTACAAAGAATGAATCAAAGGGTTGGTTCTTTGAAGGAATAAATAAAATTGATAAACCCCTAGCCAATCTTATCAAAAAAGATGAAAGAAAAGCTCAAACTCATGCAATAAGAAATAAAAATGGTGAAATCACTACAGATCCTGTGGAAATTCAGAAAATCATCAATACTTACTTTGAAAATCTATACTCTCATAGGATAAAAACACAGAATAAATAGATTTCTGGAAATGTATGAATAAACAAAGCTGGATCAAGAAGATATAAAAATCCTGAATAGCCCAATACCAGTTAATGAAATGGAGCATGTAATTAAAAACTTACCAACAAAGAAAAACTCAGGTCCAGATGGATTCACAGCTGAATTCTACAAGAAATTTAAAGAAGATTTGACTCCAATACTCCTCAAACTCTTTAATGAAATCAAAAGGGAAGCAGTTTTCCTCTCATTCCTGGAGGCAAGCATCATTCTAATACCAAAGCCAAAGAGAGACTCAACCAAAAAAGAGAACTGCAGGCCAATCTCCCTAACGAAAAAAAAAAATTTTAATTGCAAAAAATATCAATAAAATACTATCAAATAGAATGCAGCAAATCATTAAGATTATAGACCATGACCAAGTGGGATTCATCCCAGGAATAGAGGGGTGGTTCAACATAAGCAAATAAAAAAATGGAATATACCACCTCAACAGAGCCAAAGACAAAAATCACATGATCATCTCAATACAGAAAAAGCTTTTGACAAAGTCCAACACTCATTCATGATTTAAAAAAAAAAAAAGCCTGCAGAAAATTGGAATGGATGATGGTTACCTCAATCTGATAAAAGCCATCTGTGACAAACCAACAACCAATATCATACTAAATGGACAAAAACTGAAAGCTTTCATTCTAAAATCAAGAACAAGGCAAGGATGTCCATTGTCACCACTCCTATTCAACATAGCTCTGGAAACATTAGCTAGAGCAATCAGACAAGAGAGAGAAATAAAAGGCATAAAGATAGGAAAGAAAGAATTTAAATTATCACTATTCACAGATGGCATGATATTCTACATAGAAGAGCCCAAAAACTTCACCAACAGACTTCTAGACTTAATAAGAAAATTCAGCAGGGTACCTGGGTAGAAAGTCAACACTCAAAAGTGAATAGCAGATGGGAGTGGTGGCATATGCCTGTTATTCTAGCACTCAGGAAGTTGAGGCAAGATGATGGTTGTGAGTTCAAGACCAGCTTGGGCTACAAAGTGTGCTCAAGGCCAGCCTGAACTGCAAAGTGAGACCTTGTTTCAAAAAGATTAAAAAAATAAGTCAGTCACATTCCTGTACATAAGCAATGAACTCACTTAGAGAAAAATTAGGGAAACTACATCCTTCACAGTAATGTCCAAAAAAATGAAATACTTAGGAATCAATCTAACAAAGGAAGTAAAATATTTATACATTTAAAATTACACTACTCTGAAAAAAGAAAGCAAAAAGGAATTCAGAAAATGGAAAGGTATCACTTGCTTATAGACAGGAAGAACCAACATTGTGAAAATGGTCATTCTCCTAAAACTGTTATACAGATTTAATGCAATCACAATTAAAATACCATTAGCACACACACAGATCTCAAGAAAACATTCCTAAAATTCATCTGGAACCAGAAGAGACCTAGAATAGCAAAGGCAATCCTGGGAAACAAAGACAAGGCAGGAGGCATCACAGTTCCTAACTTGAAAATATACTACAAAGCTGGTACAATAAATCAATATGGTAGTGGCAAAAAACAGGCCAGAGGAGCAGTGAAACAGAATAGAAGACACAGACACAGCTACAAACACACTCAGCCACCTTATCTTTGACAAAGAGGCCAAAAATATTCACTACAAGAAAAATAGCCACTTTATTTTTTTTAATTTTATTTAAAGAGGAAAAAAAGCAAAACAAAAAAGGGGTAGAAGCAATACAGAATTTCAGAAAAAAATAAACAGTAAGAAATCACTAGTTGATAAATTACATATTGCCTTCTTAGACATAGTTCTTCAAGATAAAAAACTAAAGCATATAGAGTGGGCATTCAAACAGTAAGGCTGCAAAGAAGTTCAATGATCTGATAACAACTTAGGAACATGGTTATCATCCTATACACTTAAACATAAATGCACTTATATCATTTAGAGTATTTTCTGTTCCTCCTTTTATTCTTTTTTAACTTTTTTTATTTAAAGAGAAACAAAAGCATGTAAAGGGTAGAGACAATACAGAACAATAAGAAATCACTAGTTGATAAATTACATACTGTCCTCATAGAAATAGTTGTTCAGGTTACAAAATTAAAGCATACAAAGTGGATAGTCAAACAGTGAAACTATAAACAGCTATGCATGCATGAATCTCTACATGTATTTCTATCCTTTCTGTATTATAGAGAAAAAACAAAACATAGCAAGACAAAACAAAACAAATTCCTATAAAAACATGAAACCAAAAAGTCATATAAAACCACAGTACAAGGTGATCTACAATGATTACTGTGTTGTTTCTTATTATCTTCAATAGAATGTCTATATCATCAGGCATAGTTGAATATAGCAGTATAATTGAGTATAGCAGTACATAACAATATTAGTAAAATAAAACATTGTAGACAGTATAAAACTTCAAAGGCAGGTAATAATCAAGCCAGAGCAGATATTCTAGTGGATCTTGTCATCTTAAGTGCAGTTGCCTATATTCTCAGACTTGATACTATCAATCATAACAGCTTTGAATAAAATCTAGCAATACAAAACAGTGATCTAACACACCAGATTCAATTAAGATCAGTCATGGTAAAACAGTGTAGGTTTTATAGAGCTTTAGATTAAGTTAATAGGAAATTAAGGATGATTACCATATTATATCCTGTTATTTTCAGGATTACTGTCTGTGCTCTCAAATCTAGTACAGTAGAATGACTGGAATATAATACATCTAAGCAGAGTAGTGTGAGTAATGTGGGTTTTAAATCCTGGTGCACTATTAACAATATAGCATATCAAGGCCATCTGTGTTAGAGATTCTAGTTATCCTTCTCTGCCTCATTTCTGCTATGCTATTTTTCTGCCTTTGTTTGTCTACTTTTCTCCTTCATTCTACTGCCTGCCCCACTCATTGAGGCCTTTCTGCTCCTGTTCCTAAAATCCTGGTATTTTTTTTCTCTATATATATAATGTCCTTCAGTATTCTCTGTATGGTTGGGTTGGTGGTCACAAATTCGCCCAGCTCCTCTTTGTCATGGAAGCATCTTGTTTCTCCATTAATTTCTAGTGACAGTTTTGCAGGATACATCAATCTGGGCTGGAGGTTATTTTCTTTCAGGGCTTGGAATACTTCTCTCCAAGCTCTTCTTGATCTGATGGTCTGTGTTGAGAAGTCAGCCATGATTCTGATGGGCTTACCTTTATAGGTAATCTGTTTCTTTTCTCTGATGGCTTTTAACATTCTGTTTTTATATTGAATTTCTGGTATCTTGATTATTATATGTCTGGGTGTAGCTCTGTTTTGGCTGTAGGTGGCTGGAGTTTGGTATACCTCACATAACCAAATGTCATTGTCTTTTCCCATGCTTGGGAAGTTTTCCTTAATCACTTCCATGAATAGCCTTTGTAATTTGCCTATATGTATTCCTGCTTCTTCATTCACATTTCTTATTCTTAAATTGTAGATTCTCTTGTCATCTTCTAGCCTTTGTATTGTTATTGCCTGTTTCCTTGTTATTTTTAAGAGATCTTTCCTTTCATGGTCACACATTGCAAACTTGTCTTCAAATTTTACTAGTATATCCTTAGTTTTTTTAAGGTGTTTTACCAGCTTTCAATGGAGTTTTTAGTTTCCTGGTGGTCTCTTTGAATCTGCTTCATGTATTCTATATTTTCTTTATATTCTTTATCAAATGTTTCTCTCCTTTTTTTTGTATTCCTCCCATCTTCCTTCTGTATCTTCCAGAGAGATGCTTCCTAAGAGCATTTCTTTTATTACTCTACTCATATCTTGCTTTACCTAATTTAATATTTCAGTTTTGAGCTCATCTACAAGGTCCCAAAGATATTCTTAATATCCATTGAAGCCATGTCTGATGTTGCATGTTTGCCACCCTCAATATCCCTTGTTTTTCCCTCTCCTGGATCAGGGCTCTCAGGGTTCTGGGCTGGGGGCCTCCTCCTGCCTCTCTCTCTCCTGTCATGGCCCTGGCTTCCTCCACACAGGTTACAGTGCAGGTCCCAGCCCCCTTCCCTGTTGGCCACGTTTCCTCTGAAACATGCTGGCAAGGGACCTCCACCCTCTCCTGACTGCTCTTGCCACTGAGGTGTAAGCAGCAGCTGTGTATGCCTGTCCCTCCCCACCAGGCCAGCCAAATTTCAAGTGCCTTCACCCGGTTAGTGCATGCTAATTGCAGGGAATTGATTTGGGATGGCTCATTGGGTCCCAGCCAGAGTCACTGCCCAGTCCAAGAAAATCCCGCGAATTTGCTCTGGGGAGGGAGCAACCAACTGAAGTCACTGTCACTCCCAGTTCAGGCTCCTCCTTCCTGATTCCAACATGTTGCCCATTTGGTCGCACCCTTCCTGGGGGGGGTCTCATTCTCAGCACTGACCGTGGATTAATGAAGGTCCCTTCACCAGCTCCGCTCTCTGTTGGGCTCACCAACCCCTGATTTCAGTGCTGCTATGGTTCCTGTGAGTGGCGGCAGGAACGAGTTTGGGTGGCTCTCCTGGCCGGTGAGGGTTCAAGCTGGTGCAAATTCAGGCCAGTGCAAACTTGGTGGGTCACTGCAAAAATGCTGTGTCCTATAATTTTTAGCTGTTCCAGTTGTAGTCCCAACGTATTTGATGAGCTTTTTTACATTGTAATTTCTTCCTGTGTCAAGAGGATTCATCTCCCTCTGGCTGGGTCTCTCCAGGGTGTTTTATTCTGGCATATGAGTTGTTTCTCCTGGGAGGCTTTGTATTTTGTTGCTCACTGGTCAGCCATCTTGACTTCTCCCAAATAGCCACTTTAATAAGTGGTGTTGAGTAAACTAGCTTACCACCTGCCAAAGGTTTAAACTTGACCCATTCCTATCACTATGCACTAAACTAAAGTCAAAATGAATCAAAGATCTAAATATTAGGACAGAAACATTGAATCTACTGAGGGCAAAGTATTTAGATATCTTGAGGACATAGGGGTAGGCAAAGAGTTCATGAACAAAAACCAAATTGCATGGAAAGTCCTTCAAAGAATCAGCAATGGAGATCCCATCTTATTAAAATGCTTTTTCACATCAAAAGAAATCACCAACAGATTGAACAGAAAACCTATGAGTTGGAAAAAGATTTTTTTGTCAACTGCCCCTCAGACAAAGGAATTTTATGTAGAAAATATAAAGAACTGAAAAACATCATCCACCTCACAAATACAAAGACCAAATCCAAAAATGGGCATCTGCAATGAATACACACTTCTCAGATGAAGAAATATAAATAGCAAATAAATATGGGGGAAAATGTTCAACATCATTGGTCATTAGAGAAATGTAAATTGAAACAAAACTCAGATTCCACCTCACTCCAGAAAGAATGGTTAATGTCAAGAAATTTACCAATAACAAATACTGGAGGAGCTGAAGGGAAAAAGAAACACTTCACTGTTGGTGGGAGGGTAGACCAATATAACCACAGTGGAAATCAATGTGAAGATTCAAAAAAAAACTATGATTAGAGATTCTCTTCTGCTCAGCTACTCCCCTTCTGAGTATTTTTCAAGAAGAATTGAAAACAGCATGCCACAGGGATGTATGTGCATCCTTGGTTATAGCCACAGAATAGATTTTTAAAAAGATGTAATATTTTTATACAATGGAGTACTACTCAGCTATATAGAAGGATAAACTCAAAGCTTGCATAGGTAAATGGATGCAACCATACTTATAAAGGCAATAAATCAGACTCTCATGTGTTAACACCATATTGTCTTGCTAGTGTAAGAAACTCAAAAAGTAAATAAAATAAAAAATGTTAGAATAGATATAAAGAAAGGGGAAAAAATTGCTCAAAGGGAAATCATTTTGTTTGATCAATTTTGCATGCCTGTATCTGGTAACCTGAGGAACTATTTTGAAGATAACAATACACACTATAACAACCATTATTAAATTCCTATCATCTTGCTTTGAAATCCTATATCATTATTTTTTGTTATTGTTGCTCTCACTTTGCTTTTGTTGTTCTTCTTTTGTTTGTTTGATTTTTGATTTTTCTGTGTGTTCTTTCTCTTTAGAATAAAAAGAAAAAAATAAATATTTTAATGAAAGAATATCATATCTTACAAGGAAAGACTTATTATACTAATATCCTCTATTACTATTGAAAGGCAAAAACCATTCCATGGATCCAGAGTTTTCCAATGGTATACTAGATTCTCAAAGGTTTCAGCCATCATTCTAGCAAGCCCATTTCTCATTTTGATTCTGTTATTCATATTTTGTGCCAAGACCACTCTTGGAAGTCTTGAGCTGCACATGGAGGATAGTTCTTAGCCATCTTCCATGTGATACCCCTTCTTTATCTGATAAGAAATGGGTTCAAGAATTTGCCATTTTGGGGCTGGGGATTTAGCTCTGCAGCATAAGCATCTGCTTTGCAAGCACTCAGTCATGAGTTCAATCCCTGGTACCAAAATAAAATAAAATAAAATAAAAATAATTTACCATTTAGTCACAAAACTTTATTTAATAAAATCATCAGGAAGCCATACATACTTGGTACTAGTAATATTTCTGTTATGCTAGAAATCCCACCCCTCAATGCCCAAGAAATTGTTACCACAATGAATCACTTATAAAGGAGGTAATTGGTCATCTCATTTTTTTGGAATCAATAACCATGTTGTGATGGTAGACACTAACTTGACAAACTTCTCTTCCCAAACCATCTTTTAAAGCAATGTATGCCTTCACTTTCCAACAGAGAACATTTATCTAAAGACTGATAGCTAATTGCTGGAGAAATAGCTAATATAACTTAAGAATATGCTGAAGAAAAATCAAATGAATTTGTTTAAAAAGAAATTTAATTGATTTTTTTCTTTATGGTTTTGGAAAAAAAATCTCTACTCAGTTCCTTATAAAATAACCAGTTATCGAAGACATGAGGATTATGAGTTTGAGCTAGTCTGGGCACTTAGATCCTATCTTAAAATAAAAAAGGGGTGGAGATAGAGCTCAGTGCAAAAACCCTAAATTCAATCTCCAGTACCAGAAAACAACAAAATGACCTTTTATGTTATAAGCATTCTGACACCATTGTAATGATATTTTAAGTTTCTCCCATCCCTCACCTGCTTCTGTGCACAACTAATGCAATATTTCTTTTCCTCCCAAGTGTTTTCCTGGTGAGCCCCAATCCCGACCCGATCGTATTTGAGGTGGGTGGAGCACCCATTAATGGATTAGTGCCTGCCTAGAAAAGAGGCCACGGAGCCTTCTATCTCTCTATTTCTACCATGGGACCATGCAACTAGAAGATGGCTTTTTGCAGCCTGGAAAAGAGATCTCAATGGAACCGACCAGGTTGGCACCCTGATCTCAGATTTACAGCCACCAGAACTGTGAGAAACATAACTGTATTGTTTATCACCCTCACAGTGTACAGAATTTTGTTACAGCAGCACAAACAAACTAAGATATTTAGATAAGTTGATAAGATTCCTCAGCTGGCCTGAAGGAGACTAAAGTCATGTAAATCCTTCTTGAACAGGAACCCCTACACTGGACTCATCTCTCACTACTATACCCTCTCTCCTTTCTGGCTCCCTTGAGCCAGTCAAGTAGGCACTTAGACTTACTTGAGAGGTCTTCCTTGGTCTTCCAAGAGACCCAAATTATGAGCTTGTGGATGTAATGAGATCTCTGTCCTGTGAGTCTGTCATAACATGGCACAGCAGACCTCAGAGGAGATACAGAGGGGTTAATATAATCATAGAAGCCTTTAGAAACAGAGAAATTTTCTGGCTGGTGACAGAAAGGAAGACACAAGGGGAAACCAGAGACTTAAAACACTGCTTGAAACTTACAGAGGGAAGGGGCTACATGAAAACCAATGTAGATGGCTTCAGGAAGCAGTAAGTGATTCATGCCTGATAATTGGCAAGAAAAATAGTGGGGATCAAGGAGAATATGAAACACACATCTGCATGGAACTGAACTCTGCCAACCATCTGAATGAGACTGGCAATGCGGTGGTCTTCCTCTGAGACCCTTAACCTAAAACTCATCCTAGCTGGTCCAGGCTTCTGAACTACAGAGATGTGAAATGACAAATATATTAAACTGCTAAATTTGTGACAAAATTTATTATGCAGCAATTATTAAAAGTACCATAGTCTGTGTTGCATGGAAGAAGCTTACTAAGACTAAAAACTATAGGTTACCCTTAAACTCAAAGAAATTAAAATCTAACAGGCAAATATGTGTACTAATAAAAAAAAGTGACAGCTGCTATAACAACACACTTCCCTCCCCCCCTCAAAAAAAAGTGCTAGTCTTAATTTTTTCAGGCTGCTAGAACAAAATATGGCACACAAGATGGTTTACAACCAGAGCTTTATTTCGCATAGTTGTGGAAACTAGAAAATCCAGGACCAAGGTGTCTGCACATTCAGTAATTGTAAGGTCCTATTTCCTGGGCTAGAGACAACTGTCATATCATTCTAACCTCATATAGTATAAAGAGTTATAGGTCTTTCTTGAGCCTCTATTATACAGGTGTGAATCCCATTCATGTGGGCTCTATCTTCCTGACCTAATTACTTCCCAAAGTCTCCTAATTCCACTACCTTGGGGATAAAGATCTCAACATATGAAGTTCATTAAGATCTTGGCACTGCTGTACAACCATGATTCTCAACAAGGGGCAATTCCAGTGGAACATTTGGCAATATTTGGAGACATTTTAGGTTGTCACCCCTAGAGATATACTACTGTCATCCAGAAAAGGTAGAGGTAAAAAATCCTACTGAAAGGCCTGCAATGCACAAGACACTTTCCACACTCTCTCTGCCAAGAGAAAAGAATTATCTGTTGCAAAGTGGTGATGGTGCCAAGGCTGAGAAACTGTTTTAGGACTAGAGAGGAGAAAATTAATTTCAACTGATTTGGGCTGCTTTTTCAGAGGTAGTGATACTTGAGCTGCATGATGAAAAACAAGCTTAAATATGGCCAACCAGTAAGCAACAAAATATAGAGCCTCCAGGGGATAAACAACTCATATGCCAGAATAAAACATCCTGGAGATATCCAGACAGAGGGAGATGGGTCTTCTTGATGCAGGGAGAAATTAAAACAAAAAAAGCTCATCAAACACACAGTCTCAGGGCTACAATTGGAACAGCAAAAAATTAGCAGACATGGCACTTTCTGCTGTGACCCACCAAGCCGCCTGAATTTGCACTGGCCTTGACCCACCATGACCCACAGAACCACCTGGATTCATTCTCTCCACGACTCACAGAAGCCACAGCCCTTCTGAAGTCAGGGGTTGGTGAGCCCAATGGAGACCGGAGCCAGCAAAGGGACCTTCATTAATCCATGGTCATTGCTGGGAAGAAGACCCCTCCCATGGGAAGGGCACATCTAAATGGTTGGCATGTTGGAATCAGGCAGGAGGAGCCTGAACTAGGAACAGCAGTGACTTCAGTTGGTTGCTCCCTCCCCAGAGCAGATTCACCAATTTGCTTGGCTTGGGTCATGCCCCTGGCTGGGACCCAATAAGCCGTCCCAAACCTATTCCCTATGCCTAGCACACACTAACCCGGTAAAGGCCCCTGAAGTTTGACTGGTCAGGTGGGGAGGGACCAGCATATGCAGCACCTGCTTATACCTCAGTGACAAGAACAAACAGGAGAGGGCAGAAATCCCTCACCAGCGTGCTTCAGAAGAACCATAACCAACAAGGAAAGGGGCTGAGACCTCCACTATACACCTGTATGGGAGAAACCAAACATATGACAAGAAAGAGAAACAAGAAAAAGCCCCCAGCCCAAAACCCTAAGAATACTGATCCAGGAGAGGAAAAAACAAAAGAGACTGAGGGTAACAAACATGCAACATCAGACATGGCTTCAATGGACATTAAGAGATATCTTCGGGACGTTGTAGATGAGCTCAAAACTGAAATATTAAATCAGGTAAAGCAAGATATAAGTAGATTAATAATAGAAATGCTAAGCACCTCTCAAGAAGACAAAGATGGAAGAAGGGAGGAACACAAAAAAAGGAGAGAAACACTTGATAAAGAATATAAAGAAAATATAGAATACATGAAGCAGATTCAAAGAGATTACCAGGAAATTAAAAACTTCATTGAAAGCTGGCAAAACTCCTTAAAACAAACTAAGGATAGACTATCAAAACTTAAAGACAAGTTTGCATTGTGTTATCATGAAAGGAAAGATCTCTTAAAAATAACAAGGAAACAGGCACTAACAATACAAAGGCTAGAAGATGACAAGAGAATCTATAATTTAAGAATAAGAAATATTAACAAAAAAGCAGGAACAAAAACAAGAGAATTACAAAGGCTATTCATGGAAATAATTAAGGAAAACTTCCCAAACATAGGAAAAAAAATGACATTTGGTTATGTGAGGCATACAGAACTCCAGCCACCTACAACCAAAACAGAGCTACACCCATAATGAATAATCAAGATACCAGAAATTCAATATAAAAACAGAATATTAAAAACCATCAACAAAAGAAACAGATTACCTATAAAGGAAAGCCCATCAAGATCATGGCAGACTTCTCAACACAGACCATCAGATCAAGAAGAGCTTGGAGAAAAGCCCTGAAATCCCTGAAAGAAAATAACCTCCAACCCAGATTGATGTACCCTGCAAAACTGTCACTAGACATTAATGGAGAGATAAGATATTTCCATGACAAAAAGGAACTGGGGGAGTTTGTGACCACCAATCCAACCCTACAGAGAATACTGAAGGACATTCTAGAGAGAGAAAAAGAAGACCAGGATTTTAGGAACAGTGGCAGAAAGGCCTCAATAAACAGGGCAGGCAGTAGAATGAAGGAGAAAACTAGACAAACAAAGACAGAAAAATAGCATAGCAGAAATGAGGCAGAGAAGGTTGGCTATAATCTCTAACATAGATGGCCTTGATACACTAAAAAAGAAAGAAAGAAAGAAAGAAAGAAAGAAAGAAAGAAAGAAAGAAAGAAAGAAAGAAATATAAGCAGAGTAGATCAAGAGGTAGGGTCCATCAAGATGCTCTGTATAGGAAATATAATCAACCTGAGAGAGGGTTTATGGACTGAAAATCAAATATGAGAAAACAATGCTCTATGTGACAGCGAGCCAGAGAGACATAGGAGCAACTCAACCAACGCCTGCAGATAAGATGGAAAGAAAGGATACTTATGTGCAGTAGAAAACTACTCAACTATAATGAAGGAAAACCTTGAGGCTTTTGTAAGTAAAGGAATACAACTTGAGATCAAGTTCAGGAGTGAGAAGGTTCAGAACCACTTAGATAAAAAGCAGGTTGCCCCCCAATCTAAAAACTGAGGGAGTTGGTGGGACCCAAAATGCACAGCACCCTATGGGAGTGAAAGGGGAGGAATAGCCTAAAAAAAAAGAAGGCAGAGGATATTGTTAATAGTGTACCAGGATTTAAAATCCACATTACTCACACTACTGTACTTAGATGGCTTACATTCTGTTCCAGTTTATCTACTTGTAGTAGATTTGAGGGCACAGACAGTTATCCCAAAAATAGCAGGGTATAATACGGTAATTATCTTTCATTTCCTACTAACTTAATCTGAAGCTCTGTATAACTTACACTGTTTTACCATGACTGATCTTAATTGAATCTGGTTTGTTAGATTGCTGTTTTATATTGATAGATTTTATTCAAAGCTGTTATGATTGATAGTATCAAGTCTGAGAATATAGGCAACTACACTGAAGTGACAAGATTCACTAAAATACCCACTCTGGTTTGATTATTACCTGTCTTTGAAGTTTTATACTGTCTACAATGTTTTATTTTTACTAATATTGTTATGTACTGCTATATTCAATTATGCCTGATGATATAGACAATTCAATTGAAGATAACTAGAGACAACACAGTAACCATTGTAGATCACCTTGTACTGTGGTTTTATACGACTTTTTGGTTTCATGTTTTTATAGGAATGTGTTTTGTTTTGTCTTGCTATGTTTTGTTTTTTCCCTCTAATACAGAAAGGATAGAAATACATGTAGAGATTCGTGCATGTGTAGCTGTTTACAGTCTCACTGTTTGAATATTTACTTTGTATGTTTTAATTTTGTAACTTGAACAACTATATCTAAGAGGACAATATGTAATTTATCAACTAGTGATTTCTTACTGTTTATCTTTTTTCTAAAATTCTGTATTATTTCTACCCTTTTCATGTTTTTTTTTCTCTTTAAATAAAAAAAGACAAGCTCACTTTTGACAGATAGTCCTAGCTACACCCTACCATAAACTATATTTAGGTAGAGTAAACTGTTCAATGCAGTTGGAAAATAGTAAATAACTACTTCTCTTTGTCCTCATCATCAGTTCCGAATCTCAGTGCTTTGCTTTTAGTAGTACTAAGTGTTATAACTCAATTTGTCACTCAATGAAAAATTATTTGAAGAACTGAGATATAGGACATGATGCTGGAATTTATGAAGGATATAGAAAATAATGAACCATTATTCAAACCTTCAATGTGCTGGTAATCCAACAGCAGATACAGATCTTTCAATAAGTAAGTACAACAAAATTTTATATCTTACAAGGCATAGCAATAAAAATAGCATGGTATTAGTATGACATGCCAGTGAACAGAATAGAAAATCTAGAAGCAAATTTGTGCATTTATAGTCAAGTGATCTTTGACAAATGTGATAAAGTCACATACTAGAAAATGACTGTCTTTCAAAACATGGTGTTGAGAAAATTGATATTCCTGTACAAGAGAATGAAGCTAGATCTTTACCTCATCAATTACAAAAATCAGCTCAAAATGAGTAAGATAATAAGACCTGCAACTATTGAACAACTAGTAGAAAGAATCAAAGAAATGCTTTGGGATATTGAAATGGAAAATGTTGCTTTGGAAAAGACCACAAAAGCATAGGAAATGAAAACAAAATGGTCTTTTAAAAACTTCTGCACAGCAGAGGAAATATTCAACAGAGCAATGAGACAACCTTTAGAATGGAAGAAATATTTGCAAATTATACAACTGACAAAAGGTTAATGTCTAGAATGCATAAGAAACTCCCAAAACTTTATTTCAAAGCAATGGTCCAATTAAAAATGAATAATAGTTCTAAATAGGCATATCCCAAAGGGAAACATACAAATGGATAACAGATATGAAAACATGCTTCACATTACTAATCTTCAGGGAAATACAAATCAAAACTACAATGAGATGTCACCTTATTCCAGTAAGAATGATTGTGATAAAAAAAAAAATTAGGAGTGCAGGCAAGGATGTCAAGAAAAGAGAACATAATGGGTGGGAATCTAAGTTAGTAGAGCCATTGTAGAAAACAGTACAGAAGTTCCTCAAAACCTTAAAAACAGAACTACCAGACAAGCCAGCAATCTCACTGCTGAGTATATATCAAAAGGAATAAAATTTTTTCTGTCAAAGAAACATACACACTGTCATGTTTATTACAGCAAAGTTTACAAGCGCCATGAAATGTAAACAACTTAAATGCCCATCATTTGATAACTGGATAAAGAAAATGCACAAAATAATACAGTACACTTTCATCAGAAAAAAAGAAAAAATCCTGTCACTTGCAACCATATGGGTGGAACTCAAGGAAGTAAAATAAACCAGGTACAGCAAGGTGTGTCACATGAGCTTACTCATACATGAAATCTAAAAAGATTTGTGAGTAGAATGGTGGTTACCAGATTGGGGAGATTAAGGAGCAAGAGACGTAAAATGCCTGAGAAGTGGCACTAAGTTACAGTTAGATGGGGGAAATAAGTTCTGGTGAGTTATGGCATAGTAAATATAAAAGGAGGGTGACTACAGATGAAAATAATGTACCATATGCTTTTTTTGAAGAGTTAAAAGATTGTGCATGTTTTCATCATAAAGAAGTGATAACTGTTTAAAGACATAGTTAATGATTACCCTGATTTTAAAATTACACAATGTTTACTTGTATCTAAATATCACATAATATCCCATTATATGCATAACTTTATATGTCATTTAATAATAAAAATAATTTTTAAAACAATTTCACTGAAAGTAACTCTGTACTGCTCCTTAACACCAGTCAGTAAACTCAAGTAAATTTTTCAGGGACTCCTCAACATGTACGAGATGTACAAACTCTTGTGTGAATTTTAACGTAATTGTTTATTTTGGTACATTTCCCTCTCTTTTGATCCTCCAAAGGTGTCTGTTGGGCAGTGTAGTCACACGCAGTCACCTTCCACAAGCAAAGATCATTTATGTGTTTTCTGCTTGCTCACCATGAATGCCCTTCCTGATCATAAAGCTTGTTATTACTTTTGCATAGCCCTAGTAGTAAAGAATGCAGGACTATTGCTAAGTAAAGACAAGAGGAAAAATATAAGAAACTCAGTTTCATATTTGGCACTGAGTCACTGGAGGGGGAGTCATTGGAGGGAGAAAAATGAATCTGCCGCTAGCAGCATTTTCTTCTGGATAGCCCTAAACACGAGCAGCTGGGCTGAGATTGCCTTTACAGAGTTCACAGGGGATTTTTACAGCTGTCACATCTAAGCAAGTCTTGAAAACCATTTCTCAGAGCCAGACTTATTTGAGACAAGCATCTGGTGACAAATTTTGAAAGAATAACAAAACCCTCTATACTCTAAGTTTCTTGACCTTCGTGTTTATTAATGTTCCACTTCCTCCCTCCCCAATTTCCAAACCATACCACTGGGCTCTATTTAATGCAAGCTGCTGAAGACAAGTAAAACAGAATAGATTTCTACGCTTCTCTCTGCTGGACAAAAATGAACCCATTAAAAAATGGGCACATCAACTTACAAAAGAATGCAGGGAGCAGATTTGCTCAACCCTCAGTTGGACAGTGGTTACTTTTTAATTGAACTAAAGCTCAAGCACACTTCAATAAATCCCTTTATGATTAATTCTGTCACCCAAATAGATTATTTTCATAATTTTTTTTAAAGTACAGTTTCCTTCACAATGAAGATTTCTATTTTAATCCTAACTTGCCTAAAGAGAAACCCAAATTGTTTCCAGAAACTATAAAAACTCTTTTAGTAGCCTGGATAGCACTGACCAGTCCCTGGATTTTGTACCATTGCAATTATTAATTATTAATTGCAATGGTAAAAAAATTTTATAGGAGAGGTAAAAAGAAAATTAGCATAGTGCTAAAGCAGAAATGCAAGAACAGAAGTGGGGGATTCCTCCAAAATCTGCCTTAGTGAGAGAGAATTTTAGATCTCTAATTATTAAGTAGGACCTATGTATTCCAGGAACAGTTCTCAGTGTACTATACATTAACTCAACAAATGAGGGCAGAATGAAAGAGTTACCCTCTCCTTTTCTTAAACTCTACATCCAAAAGGCAAAAGACATTCAGGCTCTGGAGCTGAGGCTTACTCACCAGGCATGCAGAGGATAAAGCTGCAGGACTAGCCCATCGATCTGGTGGATTCTCCTTTGTCTTAAGACAGTACCCTTTTATGGAGTGTGTTGAAATAGATGCAATAATCTATCCATTGGTGCAACTGACTCCTTTGACTGTGACTTGACTACAGTGGGGTTCCCTAATGCCATCTACAAAAAGGGAAGCCAAGCAGTTGAGCTGAGCTTCAAGGAAGCATCCTTTAAAAAGCAGAATACATGATTTTGGCACAGAATCCACAAATTGTATTTTTGTCATTAAAAGCAGAGTTTTACCCATCATTTACCCATTCTCTATGTTCAGTTACTGCTGTCTCCTCTCTCCACAACACATACACACACACACACACACACACACACACACACACACAGATTGCTACATAAGCATGAAATTATTCCTCTTGATTGAACAAATTTTGTCTTAGTATTGAGTGTGCTTCAGAGAAACAGAACCAACTGGATGGATGAATAGATAGGCAAATAGATACACAAATAGGTAGATAGATATGGAGAGAGTAAAAAGAGAGTTAATATGAGAATTAGTGTGGAAGTCTCACCTCTAGCAAGCCAGAGAACCAGGGAAATGGAAAAGAAGAAGAAAGCATTGTTGATGAGTACATTTTGTCTGCTTCTAATATAGACTACTGTAACATCCAGCAAGCATTTGTAGAGCACTGATTGTATCAAGATACTGTTTAAAGTACCAGGGCAGTGCTGACAAAATTAAATGCCCACCCTCATGGAGCTTATATTCTCGTTGAAGGAAGTAGTCAATAATTTTTAAATCTGTATAGTACTAGAAAGGGATAAATTCAACAGAAATACAAATCAGGGCCAGTGATGAGTCAGAGGACGGTGTTTACCCAGCACTGGGTAGGCGGCAGAGCCTCTCTGAAAACACAACATCACAGCAAAGCCATGAATGAGACTCAGAAGGCAGCCAGGAAGCTATATAAGGATGAGAGCTTCTGGCCCAGAACCTGATAAAAGAGACTTTCTCTGGGTGAGGTTGAATATCAGCAGGCTAGAGGGAAGCAACAGGAAACAGTAAGAAATGAGGTTGGAAAAGTAACAAGGACTCTATCAGAAAGAATCTTGCAGCATACAATTAAAAAAATGTGTTCCAGCAAACTGAATAGCAGGAGCAGAGAATAGTGAGATGAAACTCAATGTTGTAGAGGTATCATTCTGATTGCTCGATGGAGGAGTTCTGTGGAGTGGCAAGTTGAAATCAAAGAAATGAGGCTTTAGTAGGAGTCCCAGAGTTTACAAGAATGACTAGGACTAGGAAGGACAAGGATAGGAGCCCTGGAGATGGAGCAAAGTGAATCTATGAGGTATTTGGCCTTGTAAATATTCCTGCCGTTTACAATGAAGGGAGCATATATTTTGAAATATGTTGCTTTGAAATGCCCCCAGAACATCCAAGATGATAAACTGGATGTCCTTGCCTAAAACTGAAATGAGACAGTGGGGCTGGAAATACAAATCTGATCATCTACTAAGAAATGAAATTTAAAACTATGTGTAGGGTGCAAGGTAAAGAACAATGGTCTGAGAGGTGCCATTTACTAAGTAATGTTGTATGCTGGAAGCCAAGCAAAGAAGAGACTTCCCCCCAAAGAAGGGGTGACTGGGTGGATCAAACGCACTGTGAAGAAGTCAAAGGTGGGACTAGCAATTGGCCATTGTAAGTAGCTGCATGATAGTCAACTGAGTACAATAGGGCCCTGACTTGTGCTCTTTCAGTATGTGATAACATGCAAAAGCCTGATTGGAGATTGCTCACAGGAGAATGAGAGAAAAGAGTGAATACCTAGTAAAAACAACTCTTCTTGGATTACTCAACAAGTGGGGCACTAGAGAGAAGTGCAGAGTCAGGAAGATTTTGTTGTTTTGGTTTTTTTGGTGGATATTACAGTGTGTTTGTATGCCAATGGGAAAGATCCAGTAGCAACTGAAAAAAGATGATATAAAAGAAAGGTGAAAACTTTTTAAACAAAGTTTTAAGCATCCCCTAAGAGGTTTGGATTCTAGTGCATAGGTAGGAAAGTTGACTTTAGTTGAAAGCCCAAGTGGACATACAGAAATGTAGGAGAGACAGGGTGTCTGGGTATAAACTTCAAGTTGGCTAGAAAATTTTATATTGGAAGATATAGAAATTCTCATCTGATGGTGTTGCTTGCTTGCTTGTTTTTATCAGTGAAATAAAATGTACCAACTAAAGAAGGAAGATTAGTCCTTTGAGAAGAGGGAGATTGTAAGGGTAGAGTAAGATGACTAGAAAACATAGTAGGATTGCTGGGCAGCCTCATAGAAGGTTATGATCACAAATGTACCCAAGGAATATGTATATATAAGATTCTATCTCCCATGACCTTCATGGATCCTCTTTCTAAGATACAGCAATATTTTTAAAATCCTACCCAAGGAAACAAAACTAGAGTTCCTTATTCTCAAACTTCATGTACATTTCTAGAGCATTTATTGATAATGATTGAACACAAATGTTAAGTAAACTGTTGGAGAAACGTATACATTTTAGAGAAAAAGGACTGTTTTACCAGACTGTCTAGAATAATGCCTGGTTAATAAATTCCTAATAAATATTGAATATATACACATTGCATGAGTGTATATATGTATTATTATGGTACATGTACTCTATGAATACTATACAGGCATCTGTCTAATGATGTATCAATACCCACTGCCAATTACTAAAAAAAATCAACAGCCATTGAAAGCTAAATTATTTAACTTTCTGACATGCTTATATAGTTTGTGAACTTGAAAATAAATTTTTAATCTTAATGTTTTGTTTCAATGTTTGTCACCTTGACTAAAGCCTGAAAAAATAAAATTAACAATTTATGGTTTTAAACACAAATCTCAACAAGTATATAAGAAATGTAAATAATTCAACATTCAAATGATACTTTTGTAATGTCTTGGCATTTACACTTTTGAAGTTCTTAAAGCTTAAAAGTACACTGAAATTTTTTGAACACCCTGAGCCATCTGGGACTGGGTCCTCATTCTGTATCCTCCCTGGCAAAATCTGAACAGGCGAAAAGAGTGCTGCACCTTGGCTGACGGGTCTCTTGGTCCTTGAAGCAGGAACCTGAATTGTATCACTCACAAGGACAGTGACATGCTGTTTGCAACAGCCCCAGGGCAACAGATCAAGAAAGATTTTCCTAGCGCTAGAGATCCAGGTGTAGGTTTTCAATGGAAATCCAATTCCCTAATTAAGTTGCTCTTTTGTAACAGAGTTTTGCCTGAGGCTAGTTAGGAACAGCTTGTATTGTGACTTAGTATTTTCACTATAGGGCCTTATCATCCCTTCATCCACTTAGCACAACAAAAGCCCAGAGACTAGGGAGCAGCAGAGCAGGGCAAATGGGACAGGGAAAGCAGAAGAAAGCACGGCAGAAAGGAGACTTTCCTTGCTGTGTGGGCTAAAAGTCTGTCTGGATAAGCAGAGAAGAGCATGCTGCTCAGCCCACATCCACCGCCCCTGGAACTCCCACTCTGGGCCCACCTAAATCCCCTCCTCACACAGTTAATGTGTGCAAAGGGCAGTGGTTAGCACACAGAAAGCACCTCGTGTAGATTTTGCTGTTTTGTAAACAGTTTTATTAATTTGTATCAGACTCTTCCTTTAAAAACAAAATAACAATTTGATAACATTTGCCAGTAATCAGCAACAGTTTAAAAGCAGCATTTTGTTTGTTTGTATTTGTTTGGGCTCAGGGCAGAATGCACACAGAAACTTGTTTTACTCATGTAACTTTCCTCTGTAGACAGAGTCATGTCAAATTACAAGCCTTGCCTTGAAATACACAGTGACAGTTACAACATAAATAAAAGCGGAGTTAAGACATTTACCAGAAAATACAAGGTTAGCAGAATTGTTTCAAAAGTATATTGTTCTGAAAAACACACTGAAAAATTGTAATAAAAAGTCTGGGTGTTTAACTAATTGGCATAAAATCATGTTTTCAATATTATATAATTGACATTTTGAGCCATAGGCAAAAAAACACAAAGTCGCAAGGAACCAACAATCAATTTGCCATCCATTTTCGACGTGTTATTGATGTAGGGGAATGAAACTCCCAATCTACTAGATGTCCAGTATGAGTTTGTGTGCTCTAAAATGAAGCAATGAATTTTAGAAACAGCGGAGGTTAACAGCAGAATATATTTCTTGAAAGAAAGAAAGAAAGAAAGAAAGAAAGAAAGAAAGAAAGCTTCTGTCTGAGAGAGAGACAGAAGGGGTCCCAAGTGGGTTGCCAAAGACTGTGTTTTCTAGGGAACTTTACAGAGCAAAACCACAAAGTGGGAGGGGTTCAAAGTAGGAAAAACATGGGAACTCGAAAGGCAGATGGGCATGAGTTGAGACAGAACTATGGTTCAGATAAAATTGGCCAAGTCAGGGACAAATGAGGAAGTGGGTCTTGGAGTAAGCATGCTTAAAGAGCAGTGACTCTTTCTGTAGGGAGTTTGGGATGGTGACTCCTGGCTTCCTCAAAGTGATCCATACCTATTTAGAATATCCATCCCTGATGTTTATACTTTGGGTGTGGTTGCATTTGTTTTGCCTTTTGTCTTGAGGTCTGGCCTACAACGGGAGGTGTCTGTCTCCTCCAAGGTAAAGCATCTTCTCTTCTGCACAGGCTCCTTTGAAGGTCAAACCCTGTTTGACTGCCTATATTTCTTTTTTTTTTTTTTCTGAAGAGTAGAATATATTTATTGAGAGAAAGCGTCTGTCTGGAAAGACAGAAGGGGGTCCCAAGCTGGTTGCCCAGGACTCTGTCTTTTCCAAGGATTTTTATAGAGTAACACCATGGGTTCAAGGTAGGGAAGGACTGGGAACTCACAAGGCAGATGGGTGTAAGGTGGGACATAACTATAGTTAGCCAATAAGATCAATAGTTCAAGTAAAATTGATTACATTAGGGACAAATGAGACAGCAAGTCACATAAGAAAGTGGGCATTCTTGGGTTTGTGACCTTTACCCTAGAGGGATGGGACAGTGGCTCCAGGGTAAGAGGGAACTAATTAGAATATCAGTCTCCAGTATATAGATGTATTTGTTTGATTCTTTGTCTTGAGATCTGGCCCACAGCAAGTCCAAGGTCATCAGACATCTGGTCCTCTGTGCCATCTTCTTCAAGGGACTAGCCTTGTCTGACTGCCTATAATATTTCTAACTGGCTCAGCCGCCTGTAACATTCCTCCCTCTGAAGAAGTAACCTGAACTGCCACGAGAGGAAAGGAAGAGAATACCGATCTAGCTGCTTCAGGCTGAACAGGGTCACAGTGTTTGAATGGCAGTCAGAGGTACTTCCATGGAGATCCTGTCTAGGAGGCCCTCAGTAGACACCATGACTGCCTGTATTTCTAACTAACTCAGCGGCCTGTAACATTATGAAAACATGAACAACTTCCATTTCTCCACTCTCCTTACATCTACTAATTCTTTTTTCATTTTTTTAAAATTCCAGAAATTATTTTTTCATCTAGAAGTATTTCAGAGTATATCATTGAAGATTATAAACTCCTGTATTAGGATAACCAAAATATATGCATTCTTCACTCACATAAAAGTAATAATTTTTAAAAATCAAATATAATCAGTGCTAAACTGTGTCCTGTTATCTCAGGAAAATTTGACTTGTACTGTTGATGCCTTTGAATCTAGATCTAAACAATACACCCATGTTTTAGTTTGACTGTGTCACATACTTCTTAAGTGACTCTATTTTTTTCTTTTTAAAACAGGGGACTCAGTCTCTACAAGTCACTTAACTGCCCCTGTACCTCCCCCCTCCCTGGGCTGGGTTCAAACTTGAGATCCTCTTGTCTCAGCCTCCCAAGTAGGTGTAGTTACAGGCTTGCCTCACCATGCCCAGCTTCTCAATTGTCTCCGAATCTGTAAATTCTTCTTTTTTATTATTTTGATTTATTTGATAGAGAAACTAATTCGTTTGTCCATAAAATTGCTCATATTCTATTTTGGACATCCTGCAATTAATTGATGTCATTTGATACATTCTTCTCTCCTAAAAGTTTTTGTAAAAGCAAAGAATAAATTTAGAGACTTCAGTAGAAGCAAGTTCAGATTTGGCAAGGATAGTTCACAGGTTACTGGGTAGTTTGTTTATCACATTAAAAGCACATGGCCCTCTGTGTCCTCAAGACTGATCCTTAAACTCAAATACTACAGCCTTGTTCATCTATTGAACATTTTCTCACCAGCATTTCACCAAATCCTCTAACTGGCTTTTGATGATCATTTATTTCCTTAAAGGTAGCAAAAACATATTCATTCCTAACTCTAGCACTTTCTGCAATTATTAACTGGTTTCCCTAAAGTTTGGGCAACTGTGAGAAATGCCATGTATTCTCTTTGTATGTCTGTTTTTCAATAATGTATTTGATGATGTTAAATTGGGTAAATTATTAATATACTTCAATTATTAGTATTTTGATGCTCAACATTTTCTTATGTGGGAGGGCATATTCAAGTACCTTTGCCTGTGACACAAATATAATGATAAGTTAAATTATAACAAGGTCTTTCAGGGGTTTCTTTTTTGGTTTTGTTTGTTTGTTTTGTTTTTTTGGTACCAGGGATTGAACTCACAACCTCATGCTTGCCAGGCAGGCACTTATGCCACTGAGCTAAATCCCCAGCTCAGTCTTTCAGTTTTATCATGTTTATATCCTGCCCCAGACTACCCCAGTCAAGACTTCCTGGTTACTTTTAATGAGGTATTATTCTTAAATTCTATCATCTAAGTGAAAAGCACACTCATTCTTAATGGATGGAACAATCTGTCTACACAAGAGTTATCCAATAGATTTTTCTGCAATAATGGAAATACACCATAGTTAAGCTGTCCAACATGGTACCACTTAGCCACATGTTGTTCCTGGACTCTTGAAATATGATTTTTAAGCCTGACAATCTGAATTTTTCATTTTATTTCCTTCTATTATTTTAAATTTAAATAGCTATGCATGACTAGATACCTTGTTGAATAATTCAGCTCCATACTATAGGATTAGTTTTCTTTCTAAATGCCACTCATTTCTTTGACACTTTTCCCATAGAGAATTGGGCTGTTTTCCCCATCTCATGCTAGTCTAGGTGGTATGTAAACTGCTTATACAATTGCAGAAAGGTGAAAGGGATGCTATGAGACTTCCAAATCTAGGTCATAAAAGTTCTTTCAGTATTATGACTGGGTATTTTATAACCTGCATTTTTCAGATTCCCACTCTGAGGGCACTCAAGCTAATTGCCAAGTTGAAAGTCCAGCCTCACTGAGAGTACCCTGCTGGAAAAGCTACATAAAGGCTCTTCATTTAATACTCCTACTTCATCCTCAGTAAGTCACTAGGTTTATAGATAAAGTCTTCTGAGATCTCCCAGACCAGCCCTTCAGCCAGATGAGTGCATCAATGTATAATAGGAGGAACAAAAGAATCACCCAGGCATGCCTCCACCAAATTCCTGATGTACAGAATTCATGACCAGAACAAAATGGTTGCTCTTTAACACCACAAAGGGAGTAGCAAGGTTTGACACACATCACTGGCAAGGCAGTGTGGTATCTGAAACTGAGATGCTACAATGACAAACCCAAAACACATGCCCTTAACCTCAACACAGGTGATATGTGGAAGCCTGAAGAATCTTGGGGAGCTTGAGGAACACTGATGAACACTTTCCATACCTACCTGGTTATGTGACTGTCCTAGGGCATTGGCTAGAAACACACATTCCCCCATTCCTAGATTTCATTCCTGAGTATTTAAATCCAAACCATCTGAGGTTGGGCCAGGAGTATATATTTAAAATAAACTCACCGAAGTAGGCAAAATTGACAATCATCGTGTTAAATCATAGGCTGCCATGACTCCCATGATAAACAATTTCATTAGAAAGAAAGATTCAAAATGAAGTATTAAATGCATGAAAATACTTCATGCACAACAGTGTTCAATGCAACATAATTATAACGAAAAGTGCAATAAGAAACATAAATAAATGCTTAATAACAGGCACTTGTTAAATAAATTATAGTATGAACTTGTTAGCAACAAACACAATAATTTTTTAAATAAATTACATAGAAGTATTAGTATTATCCAATATTAAATATGTATTAATAATATGATGATAAAGAGATTCAAGATGGCTGATTGAGATGTAGCATGATAGAAAGCCTTTCTAAGAAAAACAGCTCAAATACTGGAATCTGACATCATGGAGAGGACCGAACAAAAGGAAAGGAATTCTTGTGACCCAGGAAGAAATTGAAGAAAAAGAACAAAAGGAAAAAAAGTTAAAAGGCGGGGGCAGAGGTTTAGCTCAGTGGCATAAGTACCTGCTTGGCAAACTCGAGGTCATGAGTTTGATCCCCAGCACCAAAGAAGAAGAAGAAGAAGAAGAAGAAGAAGAAGAAGAAGAAGAAGAAGAAGAAGAAGAAGAAGAAGAAGAAGAAGAAGAAGAAGAAGAAGCGTGGATGGAGGGCTGAAGCTGGGCACTCTCCAGTAGCTGTGCTGGGTGTGTCTTGGAGTCCAGCTATTCACGATCGAGCTGGGGTCACCTCCCTGTGGAGAGCAGAGTGTTGCTGAGCTCGAGACCCTTGGTGGGAGGAGGCACTACAGTGGGGCATGGAGATGGGTGAGCGGAGCCGCACTGACTTTTGTGAGTGCTGGGAACTGGATTCCCCAGAGCGAGATCACTGGCAGGAGGATATATTAGGTCTGGGCAAGTCAGGCTTGAATCAACGGCTGAGGCAGCTTCAGTCAGCAGCTCCTGGCCCAAAGCGGATTGGTGGGATCTACTTGGGCTGGGCCATGCCCCTGATTGGGACCCAATAACCAGGAACAAGGCTGTCCTGAACCTATGACATCTGCAGGGCACAGTCTAATGTGCTAAAGTCACTCACTGGTTGAGAGGGGAGAGGCCAGCCCACACTGGCACCCCTGTGTGCACCTCACAGATAAACAGCAGACAGGAGAGGGCAGCACTGCCCTACCCAGTAAGCTGCAGAGTGACTTAAGGCAGTACGTAAAGGTCTGGACACCTCCACTGTTCACCTGTCTGAGGGAAACCAGAAGCATGACAAGACAGAGAAACAGCAAAAGGCCTTCAACTTCTGATCCAGGGAAAATAAGCCCAGGAGGGGTGAGTATAGAGGCGACTAAGGGTACGGACATGCAGTATCCAAAACAGCCTCATCGGAAATAAAGAAATACTTCCATGACCTCATCGACAAATTTAAATCTGAAATTCTAACTCAAGTGAAGCAAGATATAAGAAGATTAATAAAAGAAACACTGGGTACTCCTCAAGAAGACACAAATGGAAGAATGGAGGAACCCAGAGAAAGGAGAGAAGCCTTTGATGAAGAACATAAACAAAATCTAGAATACATGAAACAGATCCAAAGAGAATATCAGGAAATTAAAAACTCCATTGAAAGCTGGCAAAACTTCTTAAAAGAAACTAAATAAAGGCTTTTAAAACCTGAAGATAGGTTTGCAATATATGATAGCGAAAGGAAGGATGTTTTAAAAATAACAAGGAATCAGGAAGTAACAATACAAAAGTTAGAAAACGATAAGAGGATTTATAACTTAAGAATAAAAAATGTGAACAAAGAAGCAGGGACAAATAAAAATGAAATAAAAAGGCTATTCACAGAAATAATTAAGGAAAATTTCCCAAGCACAGGAAGTGATGTTCAGATATATGAGGCATGCAGAACTCCAGCCAGCTACAACCAAAACAGATCTACACCCAGACATATAATAGTCAGGATCCCAGAAATCCATCACAAGAACAGAATATTAAAAGTGGTCAGAGAAAAGAAACAGATTACCCATAGAGGAAAACTCATCAAAATCATAACGGACTTCTCAGTGCAAACCATCAAATCAAGAAGAGTTTGGAGTGAAATAGTCCAAGCTCTAGAGAAAATAACCTCCAACCCAGATTGATGTACCCTGCAAAACTGTCTCTCAAAATTAATGGAGAGACAAGATATTTCCATGACAAAGAGGAACTGGGGGAGTTCATGACCACCAATCCAACTCTGCAAAGAATACTGGAGGACATTCTAGAGAGAGAAAAGAAAGTCACCAGGATTCCAGGAACAATGGCAGAAAGGCAGGGGCAGACAGTGGCAGACAGTAAACAACAATGACAGAAAAATAGCGTAGCAGAGATGAGACAGAGAAGATTGGCTATATCGCTGTTCTGTCTTGACTGATTTTATTCAAATCTGGTATGCTTGAGGATGTCAAGTCTGGGAGTAGGGGCAACTACTCTGAGGATTCAATAGGAAACCCATTCTGGTTTGATTACTAACTGCCTTTGAAGACCTATACTGTCTCCAATGTTTGGTTTTTATTAATAGTGCTATGTACCACTAAGTTTAATTATACTATGCCTGACAATATAGACAATTTTATTGAAAATAACAGAAAACATCATGGTGACAACCATAGATCACCTAGTATTGTGGTTTTATATGTCCTTCTCATTTCGTGTTTCTCTAGGAATTTGTGTTGTTGGCTTGTTTTGGTTTGTTTTTCCCTCTAATACATGTAGGTATACATGTAGAGATTTATACATGTGTAGAACTTCTAAACAGTTTACGAGAATTGATTATAGTTATTGTTAAAAAAGAGAGAGGAAAGGAAATTATTCTAAAGGATAAAACTGCAAGTATGTTTGAGTGTGTAGGATTGATGACCATAATACTAAGTTTTTGTTGGATAGATGAACAGAACTGATTGCAGTCTCACTGTTTAAATGTCTACTTTGTATGCTTTACTTTCATAACTTGAACAACTACTTCTTGGAGGAAAATATGTAATTGTCAACTAGTGATTTTTTACTGGTTTTTGTTTTTGTTTTTGAAATTTTGTATTATTTCTATTCTCTTTCTGTTTCATTTTTTTCTCTAATAAAAAATTTTTTAAATAATATCATGATAAATTAATGATACTATTAACATATAGAGACAGACAATTGGAGAAAATACTACTAAATATTAATGTATTATATGTCTGAATGATAATATTAGTAATTTTTTACTTTTCATTATTTTCCAGTTTGCTGCAAATGGTACTTTTTTATTTTTTTTGAGACAGAGACTCACTATGTTTCCCAGGACGAGCTCAAATTCACTGAGTTCCTCCTGCCTCAGCCTCCCAAATGCTGGGATTATAGGTGTGCACCACCATGCCTGCAAATGGTACATTTTTTATAATTTAAAAAAATAGATCAATATACTCCTCAGAAAAAAAGAAAGAAAAATGCTTGCCTCCCAGCTATCTGAGATATTTCCTTACTGCAAGGTGTTCCACCATTTGGAAAAGGTGATAGGCAAAGCTTTGGCCATTCATCTTCCACCATCTTCTGTCTGGAGACTCAAGTTTCCTCCCTGGTCCTATGTCCCCCCTCATATTAGATTAAAAAAAAAAAAAGAACATACACCTGCATGTGGATTCAAGGATTTCTGAAGGGAATCTCCTCACCTGGCTTTGTTTCTCTCTCCTTTATGCAACGAAATTCCCCATGGTAGTACTAATTGCCTTGAAAGTACTGTTTATAGCTCTTGGAGGAAATGCAGCTTTTCGAATTTGCACAGGATCCTCTTTCAGAAGTTAGAAGAGCATGTAAGTTTGAGTGTGTAAAATAGATGACCATATTGCTGAATCTTTGTTGGATCTTTGAGCAAAACTGTTTGTAGTCTGACTGAATATTTACTATGTACCCTTTAACTTTGTAACTTGAACAACTACATCCAAGATGACAATATGTAATTTACAAATTACTGATTTCTTAGTGGGGCTTTTTCTCATTCTCCTTTCTCTTTCTTTCTTTTAGAATTCTGCATTATTGCTATCCTTTTTGGGTTTTTTTTTACTTTTTTTCTTCTCTTTAAATAAAATTTTAAAAATGTAAAAAAAAGAAGAAGTTAAAAGAATACATTTACCCACAGAACCCCAAAGGTGCCCACTCCAGAGAGGTGAAGGAGAGTAGGAATGCCTTCACCTCCCATCACACCAGCAGTACTGCCGCACATTTGGTCCCCTCACAAGATCCGGAACTAATGGAGAATCCTTATGGCCTTATTTCCCTCAAGTCCTCTCAAGGTTACCTCACCCTGCAGACCCTCTGAGGGTGTACTAGTGAAAGACTACAGAGCCTTGAGCATCAGCAAGGATGAGCACTGCTCAGAGAGGCCTTGTGGAATCCACTATCACCAGCTCTCCCTGCTTTACTCACAGAGCTGCCAGCTGCTGTGCACGCAGGAAAAGACTTTGCTTGCTGCAAGCACACCCCTTACTTTGTAGGTAGCATCTGGCAAAACTGCCTCCCCTCTTACTTAGGAGAATCTGTCAGGGCTCAAATCCACCACAATAAATTCCACATTCCAAAAAGGTGAAAATATAGTGTGTTGTTCAAACTCACTGTTATGATCGGGATGCCTGTGTGTCTCCCAAAATCCATGTGTTGAAGCCTAGTCACTATGAGGACAAGTTCCCTAGTGCTTTGATGAAAGAAGCCCTAGAGAGCTGCCTTGTCCCTTTCAAGCATGTGGGGACACACTGAGAAGACACCAGCTAATCAACTCCAAACAGGAAGATAGAATCTGTTGATACCTTGATCTGTGACTTTGCAGCTTCGAGAACTATGAGAAAGAAACCTCTGACATTTATAAGCCTCCCTGTGTGCATTTTGTTACAACAGACCCACAACATATACTGCATACACACACATTTTCTCTCCCTGAGTTTTGATAATTGTTCTAGATTGTTTTCTTAAAGAGTGAACTAAGAAAAAATTCTTCCAGCAGTCTACTGAGTAATTCTTTCTGATCATCTGATATAAGATCTAGTGTCTTCCTTTAATTTGGGTCCTGTCCAGCATGTGAACAAGGAAATGGTGCTGGAACTTCTACCCACTACTGAGACCTCCTCTGCAAGAAGGGGGCAATTCAGGGACAACTACAAATCTCAGAAAGTGCCTTTCCATTCATGTAAAAGAAAACAGCAAAGAGTAGAGATTACACAGCACTTCGAATTTTCTGAAAGCTGTTAACTCAGACTGCGTGATCCTAAGGGCTTTTATTAATCGTCCTCTTGCCATTGTTCCAACTACAGTTTAAGCATGGTGGTAAGAGTTCAGTTTTTCTGCTTTATTTTTCTACCCCTGGATGCTTTCAAAGTTCCAGGTGCATAAAAGAGCTCATTAAAGCTTGTCAGAATATTTCAGTGAGCTAATTTAATAATTAACCACAAGTCCATATTAATCATCAACATAAGGGAAGGCAGCATTGGGCTACACTGATTTACAAAAAGCACAACTGTGTGACACAGAATCTCTGTACTAAATCAAACAGGAGGCTGGAGGGTTTGAACTTTTTTTCAGAGTAGGGAAAATTAAAAGAGGGAAAGAAGTTTAAATAAAGAGAAGGGAGGTCATCAAGAAGAGATGAGGGCTGGAGATTTAGTTCAGCAGCATGAGCAACTGCCTGCCAAGCCTGAGGTCATGAGTTCAATCCCCGGTACCAAAAAATAAAGAAATAGATAAATAAAATTTTTTAAAAAAAGAGGAGATGAGACTTGTGTTCACTTATCTGAAGGACCACCAGGTTCAGTGGCTCATACCTGTAATTCCAGCACTAGGGAGCTGAGGCAGAAGGACCCTTGCAAGTTTGAGACCAGCCCGGGCTACAAAATGAGGTCAAGACCAGCCTGAACTATATAGCTAGACCCTACCTCAAAAAGACCAAAAAAAGAAAAAGGAAAAAAAAAACTTATCTGAAAGATCTTGTCTTTGAAAGCTCTGTTCTAAACCACTCAGGCTGCCCAAGATAGTGAGAGCTCTTACAAAGCCAGCACCATCCTTGGTGGGCAGATGAAAGCTGATTCTGAAGGATCCTGTGCTGGAGGCACCATGAGTCAGGAGGAGCATTTGCATGGCATCCCCAAATGGCTCGCTGGTTTGGAGTGATCACACCCAACATGACTGCCTCACTACCTCCACCTTGAATAGAGTCATGGGCAGCTAAGTGTGCTGGTACACAGCTGTAATTCCACAACTCTGGAAGGCTGAGACAAGAGGATCAAAAGTTTGAAGCTGGCCCAGGAAATTTAATAACATAGGGACAACTTGTCTCAACATTTTAAAAAGGTCTGGAGATTGTACCTCAGTTCAAAAGCTTTGGGTTCAATCCCCAATACTAAAAGAAAAAGAGAGCTATAGGAGACCAAGCCTCAGCAAAACTGTTATAATGAAAGTATGAATTGCCCCACTTAACTAGGGTTAACACAACAGCCCTCCCATCAGCGACAGAACCAATCTCTATCTTCAAGTAAGTTTTTTTGTTTACTCCTCCTAAAGACAGACATTGTGACATTGAGGACATGA
Source organism: Hydrochoerus hydrochaeris (assembly GCA_004027455.1). Classification (NCBI taxonomy): domain Eukaryota; kingdom Metazoa; phylum Chordata; class Mammalia; order Rodentia; family Hydrochaeridae; genus Hydrochoerus; species Hydrochoerus hydrochaeris. The sequence goes on along the minus strand of PVLA01004142.1, from coordinate 135,039 downwards.
GGTTTCATCTGGCCCACATGCAGCTGGCACCTGGATAAGCCCCACCCCTCTGCTCACCTGGAAAATGCTACTCCTGCATCTTAGTGTCCATGTGGTTCCTTCCCAAGGGGCTTGGCTGCCACACCATCTTCTGGCTTTGTGGAAGCACTCAATAAACTGAAAAATTCCCCAGTACCACCCAAGGCACTGGACATGTGAATAGACTGGTTTTTAATTGCTTTACAACAAATTATCCCAAATTAAGTGACTTAAAGTATATATTGATTATCTCACAGTTCCCAGGGTCAGAAGGCCAAGCAAGGAGAGCTGGCTTTCCTGCTCATAGTCTCAGGAAACTGAAACCAAGGTGTCAGCCAGGGCTTCAGTCTCATCTACAGCCCAGGGTCCTCCCAGACTCATTCAGATTAATGGCCAAATTCTATTCCTAGCAGTTCTAAGACTGAGGTCAGGTTTTCTGGCTGAATATCAGCTAAAGGCTGCTTTCAGATCCAGAGGGTGCTCCCAGGCCAGAGACGTATGGCTTCCTGCACAGATAGTTTGCATCATGACTGTTCTTCCACGCCACCAGGTGAGCATCTGCTGCTGTACCTTCCCCTTTAAACATTTTCCTGATTAGGCCAGGCACACCCAGATTAATAGGATAATCTCCCTTTTGCCTAAAGGTGAGCATAATCACCAGGAGGGATATGTATCATATTCACAGTTCCTTCCTACTCTCAAGGGGAAGAAGTGACATAGCAGCTGTCCCCAACCTTTTTTGGCACCAGGGATGGTATCTTACTTTTCTTATTGCTGAGACAAAATACCCAACACCCAAAGTTAATGGAGGAAATGTTTATTTGGCCTTCAGTTCATAGAGGTTTCAGTCCATAGTCAGCAGACTCCAAAACAACGTGGCATGGCAGAGGGGCATCGCAGAGGAGAAACAGTTCATAGCAGGTAGATAAGAGCACATTAGCCATCTCTATCCCTTATATTTAATTCAGGCCACTTTCCCAAAAGTGGGTGTAGCACTTGCACCCTTAATCCTAGCCAGAACTATACCAAAACAAATCAGTAGACTGACCTAGTAATCACACACATCGATCCCATCATCACATACTCTAGACCAATGCATCTCTGAAAAGCCCCCCCTAAACTGCATAAGGATTTGAGGGGACATCTAAACACAATCCATAACAGATATGTTTCCATGGAGAACAATTTTCCTATGATACTGTGGGGGAGGGTGATCTTAGGATGATTCTAGTGGCTTATGTTATTTATTGTGCATGTTATTTTCTATTATTTTTTTAATTGTATTTAAAGATAAAAAAAGCAAAACAGAAAAAAGCATAGAAACAGTACAGAATTTCAAAAAAAATAAACAGTCAGAAATCACTAGTTGATAAATTACATATTGTCTTCTCAGACATAGTTGTTCAAGTTACAAAATTAAAGCATAAACAAAGTGGATATTCAAACATTGAGGCTGCAACAGTTCTGTTCAACAAACAAAAACTCAGCAACATGGTCATCAATCCTACACACTTAAACATACATGCAGTTATATCCTTTAGAGCACTTTCTTTTCCTCCTTTTGCTTTTTAAGTCCATTATCTGTTTAGTTATATCATGTTTCAGCTTGCTCAGTACCATACTAATCTGTTTCATTGTTGTTATTTACTTTTTAATCAACTTGTATAATTCTGTTGCTTTGTTTTTGTGTTTCTCCTCATCCATTCCCCATAGATCAGCTTTGGGGGAGTTGGGAGTTTTTGGAGGCATTTTGTTACTTTCTTATCTCTCTTTTTTAAAAAATTATTATTATTATTATTATTATTATTTTGAAGGTAGTATAATACAGCAGAACAAGACAGAACAAAGTCAACTGAGACAGGGAAGTGAAATTGGTATAAAACTTCACAGCAGGTTACCAGGATAACAGTAATAGTACAATAGTATATCTTGTTTTCTTCACAATAGTTGTTCTTTCAATCAGGTACAGCAAAGCAGAACGAAATACTGAATTTATAAAAACAGAATATTGAATAGAGTAATACCATTAATCAGAACAGAGAAAACAGTGATAAAGATATCTTCCTTCTAAGAGATGGTAGAAGGAAATCCCCCATATTTGCTATGTTACATAAGTTGATCCTCCCAAGAGATACTCAGATCTCTGGCTCCCACTTGCTAACAGGGGGGCAGGGTGTGTGAAAGTTTGATTCTTAGCCCCCACGGCTGGAAAGCTCACAGCTGCTTACCAGAGCAGTGAGCTGGCTGCCTGTTTTCCCAGCATCTTAAGTTCCAACATGGCACAGAACTCAGGAAATGCCAATGGTTCTCTCTCTGGGGCAGCCGCAGCTTGCCAGCCATAGCCACTTACCAGAGCAGCAAGCTGGCTGCTTATTTTCCCAGCATTCTAAGTTCCAACATGGCGTGGAGCTCAGGAAACACCAGTGGTTCTCATTCTGGGGCGGCTGTGGCTTGCCAGGCTGCAGCCACTTACCAGAGTGGTGAGCTGGCTGCTCTGTTATTATTATTATTATTATTATTAGATTAGATTCTCATAAGAAGCATGCACCCTAGGTACCTGGCATGAACAGTTCACAGCAGAGAATCAAATGCTGCCCCTGATCTGACAAGAGGCAAAGCTCAGATAGTAATATAACCAATGGGGAGTGGTAGTGAATACAGATAAAGCTTCACATGCTTTTCGGCAGCTCATTCCCTGCTGTGACCTAATTTGTAACAGGCCACTGACCAAAACCCAGGAGTTAGGAACTCCTGATAATGTCTGCTCCAAAGGGCAGGAATCTTAAGTACCTCAGAATTTTACCTACCACAAAATGCACTTTATGTTCTATCTTTCTTAAGCACTTTCTCATATATCTGGCCATTTTGTTAAGTTAAGCAAAATATAGCAATAAAACTATACATACTACTTGAAGGAGAAAGAAAAAGGCAGAAGTCCAGAACTTCCCATTCGTCCTGTGATCCCTCCATCCCTCAAAGAACAGCTGCAGCTGTTTCCAGTAACTCTCAGGCACTGCCTGACACCCACCGACCAAAGCTTCACCCAGCATTTCTTCTTATTATTCATTTGCTATGGCTGAATTGAACTGATGGCTTCATGCATGAGACAATGTGCTAAATCTGGAGCAGGCAAGTATCATGGGGAGAGAAAAAGCAAAGCCCTTTGAGGAAAGTCTCTTGGGGTAGGGCAGGATCTGACCTGTCCCCTCCTCATACAGTGCCTGGTCCATTCCCTGCCAAGGCCCAGAGGCATATTTGGGTTCAGAGCATCTTCCTACCATCCTGCCTCTCCACCCCTTGCCTAACCTTCAGAAATTATTTGCATTTTGTGTTAGTTCTGGCTGCTCTAGCATTTCACACTCATGGGAACATGTAGGATGCACCCTCTATATAAAGCTGCTGCCACTCAGCATAAAGTTTCTGAGATTCCTCTACGTTGTCATCTGTTACCAGGATTTGTTACTTTGGATGACTGAGTAGTGTAAATGCACCACAGTTTGTTTTCCATTCTTGTGGGTGAAAATATTTCCAATTTTTGCCTACTATGAATAAAACTGCTGTGAACATTCTGGTATAAGACTTGTTGTGTAGATAAATTTTCATTCTTGGGTAAATACAGGAATAAAACTGTTGAGTCTAGATGGGTGGGCATGTGTTTAGTTTCATGAGAATTTTTGTGAGAACTTGTCTCACAGAGCTTGTATCATTTTATGTTCTCAATTGAGTTTTAGGGGAATTCAGGAACTCCACAGTCCTCTGACATTTGGTGCTATCAGTCTTTTCAAACTTTGTCCATCCATGAAGTGTGTAATGGTACCTCAGTACCATTTTAATTTTCATTTTCTGATGACTAATGATGTTGACAACTTTTGAATGTGCTTACTGAACATGCATGACTCTCCCTGGTAAAGTAATTGTTCAAACGATTAACTATATTTTATTGGGTAGCTTGACATTTTATTAGAGTTATAAGACTTCATATGCTGTGCACACTAATCATTTACTAGGTATGTTTTATAATTTTTTCAGTCTTGTCTTGTTGATTTATTTTCTGAATTTTGTTTTGACAACAAGTTTAAAGACTGTCTTTTGCCTTTCAATCTTATTTGTGGTTCAAGAGTTTTAATGTCAATAGCATCTCAGAAGACCAAACAGCCTCCTATGAATATTACCTAGCTCTTCTACAAGCCCTACACTGTGTTAAACATTAAAACTACTAATGTTTTATCAAAGCAATTCTCCTTTGTTTTGTCCCACAAGATGGCTAGAGTAGGCTTCTCGTTGCAGTTACCTACTTAAGTCAGGTTCAATACATCACCCATCTCTGCTATGACCTTCTTGCCATCCCTCCAGAAGGTCATTCCCTCCAGAAGCTCATTGTGTCATCTCTGCTCAGGTCACTTCAGTTTCCTATAAGCCTCTTTGCCTTGGCCCCTGACTCCCATTTATTTTTCACATCTAACACAGCTGCAGGGATGTTTCTAAAATCTACATATGATGTATCTCCTGCTTTCTTACAATCCGTTCATGACGCCCCTGCTTTCCATATAATGGACAAATGTCCTATCATGCTAAATTAGTTTGTTTTTCATCTGCTTCTGCCAATTCTGAAGACACAAATGTCAGCCTCAGATTCATCCACCAGCCACACGTGACTCCCTGCCAAGTGTCCAGCAGGTCTTGATGTCTCTTCCTTCCTAGACTTTCTACATATTATTTATTTGACCTGGCAATAGTTCTTTGCTACCCAAATGCTTCTTTTTCCTACTTTCAGATGCAAATAAAGTTTCTTCTCCTCAGTCTTAGTTTTTTGTCTGTCTTAATAGCTCTCATTACCCTAACACAAACCCTTCTATTCATAACTTATGATTTATTCATCTGTCTTTCCCACTACATTGTATATTTCTGGGAAAGAAATAAATCACAAGTTTTTTCACAAGAGCAGCAAATAGCCTATGGTGGAAGCACAACTGAATAAATGTCCAATAAAACATGTACAGAGCTGAGAGAAATACCTGTGCTTCCCCTACCCCACCTTACCATAAGTAGACTCTCCTGCTGTGAAGTACCTTAGAAAAGGTCACATTGTCAGAAATTAAGTCTAATGGAGACATAATAGGACACTGAGCTTAACCAGATCTGAGTGAAATTGTAATTCTTGTGATTTTACATTTTTCATAGACTAGACTAGTTATTTTTCTAAATATAATCTATTTTCCTGAAAAGAAGAAGTTGTATGATTTTCTAAGTAGCATGATGATAATTGTTAGGTTATCATAACAATACCTTAATATATTTAATCACCTCAGAGCAGGTACAAACTTTCCTCTCCTTTATTCTTCCAAATGTTAAGTATGTCAGTGTGAAGTAAAATGCATGGGGGATAATTAGATGCTTTAGTTTGAATGTATCCCTCAGAATTCACTTATGTATGCTGAATCATTAGTGTGATACTTTTAAGATGTGGCCACTAAGAGATGACCAAGTCATGAGTCAGGAGCCCTCATGGATGGGGTTAGGACATTTATAAAAGGGCTTACTCTACTACTCTTCTGCCAGGTCATTATTGTACCTCCGCTTGACCATTCCATTCTTTCTACCATATGAAGACATCTAGATGGCATCATCTATGAATAGGCTGCATCAAATACCAAATGAGCTGATGTCTCAGTCTTAGACTTCCTCACTCCTAGGACTGTGATAAACAAGTTTCTGTTTTTATAAATTACCTAGCCTTAGATATTTTGTTATAGCAACATAGGCTACAACATTGGCCTTAATCTAGATTTTTTTCTAAGTCATACAAACAGACATTAAAACATTTTAAATGATGGAAATAATCAAGTGTGGGTTCCAAATACACATCATGGATGGTCTCACCTTCAGGGATATTGGGAGTGGGAAAGATGCCCAGAGGAAAGAAGCAAGGGCAAATCACCCTGACTCTCATCCTCCAAACCTCCGCTTGACTGGGTTGCCATTCTTTCACTGAAAATTCAGGCTTTAGAAGTCAATTTGTGAAGTCAGAAAGTGTAGCTACTTCCACTTCCTGTTCACCAGGCTGCAGAAGACTACTTAGGTAATTCAGGTGCAGCACATCATCATTCATACAAGTCAATCCTGCCTCCGCAGTGGAATCAAAGAGCAGAGGTATACAAGCAAAGGGCATCCTGCTAGTTCCAGGAAAAGCCCTTGGGTCTGCCAGGAAATCAGTAAAAGCCAGGGATGGCTCAGTTAATGACATATACCAAACTCTCTTCTACTCTCTAAGGTAGAATTTCTCAAATCTAGTGTGTTGACTCCTGACTTTTCTGCTCCACACTTTGACACTCACCTACCCCAAGCTATGGGACCTCTAACTTACTGAGGAAGACAGATCAGGTGAGGTTTGTTTGACACAAGTCTATGGGACTGAACTCTGGTCAAATGTGCCCCAGATGTTGGGATTGTAGGCATGAAAAAACAAGTTTCTCCAGATGTGAGATGGTATTGACTCTTCCCACAGCATCCAACATGTTCTAGCCAGATGGATCCCAAGAGATCTGAGAAAGGTAAGAAGAGAAGTATTACCCAACACAAGCATGGCCCCTGAGACTGCAAATATATGCTCTGGCATGATGGGTCCCAGTGAATATGGCCATAAGAACAAAATTGCTGCCTGGCATCATCTCATTCGTTCTGATTCCTGCAGATATGACTTTGCTCAGCTGGATTTGACTACAAACAAGAAAGTGTCTCTCAGGACAGACTGGCTCTTCATACAAGTGGACTCTCCAATTATAAGCAGAGTGCTACAGGCACACAGGACCCCAGTGCTAAGATCTAAATGGCCCAAATTTAAGAAACAAACATCTGTTCAGTTCTGCAACAAAGTTGAGTGTTTCAAACATAGAGTTGGTACATGGAGCAGGCACATACACCCCTAAAGTTTCTGCTACTCATAGGGGCTGCAGACCCCAGGAATATAAGTGGTACTGGCAAACAATGAGTTACTGTTCCCAGTACTAAGCAGCCTAGTGGTAGCTCTAAATCATGAATTATTGACTGCACCAATGGGAAAAAATGGTTGGAGATACCTCCAAAGGCCAGCTGGATGTTGACAGGAATGCCACAATAGAACAGCAGATGTCAGATTGACAAAGCTGATTGAGCCGGGGGTGGTGGCCTAGGCCTATACTCTCAGTACTGAGGCAGGAGGATAAGGAGTTCAAAGCCAGCCTGGATTGCATTATGAATCCAAGGTCAGCCTGAACTACATACCATAACACTGCCTCAAAAGAAGTTAAAAAAAGAAAGAAACTGGGTTATTCTGCCACTGGGTGCCTAGGAGAAGGCAAAGGTTACATGGGAAGCTTGTGCTTAGGCTGCCTGGTTTCCAAAAAAGAAACTTGCCAAAGGTGAAAGCTCTAGGCTGCACCCCAATGGAATACCCCAAATGTGGGCTGAGGAGCATCTCCTTAGTGAAAGGATGTTTGAAAATTGTGTTTGGGTCCCTGAGCAAGTGTGCAGGCAAGTTTGAAGAAACAGACCAAAGAATTGTTACCTCTGGATGGTATGGTTTTAGAATCAGAGAATTCCACTAAAAATAGAAGTTGTCCATGGAGACTGATGAGGCCATAGATGGCAGCCAGAGAATCTACATCAATTTCATCAAAATTTTTATGGTTTAGATGTCCCCCTAAAGTGCCATGTGTTTAGCGCTGGGGCTTTTGGACTATGATTAGATGGTAGAGGCACAGTACCCATCAGAGGACTGGTCTGTGATGAGTTCATAGATGAATTGTAATGTTGTGAGGTAGGGCCTAGGCAGAAGGGAGGTCACTAGGAACGTCACCCGGTAGTGAATCTGCTTATCCTCCCACCCTCCCTTCTCTCTCTCTGCTTCCTAGTCGCTGTGAGGTGAGTATGGTATCTTCTCCCTGTCATCCTCTCACCATATCAGTTCTGCTTTGAAAGCAGCCTATCATGGACTGAATTTCCCAAAATCAGGAACCAAACTAAATTTCTCCTTCTTTAAGTAGTGGGTATCAGGTATCTTGTCCCAGTAATGGGAGACCTGACTAATACGCAAGCCAAAGGCTTGGATGTGGAATTTACAGAGGTGCTGACTATAAGAGTAGAAATTACTGCAGCTGGGTCTGGGGATTTAGCTCAGTAGCATAAGCACCTGCCTGGCAAGTGCAAGGTTGTAAGTTTGATCCCCGGTACCAAAAAAAGAATAAAAGAAATTACTGTAGTCATAGTAATGAGTAAGCTAGAAAAGGCAATAGATACTGTGGAAAATAGCTCCTACCACTTTGCTTTACAGACCCTAAATGTGGACTGACTGGTGGTTCCTACCCAATAGAAGGTTAAAAACTGGAGGGACGTAAGTAAACATGTGGAGCCTGGAACCATTGCAGGAGACATTTGCTCCACATTGCAATGAGCCTTGTCAAATGGGAAGGGACTCACCCTGAAACCTGAGAGTACCTGTTTCTCCTCAGTAGTTCTGGTTCATCCACTTGTGACAGGTTTGCTCTAAACAAGTGGGCTCCAAGGGCACTGACCATATATATAAGGAAAAGTTTGCCAGACAAGATATGGTGCTGACTCCTTCTCCCTTACCACCTGAGCTTTAGACAGGGGTGAGCCCCATGTACTCTCACTGTAAATGAGAACACAAAGGCCTAAAGCACAGATATAGTGCTGGTCTCAGTGCTGCTACAGATGCACTCTGCTTAGGTGAGACCCAAGTGATGTAAGCATGAATAGAGGTACCTCCAAGCACAGAACTGGTATAGGTAAGACCTTAGAGCCAGGTAGAACTGTCCTGGCCATGAGGGCCACAAGTGCTTTAACAGAAAGTGGAAAGATTTGATCCTGGCCACTTCAACTGCAACAGGTGGAACAGGGCTCTCTGACACAGCTTTCTCCTGCTCCCTGCTGCTGCAGAGGTTCACTAAGGCATTTGCTTAATGAAAGCCACTTGCCTAGCTCCCTGCTTCCCTGATGTTAGAGAGGCAATGCAGGGAGAAAAGCTTCAGATGCTTTTCAAGAACTCATATTTGCTAATCATAGTTCCTGTCCACGTCATGTACTCTGACATGATGGCTCCTGGCTGCAATGACCACACAGTAGGAAGAGAAATCACTTGGCACTCATTTCTTATCAATGGAACTGAGTTTGATAGTAGCACATTTGTCTTCTGAAGGAAAAAACTTCTACTTGAAGCCTAGGAAATATCTTAAGAGGAAAGCATGGAAACAGAGAGTGGTGTCCATGTCAGTGACACTGAAATTCATAGCTGGCTGGGAGGCCAGCCCTGCAGACGTGCTGGTTGAGTTGGTAGATGTGACTGCAGAAGAGAGGGGCTGGTCCAAGGACAGGTGAAGGTGATTAAAGGAAGGGTCTGAATGACAAAGGGAGGAGAACCCAATTCATTGTAGTAGCTGACTCCATTCTGCAGAAGGACGGCTAACAGGAAAGGATTGGTGTCCCCAGGGGTGAAGAATTAGTAATTTACTGTAGCTATGACTGAGGGATAAAAATAGAGTGACTTCCATTCTTGTTACTAAGTAGAACTCCCAAAATGCATGTATAGAAAATGAGAATCAGAAAAGAAATATCTCATGTCACAATCTTTCCGTGGCATGTGAGAATGTAAAGTGTGAGAAGGACTGGGGGCGTGGCAGATAGGTCAGCCAAGTCAGTAACCGGCAAGGTTTTAGAAGTCAGGATCAATCTGTGAGGGGAAGATGGCTACTGACAAGATGTCTTCATCTTATGTGGCCTCCATCTTACCTTCTAAAATGATGCTGGACCATTGACATGTAGCTGTCTTGAAGCTTAGGTCTTCATCAGTAACTACAAAGGAGGCCACAAGGTGACAACATATTAACGCTACAACAGTGGCAGTGATAGCACTGAAAATATACATTGACAGGCACTATAATTAGCAGATATGGGTTCTTGACAAGCATCTGAAAGCTTTTCTCCCTGCATTGCCTCTCTAACATCAGGGAAGCAGGGAGCTAGGCAAGTGGCTTTCATTAAGCAAATGCCTTAGTGAACCTCTGCAGCAGCAGGGAGCAGGAGAAAGCTGTGTCAGAGAGCCCTGCTCCACCTTGATCACTCCTCTAAAGAGACAGAATGCCTTCAGCAGGTGAAGACATGGTCTCTGTTGAAAGGACTCCTTACTAAGTTGTTTTGCTGGAGCTTGCTTGCATGGAAGCCTCCCTCAGACACTCTGCAATGACACATGGGGAGAAATTGGTCCAGAGCATTTCTCCATCTAGGAAACCACATGCTCTCAGCCCTCTATCTGATCCCGCTGCCTTTGGTCCTTAGTTGGCAAACCTACTCCTGTGCCCCTCAAGGGCCCTTGGCTCAGCCTCTGTCTTGCTTTCCTCATTGCTGAGACAAAGTACCCAATAGCTAAAGTTAAAGGAGGAAAGGTTTATTTTGGTTCACAGTCTGTAGAAGTTTCAGTCCATAATTGGCTGGCACCAAAGCAGAGCGGCAGATGGGCATCACAGCGCTGGCGAGATGAAGCAGAAGACAAGCAGCAGCAGGAAATCACAGCAGCAGCTCTGCTTCTGCCCCTTGTGTTCCATCCAAGCTACCTGCCCTGAGGGTAGTTAGCACTCATGGTGAGGGAGTACCCTTAAACCCAGCATTGCACACTCCAGCTCCAGCCGCCTCTGAAAAGCCCTACTTATGACTGCATGAGGCTTTGGGGGACATCTAGACACAAGCCATCACAGTCTCCTTCAGGCAAGTCTATGCAGGGTGACCCATGGCACCACCTCAAGAGGCAACTGACGATGTCAGGGTCATTTTGCTCTTGGAGAAGGGATATGTCCTGTTATTTCCAGGTGGTCCTGAAGTAAGGGACGCATGAGAGGTGGCTGCTTTTCTGGAGAAGCCCATTCCTACCCAGCGGGAATGCTCCAGAGCGAAGCATTGACCCCACTGGCTTCAGCACCGCATCTCTTAGGGAAGGTGAAAGCAAGTGATCCCAGTGCCACAGCCTGCCAGCAGGGCCCAAGAGAGGCACAGGGGACCCCAGGGGTCTGTCCAGATTGAGTAGCATAACCAGAGCAGTTTGAGCATCTTTGGAGGTTAAGGTGCGGCTTAAACCTAGGGAGGTTGCCTCTCTGCTGAACCTGGCAGCCCCACAGGCACTAAATACAAGGCTTGCAGGAATCCCTGGAACAGGGGAATCAACCAGTGCTGTGGATCTCCTGCCGCCTGGGGACAGGTGTTTGGACCCAAGAGAATGCCATGCAGTTGGGCTGTTCAGCACTGCAGAGGTTCCTCAGCACCTGGCACAGGACAGTGCCTTCAGGAACGGATCTCTGTGTGTCCAAGCCTTTCCCTCAGGCCACTCAGAGTCAGATCCTCCTCAAAGTCAGGGAACTGGAGCAGTCATCTCCTTCCAGGGTGAATGCATGCTTGCAGTGAGGAGCAAATAACGGGGGTAAAGGGGACGCAGGAAGGTCGGGACTGCAGCCCACATCTGCTAAAGAGGGAACGCTGCAGAAAGCCTGTTAAAGCTGCACCAAACAAGCTCTTCTTTTTGTAGCCTCATTGCAGACATCACCGATTTACACACACACACATACGCACACACGCACCACACTCCATCCTAAATCAGGGCTTGGGAGACTGCTTTCTCCAGGGGCCTCACCTCTGCCTGCAGGAGCCATCGACTTCCACGGGGCCACCTGCAAAAGCGAGAGAGCCCAGAGCTTGCTTGGCCAGTTTCCAGAGCTTCCAGGGCAGAAAATATGCATGGTGACTTTGATATATGGACTCTACTAAATTTGCTTTTGTTTTCTGACAGTTCCTGTATGGATTCCCTAAGATTTTCTATTTTTAAAGTTGTATTTTGTATAAATAATGGCAGTTTTACTTCTTCCTTTAAAAAAAAAAACTATGTCCTTAATTTCATTTCCATACTTTCTATTTCTGCTAAGACTTCCAGTAAAATGTTGGATGATGGAAGTGGAGCAAATGGAGATTCTTTCCATTTCTGTTAGAGTAAAAGCACTCAGCATGCTACAGGCTGAAACCTTTGTTTGTTAAGGAAATTCCCACCAGTTCCTACTAAGCTGGAAGACTTTCTTGAAAGCCTTAGATTTTGTTCATCTTTTCTCCCATCTTTGGAGAGAATTATGTGCCTTTTCTCTTTTTACTCTCTTAATATGGTAAATTAACTGATTTTTTTAATTGTTAAACCAACTTTGCATTTCAAGGACAAACCCTAATTGGTCAAGTTGTTACATAAACTGCTTTAATGGGTTTTATTTGTTAAAATGTTAAAAATGTTTTTCTCTATGAGGAATATTAATCTGAATTTTCTTTCCTTATTAGGTTTTGGTCTTAGCATAATGCTAAACTGGTGAATGAGGTAGGGGAAGTCATCTTTGCCTCTGTGTTCTGAAAGTTTGTGGAACACTGGTGAAATAGTTTCTTTATATGTTTGACAAATCCACCAGGAAACCCATATGAAGTTGCAATTTTCTTGCTGAAAAAGTTGTTATAGTCCTTAGTATCTTTTTTTTTTTTTTTTGGTCTTTTTAAAACAGGGTCAAAAATGGTCTCACTGTGCAGTTCAGGCTGGCCTTGGACTCACTTTGTAGCACAGGTTGGACTCAAACTTGGGATTCTAGTACCTCAACTCTCAAGTGCTGGGAATATAGGAGTGCACCACCACCACACCCAGATAGTATCCTTTGTTTTCTAGAGGAGCAAGAATCACATTTTCCTTTTGCTATGCCTGATATCTGTAATTTGAATTTATTTTGGCTATGCTAACTGTAAAGATCAGTCTTGCTAGAGATTTTCACTTTTATTAATAGTTTTGGAAAATCAACATTTAGTTTTGTTAATTTTCCCTACCATGAATTTTTTCATTTTTTTCTGTTAATTCTTTATTTCTATTTGCTCTGAGTTTAACATACTCCTGTGTTTTGTCTGTTAATGTGGTTATGTCTCACAAATTTTTATTTGTTGTTCTTTAATTATTTAGTTCAAGACATTTTTTAGTTTTTCTTACTTCATCTCAATGGTTTTAAAGTCTTTTGCTTAATGAAGTATGGAGATTTTTAAAGATACTTTATTGTTACTGATACCTATTTTAATTCCATTGTGGTAAGCAAAATACATAAATTTGCAATCAATCTAGCATTTTTAAGACATAGTGTCTTTATCACTTTTCTACCATTTTCCTTTAGTTAGTGCCTCATTTAGGCTGTATAGTTATTTAGGCCTTGATTTTTTTCACCCAGTAAGTAATCTCAGCTTTTTAAGCAGTTTTCCATGTAGCTTTAGTGCCTGAGAAATTAGAGGATGTACAATGTGTTAGTTAGCTTTCCGTTATTATAACAAACACTTGAAATGATAAACTTATGAAGAGAAAAGTTTGCTAGTTCATAATTCTAGAGATTTCAATCCTGGATTGATTGATCTTGTTGCTTTCATACCTGTCATGAGGTAGCATATTATGGCAGAAGCAAATGGCAGAGCAAAATGATTTATCTGGTAGCCAGAGAGAAAAAGGAAGAAAAAGAAGGGCCCAGGACCTCACTTTCCTCTTCAAAGGCACCCCCTCCATGATTCACAACCTCTCCCAAAGGCCCACATCTCAAAGGTTCCATCATTTTCCAAAAGTACCACTCAGAATCAGGTCTTTAACACATGGGCCTGGGTGTGGTGGCATAAGCCTGTAATCCCAGCACTCCAGAGACTGAGGCAGAAGGTTTGCCATGAGCTCAAGACCAGCCTTGGCTACATAGAGAGTCCAAAGCCAGCCTAAACTACATAGTGGCACTCTGTCTCAAAGACACACATGGAACTATACAATGAAATACTATTCAGACTTTTAAAAAAATGAAATCCTGTCATTTATAACAATTTAGAACTAGAGATCATTATGTTAAATGAAGCAAACCAGGCACATAAAGACAAGCACCACATAATCTCATTAATATACAGATTCCAAAAAGTGGATCTCATAGAAGTTGAGAGTAAAATGATGGTTACCAAGGACTGAGATGAGTATGGAGACAGAGATGGAAAAAGCTGATCAAAGGAAACAATTATACTTAGTTAAATAGAGATAAGTTCTGTATGCTATTGCATAGTAGGAAGGCTATTATTACACTAATGTGTTTTTCACAAAAGCTAAAATAAAGGATTTTGAGTGTTTGCAACATGAAGAAATAAGTGTTTAAGGAGATAGATGTGTTTAACCTGTTGTAAACACAACAGAATATACCCCACAACTGTGTATTATTTTTCTATTTCCATATAGCAATTCAAATTGAATTTTAAAATTGAGTGAATAAACAAACAACAACAAATTAATAAACGAATAGTTGGGGTAAGGAACCCACAGTCTTTTTTCTTTTTGTCCTCTACTGCTCTTTCTTTGGTCAATCACCTTCAGTCAGGTAAAGCACTAAAAGAGTAGAATGATCTGGAAAAGAAAGGAAATTGCAAGTGTCTAGATGTTAGTCCTGAACAGAGCTCTGATGACCTGAAGCATAGATAAGATATATATAGATATATAGATATTATATAGATATATAGATAAAACTGGTATTAATAAGATTTGGAGAGTTAGCTGGTTTCAATCTTCAGGTTAATATGAAAGAGGAGTTGGTAGTATTTCAAGGTAGAAACTGACTCTCTTAATAATCCTACTTGCAAACACAAGTATAAGCATCAGTTCCATGGTTCTAACTTGTTTGCTGGTTTATTGATATAGCTGAAGACTACTTGCAATCTAAAAGAAGTCACCAAATGTAAACCAAATGTAATATGAAAAACATAAGATCAAAACTATGCTCTTATCCTTTATCAGAACTAGAATTCCAGTAAACAATATGTGTGCTTACAATATCTACATAACCTTCATCTCAAACCTGGAAGAGAATTTGGGTTCATATCATTAATTCCATTTTAGGGCAGGGGATTTAGCTCAGTGGCTCAAGTGCTTGCCTGGTAAGCACAAGGTTGTGAGTTTGATCCCCAGTATCCAAAAGAAAAATTAATCCCATTTTGTACGTTAGAAAAATCTATGCTGAGAAAGTTGTTGCCCTACTTTTTAATTGGTGATAAAGTAGAGACTAAAACGGTTATTTACTGTTCAGTGTTGCTGCTGAACAGCCATCCAGTGTATTGAGCACTGATATGTTTACCCTAAACTTGCAGATGCATTTGCCAATAGCCCACCCACACCTTTGCTTGACTAAGAACAAAAGAACATAAAATTACCTTTTAAAAAATCGTATAAAAATTTCTGCATGACAGTGTTAGGCACTCATTAATTACTGACAGATACATTCATTTGATCAGTAAGGTCATAAAACAGAGAAAGGCAACTTACCTACCATTCAAATTCAAGTTTTGACCTTTAACCCCTTATCCTAGCTATCTGAGCTAAGTTCTTTGCAATAAAAAGATGATACTGAAACATTTATAAATCCTAGGGTACACTATGAGTGAATGTCAAACATTACATATGATAGATTAGGGTTTTTTTTCCACAAGTACTGAGTAAACTATGTGGTTAAGAAATTCACTGTGTTACTGATAATTGAAAATGGATTTACTTAGTTGGGTAGCTTTAATTAGTTTGCTGGTGCTCCAAAGACTTTTGAGTGAATGATATTTTTTTCCCTAATACCTGTAATGCATACAGGCATTAAATCAAAGCTGGCTCCAGGAAAATCTAATTCTAAAAGCCCTAGAGTAAAATCAAGATAAAATAATTTACACCATAACCATTGCATCAAAATAGAAAGAAGTTTGTGAATAACCCGATAGCTATTGCCACTGTGATTGTCCTAAGAAAGAAAACTCCAAGATAAGATTTTCTAACAAACCCCACATACATTACATTGCTATTTGCTTGTCCAAAAGTTATCATTGCTAAACACACCAACTCAATAAATGTACTCTAAAGATTAGAGGAAAACAAAAATTCCTCTTTGATGGAGGAATTACAAATTTTTTCGTTTTCTTTGTAGATATGCACTTAATGTTGCTACAAGATTGTTATTTAAAAAACTGAAAAGCAAACTGACCAGAAATGAAGCCTATCATTTAGCGTAGTACTGGGCAGGGAGTTAGGAACACTGCCGTGTACTCTCAGCTCTGTGCTCACCTGATTGTAGAGGGGCTCTCTCCATTTCACTGGCCCTGAGCATCTCCAGCAATAAAATGATGATAATTAAAATAACAATCTATCTCACATACTGAAAAGAACATAAAAATGGATTAATAAAATGTGCACCTATTGAATTCAAGCAAAGAAGGTTTGGAAACTTGAAATATGGTTTTGAATACATGAGTAGGCAAATGTGAGAGAGGGCAAGGGATTGAACAGATTCCATTAAGCAGGCTGAACATACTCTCCCCATAAGAACAGCAGAAAAAAACATCTCTAAGTGAAAATACGGAAGTTATATTTCCCCACCAAAAGAAAAACTGCAAATACTGAAGTCTTGTCAAATGCCAGATGGTATTTATATCAGAGAAATGTACATTCATTATATTGAAGTCAAAATACTAATCCAGGATATTCAAAACCAGAGTCAGAAGACCTTGGTACTAGCCCCAATGCCAATCCCCACCCTTTGCTAACAGCCAAGTCTCTTTAAATTTCCTGGTTGGAAAGTTAAGTATAATGGTAAACATTAGGAGAGTCCCCTCGCTCAGTAGTCCTCACAAGTAAGCATCCAGGATACCCAGTCATCCAGGAAGACTGAAACTGTTCTGGTTCACGGAACATCAAGATGATGGTGCGATGCCATGAAAGCTTGGAAAATTTGGATCCAGATAACTCAGACTAGGTGTAGTGTGCAGGCCTGCAATCCTGGCACTTGGGAGGCTATGGCAAAAGGACTGCTTCAAATTCAAGTCCATCCTGGTGAGCTCAAAGCCAGCCTGCACTACACAAGACTGTTTCCAAACACAAAACAAATGAACAAACAAACCTTAAAAAGATTAAGAAAGGGAAATTGTCACAAAGATCTTTTATATCCTAACTTTGTCACAAAGATCCCATATAGTCTAAGTGTCTAGTGTCTGCTCAGTCCTTACTCCAATGTTTCTTTCCTGCAATCATAACCAACCTACACAGAAGAGAATAAAAGGGCATGGATGTTGAGTTTTCCAGGGTCCTTTCCCTTTGAAAATCTGTAGTCCTAAAAAAATAGTAATTATGTCATTGTATCTCTGATGGCTGAATCACAGCTGATGGTTAAATTGACCTGACTTAATTAAGAGATACTCAAATAGCCAATAAAGTTGTAAGTATTCCCAGTCGTTGCATTAATTATTCTCTATCCCTTTCCTGCTGAAAGGAAAAACCTGGCAGTTTGGAAGTTAATGGGGACAATTTGGATGCCAGCTGTGTCCGTGAGGCTGTTACAGAAATTTCAGTGTCAGTAGGTGAACTGAGTGGGGAAGATTCAGGTAAGCGCAAGCCAGTCTGTAGGGGGACTGGGTGGAGAAAAAGCCAAAGCAGGGGCCAGTTCTTATTCTCTGTCTCTTCTAGAGCTGAGGCACCTTCTCCTCCAGTCTTTGGACATCACCCAGTTTTTTTGGCTTTTGGATTACAGGACTCCCATTATTGGAACACCACACCCTCCCAAGTCTCTTGTGCCTTTGACCTCACCCTGAGGTACACCATCTACTTCCTGACTCTAAGGCCTTTAGACTTGGACTGAGCCAGCTTCCCTGGTTCTCCATCTTGCTGACCACCTGTTGTGATTTGTCAGTCTAGATCTCTATACATCCTATTGGTTCTATTTCTCTGGAGAACCCTGACTGAACCAGTATCTAAATAGTTTCTGTGTTCCTATGTGCCAGGAGAAAAAAAATAATTTTGAAACCAACAACACTGCAGTTTGAGTATAAAATCCATTCATATTTTTTAGGTTTTCTTTTTTAACTAACTCTATTTTAAATGACAAATCATAGTTATCTATGTTTATGAGGTACAATGTGACATTTTGCTATGTGTAAGAAAAGCAGAACTATTAAATCAAGCTAATTAACATATCAAATCACCTCTTTTACTTAATGTTTTTATGATAAGACATTTGAAATTTACTTCTTTTTAAATGTGTAGTGCATTATATTGAGTATAATCAATTCGACATGCACTAGATCTCAAAGTCTATTCCTCTTGCTACCTGAAACTTTGAACTCTTTGGTCAACCTTTCCCCATTTCTTCCCTCCTCCCTGCTAACCACCCACACACCAGCCTCTGGTAATCATCATTCTACTCTCTGCTTCTGTGAGATCAATTTTCTCAGAGTCTAGACATTAGGAAAAGTCTTTTTCTGTCTGTACCTGGCCTACTCCACTCAGCTACAGGTTCATTCATGTTGTTGGAAACTGCAGAATTTCCTTCTCTTTTAATACTGACTAGAACACATTTTCTCCGCCCATTCATCACTTACTGGACTCTATAGTTTGACTATTGTGAATTTTTCTACAATGAACATGGACGTGCAGATATCTCTCTCATTTTTTTTTTTAATTGGTACTAGGGACCCAACTCACGACCACACGCTTGCAAGTCAGGCACTTATGCCACTGAGCTAAATCCCCAGCCCCCAGATATCTCTTAAACATATTAATTTTAGTTCCTTTGGATATATACACAAGAGTAGGATTACTAGATCACACAGTAGTTCTATCTCTAACTATTTTGAGGACCTCAATACCATTTTCCCTAATGGCTATCCTAATTTACATTTCTACCAATGGTGTGAAAGTGTTCTGTTTTCCCAGTTAATATAACTTCTAACTAAGTGCAAATATACATTAATTCTATAAAGTTTTTACAGAGAAGATAAATTGCAAGTCTGTGAGTCCTTCACCCACAAAAGAGGATATGTTATTTATATTTAAATGGAATGGTGTCTGATCAAGCTGTCAGCACACATTTGACTATAGGGAAAATATTCAGTCTGCCTAAGAGGAAAAAATTGTCATCAAGCCTACCCAAAGCTCATATCAAGTATAAAATTTGTTTTTACAAAATTGTCTTATCAATTTATTAGTATAGGTGCATTCAAATCAAAATTAATGAAATACAGAAAGTCAAACCAGGTTGGATTTATTCCAGAAATGCAATTTAACTCACCATGTTATCAGAATAAAGAAGAAAATCAGTGATCATCCATACAATTGACAATGTATTTTATAAAATTCAACATTCACAATAAAAAGAGAAAAAAATCAACAAACTAGAAATAGAACTTCTGCAATTTGAAACAGGGTATCTGCCCTAAAACATTCAAAACCTACTGCAAACATTTACACTTAATGGTGAAATGCTGAAAGTCTTTTCCTCTAGGACTGGGATGAGGCAAGAAAGGGGGAAAAAAAAGCTTCTATCACTACTTACACCTATGACTGTAAGGGGAAGAAAGGAGAGAGAAGGGGTGCAGGAAGGAAGTAGAGGAGGGAGGGAGGAGCAGAAGCACTAAAAAAGCAAATAAGAGAAGAAAGAGAAAAAACTGCTGTGACAGCTTGCACATGTCATGATGTACATAGAAAGTCCAAAAGGATTTACACACCATTTATTTCAATTAACTAGTGAATTTAGCAAATTTACTAGATGAGAAGCCAAAATAAAAATTAATTGTAACATTATATGTACCAAACTGTAATTGGAAAATAATAATTAAATGCTACTATTATACCTGTATTTTAAACATTTAAATATTTAATATATGCCTAATTTTAAAAACATGTATAGGACCTCTACCAAGAAACTTGTAAGATAAAAGAATAAATAGTGTATGGTGTTGTCTCCAAGTTGCAGCAGGTTTGTTTTAAATTTAGAAATTGGCAATTGATTAAAAAAAAAATTTAGAAATTCAAAAGGCCAAGGATAGCCAACAAATTTGAAAATCAAAATTAAGATTCACTCTATCAGATGGTGAATCTATCAGATCAAAATTTACAAAGTGAGTGTAATTAAGACAATGTACAAATAGACAACTGGAACAAAAAAGAAAGTGTAAACAGGCCTATACTGTTAGGGAGAACTGATTTATGTCACGGAAGAACCTCCACAGTGGAAGTCACAAATTTATTTTCAGTCATGGTGCTGAGTGTATTGAATATTTTTATTAGGGAAAAAAAGCAACAAAGAATTCATACTCCACATATATAAAGAATATCTACATGGTGGAGAATACAGGAGAAAACTGAGCAAAATACATGAATGGGTATTTTTTTAATGAAGATATCTTAATTGCTAACAGTCATTGGTAAATATATTTTACCTCATTAGTCATCCAGTGAATTAAAACTTTAAAACTTGTATAATATTTACATGTCCACAAAAATGGCTAAAGAAAAAAAAAACAGGAATACCATGAAGGACTGCACTTTTGTAAGAACATAAATAATAAAGAACAAGAGGCAACCAAAATATTGTATAAAACTCAAAACAAATAAAACTTACCTGTAATGTTAAAAATCAGGTTATGTTTACCTATGAGGAGAAAACAGTGAATAAAGATGAAAAATATACAGATAGGTGAGGAAAGCTTTTTCATGTAGTTCTTTCCTGAGTAATACCTTTTTATTTGTGTTCATTTTGTTGCACTTTATTAAGCTATACATTTACCACTTATGCAGTTCCTTTAATATATGTTTCAAATACTAGAGGTTCACCTAAAAATTGAACCATGGGTGTTAAGAACTAGAGAACTATAGTCATCAAAACTAATTCGTCTATGATGCAAGCTGACAAATTTCAAAGCATCTTTCCATTGTAAGGCATCCTTTGCAAAGCAGGAGACACTATCTTTTGGCTCACCAATCTATTTATAAGCTTTTTCTAACATCTCACAGCAAAGGCCACCAAGAATTGTTTTGCCTTTAAGAAAGCACAGACATAGAGAATAGAAAGATGGTCACCAGAAAATGTGGGAGGGTTTGTAGAAGAGAAAAGGGTAGAGATTGGAGACACTGGTCATTGGGTACAAATGGGTCATTGGTCAAAGTTACAGTGAGATTATAAGAATAAATTCTAGTGTCTATCACAGCACAGTGACTATAGCTAATAATATTGCATTGTGTACCTCAAAAGAGCTAAACCAAAGAATGATAAATGTTCCAGATGATGTATATGTTAATTAATCTGACTTGATTGTTTCACACTGTATACATGTATTGAAGCATAACATAGTACTTCATGGAGTCATACAATTATTATTTGTCAACTAAAAATAAATAGAACTTTATCTGAAAAAGAAAAAATCTCACAACTATAGAAAATTGATGATTTAGTCCTTTAATTCAAAAGCTTCCCAATCTTTAAGCAGTAGAGCAGCTAGAAGAGGAAAGAGGGCACTGAAGGGCCATTAAATCTCAGCATGGAAAGGAGCTCTAGACGTTGTTAGTCTAACTTCACTCCACACATGGGAGGAGGTGTCCGCAGCACTGCATTGAGTAGTCATTTAGCTTCTCCTGAAACATCTTCAAGGTAAGGAGCTAAGGCAGCCTAGTCTCTGGATGAAGAGCTTTTCATGTCTGCAAGTCAGCCTGTGAAAAGCTCCCAAACTACTTCTATTTAAACTCATAACCTTTGGATATGAAAGAAAAAATCCTTTCCAAATAACAGCTTTTCAAATATAAGAAGAAGATATCACACCTGCCAGGTAGTTCCCTTTCTTTACACTAAACACTCTTCAATCCTTCTCACAATAAATTAGATGCTGTGTTATTAAGAGAAGAAGTCTTCTTCTTATTCCTAAAGGATTTTGAAATCAATTTAATTCAGATTTTCAGGAATCCAAGTGAGAATAAAATCTAGCTATGGAAATGAATATGGCCTGGACAATTTTGTGTACAGGCAAAGCTGACTGTTGTCTTGTTGTGCATGATTTGAGGGGTTGAGAAATTTCCTGTAAATAAAACATTTTCTATACTTGCCTACTATAAAACATGAAATGCTTATGTAAATTACAATTTTGTATAAGACAATAGAGATTACTGCATAAAAAGAAATGTCATAGCATAATCAAACATGAACAACAGAAAAGAAACCGTTCTTGACAATAAATAGAAGGCTAAAGAGATGGATCAGCAGTTACAAGGTCAGGAAGCACCTGAAAAATGAGACAACCTAAGAGAACAGACCAGCTGGAGTGCCAAAGAGTGGGAAGCCTAAAAACAAGGTCAAAATGAAGACATCAATACCCCCCCCAAAAAAAATGAAAAGGAAAGGGGAGAGAAGAGAATGGACAGCTTGCCCAAAGCCAGATCTTCCCACAGGCGCAGATAAGTGATCTTCCTCTCATCAGAAACTGTGGGCTAATGGGTAGCTAAATATTGGAGAAGCCTCTCCTCCTTTCCCCTCCTCTGTCCCTCCCCTCCCCTCCCCTTCCCTTTCCTACTGTCTGTCTCTCTCCTTTCTTTCTTCCTTTCTCTCTCCTCCACTAACACACTCACTCCTGTCGCCTGTCCTTTTTGTCACAATGCAGTTGGCTTACCAGTAATCGTCCTTACCACTAAAGCCTGCCTGCCAGCCTGCTACAGTTTAAATACTGAATGTTCTCTAAACACACAGGTGTTAAAATTTTGTTGTGTAAGGTTATGGGACACAAGAATTTTTCTCTTTTACTTTGTTCCCTGGCTAATGATATAATGTTTATTGCTTTGCCATGTTTCCCGTCAATTCCATCTGGTATGCCCACCAAAGATTCAAAGAAATAGTCTTACCCAACCTTGAACAGGAAATCTACAGAACTATGAAGCAAAATAAATCTTTTCTCTTTATAAGCTACTTATATCCAGCATTTTGTTATAGTGATGTAAAGCTGCCATTCTCAGCTTCCATGCCCATGACTGATTAATTGCATAAATCTTACCAGCCCTAATTGGCATTCAAGTGGCCTGAATTCAATGAGGATAGGACACAGAAGCCAGATTTGAGCTTAATCTAAGATCTTCAGCAGAGCTAAGTCAATTCCAACAGGACTGTAAGGAGGGAAAGCAGTTGTTGAGCAACTAATAAATCTGCATTTCAAACTCATATGGCTCAGATTGTCTGTTTTTGAGTTGGCAAAAGCTCAAACACAGTATGCAAAAGTGGTGATTGGCACACTTAACTTCCAGCTGTAGTATTTTGACAAGTAAGATTAGTTCTTTCACAAGTTCTTCCCCTCATAGACATTTAAGCAAAGTTCTTTAAACCAAAAAGATTTTATAAGGTAGGAATTTGAGCTTCTGTGGTATTGGTTTAGGTAACATCTACAGACAGGAAATACCTAAAATATTTTCCAGGAGAATGGCATAAATAATGCATCATTTCACACAGTAAGAAAGTGGCAGGGTCAGGAACACAACACATGGGTTCTGCCTCTTAGTAGAGTTTTTCATCTGCTTCTGCTTTGCTGATCATGGGGACTAGGCATCCTAGCCTTGTTGCCCATGGGAATGATGCATGCTTCAGGAGCCCTGACTCACGTGGTGTAAAAAACACATCATCCATTATAATCTTCTCACATGTAAATATAAAGAATAGGAAATCTGATGGTTCATCCCACAAGTGCTTTGGTTAATCAAACCTGCACCTGGGATCATCTGCAATTAATTAAAGTAAGAACAACTGTTGATTTAATGGCTGATTTGGAATTTTTTTTTAAATCAGCCGAGTCTTTCTTTAGCCATCTCTATTCTTAAGAAGATAATTACATTTCAAGATGGGAGATATTAAACATATCCCTAGGTAATAGATTTTGAACTTTGCAAGATTTATGCCTGCTTCTTTACATCTAAAAACACTCACTCAGAAGTTTTCAAAGTTAAGTAGAAATGACAATTATTCATCTTGTACTTCACTGAAAGACTTTGGAAGTTGGAAAGTAATCCAAAATGATTTTTTTTCTTATTTTTTAAAAGAAAAAATTTAAAAACTGACTACAAAAAGCAAGTTAGAATTAAAGACAAGATTCAAACTTTTGTCACAACCCAGAGGACAATGGTCAGAATGCATTATAGTAAGTACTTACTACATATGCTATATATTTTAATTTAATATTTATACTAACCTTATGAAGTAGGTGCACCACCCCAATTTCCACATGAGAAAAATAAGACTTAGAGCAATTAACTCTGCTTAGGACACACAAATGGTTAGTGAAAGAGGGTGAGCTCCAAACTCCTATCCATCTTTATCTCCAAGCCTATATTATTAACACACACAAACTCCTCTGCCTGTTTTTCCTATCCTAAAATTCTTGCTCAGGTATTTTATCATATCTTTCTTCCTTCATCAAACTTATGATCACCTCCAATTATCTTGCTTATTATCTTGTTTGTATTCTGCATTCTTTCCTAAAATAAAAGCTCCATGAGCAAATGGATTTTATCTATAAGGTTCACTGTTATTTCCAAGTCCCAGCACATAATAGTCATTTAATTAAATGTTTCTAAAGTTAATAAATATTCTTCCTGAAAAAATTTAATCTGGGAGAAGACAAGATGGCCAATCAGTGAGCAACAAAATACAAAGCCTCCCGGGAGAAACAATTCATATGCCAGAATAAAACACCCTGGAGAGACCCAGACAGAGGGAGATGGATCCTCTTGACACAGGAAGAAATTAAAATGTAAAAAAGCTCATCAAATGTTTCGGGACTACAACTGAAACAGCTAAAAATTAAGGGACACAGCGTTTTCACAGTGACTCACCAAGTTTGCGCCAGCTTGAATCTGCACCAGCAGGCAGAGCTGCCCAAACTCCTTCCCGCCGCCACTCACAGGAAGCACAGCAGCACTGAAGTCAGGGGTTGGTGAGCCCAATGGAGAACAAAGCCAGCAAAGGGACCTTCATTAATCCACGGTCAGTGCTGGGAATGAGACCCACATACACACAGGAAGGGCTCAACCAAATGGGTGACATGTTGGAATCTGGCAGGAGGAGCTTGAACTGGGAGCAATAGTGACTTCAGTTGATTGCTCCCTCCCCAGAGCAGATTCATGGGATTTGCTTGGACTGGGCTGCACCACTGGTCAGGACCCAATGAGCCATCCCAAATCGATTCCTTGTGCCTAGCACACACTAACCGGGTGAAGACACCTGAAGCTTGGTTGGCCTGGTGGGGAGGGGCAGGCATGTGCAGCCACTGCTTATACCTCAGTGACAAGAGCAGGCAGGAGAGGGCAGAGGTCCCTCGCCAGCATGCTTCAGAGGAAACATGGCCAACAGGGAAAGGGGCTGGGACCTGCACTGTAACCTGTGTGGAGGAAGCCAGGGCCATGGCAGGAAAGAGAGGCAGGAGGAGGTCCCCAACCCAGAACCCTGAGAGCACTGATCCAGGAGAAGGAAAAATAAGGGAGACTGAGGGCAGCAAACACACAACATCAGGTATGGCTTCAATGGACATTAAGAGATATCTTTGGGACCTTGTAGACGAGCTCAAAACTGAAGTATTAAATAAGGTAAAGCAAGATATGAGTAGAATAATAAAAGAAATGCTCTCAGGAAGCCTCTCTCAGGATTATACAGATGGAAGAAGGGAGGAACAAAAAAAAAAGGTGAGAAACATTCGTTAAAGAAAATATAGAATACATGAAGCAGATTCAAAGAGACTATCAGGAAATTAAAAACTCCACTGAAAGCTGGCAAAACTCCTTAAAAGAAACTAAGGATAAACAATTAAAACTTGAGGATAAGTTTGCAATGTGTGATCGTGAAAGGAAAGATCTCTTAAAAATAACAAGGAAACAGGCAGTAACAATACAAAGGCTAGAAGATAAAAAGAGAATCTACAATTTAAGAATAAGAAATGTAAACAAAGAAGCAGGAATACATACACATGAATTACAAAGGCTATTCACGGAAATAATTAAGGAAAACTTCCCAAGCATGGGAAAAGAAAATGACATTCGGTTGTGTGAGGCATACAGAACTCCAGCCACCTACAACCAAAGCAGATCTACACCCAGACATACAATAATCAAGATGCCAGAAATTCAATATAAAAAGAGAATATTAAAAGCTGTCAGAGAAAAGAAACAGATTACCTATAAAGTTAAGTCCATCAGAATCATGGCTGACTTCTCAACACAGACCATCAGATCAAGAAGAGGTTGGGGCGAAGTGTTACAAGCCCTGAAAGAAAATAACCTCCAGCCTAGATTGATGTACTCTGCAAAACTGTCACTAGAAGTTGATGGAGAAACAAGATGCTTCCATGACAAAGAGGAACTGGGGGAGTTTGTGACCACCAATCCAACACTACTGAGAATACTGAAGGACATTCTAGAGAGAGAGAGAAAAAAATACCAGGATTTTAGGAACAGTGGCAGAAAGGCCTCAATGAACAATGCAGGAAGTAGAATGAAGGAGAAAACTAGACAAACAAAGGCAGAAAAATAGCATAGCAGAAGTGAGGCAGAGAAGTATAACTAGAAACTATAATATAGATGGTCTTGATATGCTATATTGTAAATAGTGCACCAGGATTTAAAACCCACATTACGCACACTACTCTGCTTAGATGTATTATATTCTGTCCCAGTCATTTTTACCTGTACTAGATTTGAGGGCACAGACAATAATCCCAAAAATAACAGGATATAGTACAGTAATCATCCTTAATTTCCTATTAATTTAATCTAAAGCTCTGTAAAACCTACCCTGTTTTACCATGACTGATTGTAATCGAATCTGGTTTTTTGGATTGCTGTTTTGTATTGATAGATTTTATTCAAAGCTGTTATGATTGATAGTATCAAGTCTGAGAGTATAGGCAACTGCACTTAAGATGACAAGATCCACTAGAATCTCCACTATGGTTTGGTTATTACCTGCCTTTGAAGTTTTATACTGTCTACAATATTTTATCTTTACTAATATTATTTACTGCTATACTCAATCATACTGCTATATTCAATTATGCCCATTGATATAGACATTCTATTGAAGATAATAAGAAACAACACAGTAATCATTGTAGATCACCTTGTACTGTGGTTTTATATGACTTTTTGGTTTCATGTTTTTTAGGAATTTGTTTTGCTTTGTCTCGCTAAGATTTGTTTTTCCTTCTAATACAGAAAGTATAGAAATACATTCAGATATTCATGCATGAGTAGCTGTTTACACTCTCACTGTTAGACTATCTACTTTGTATGCTTTAATTTTGTATCTTGAGCAACTATTTCTAAGAGAACAATATGTAATTTTAACTAGTGATTTCTTATTGTTTATCTTTTTTTTTGGAATTCTGTATTACCTCTACCCTTTACATGCTTTTGTTTCTCTTTAAATAAAATTTTAAAAAATTTAATATGAACAGAAAGTGAACTAAAACCCAGATCAAGGCTTGTTCCACAGCTATAGTTCTCCATTCACTTGAGCCAGAGGACTCTCTTCTACATGTAATTTAAAGCCATTGATGGCAATATCCTACACATTTACCTGCCTTCGTACTAATCACTGCAGCTAAACACCCCTGTATACACAAAAGTGTTTAGGAAGATTGAGTCTATAAAGAAAGATTAACTCTCATCTCTGGTCCAGAGAGATTTGCAGCAAACTGGAAGGTAAGTATTATGCCTCTAAAAAGTAACTCTCCTACAAAGCAGCCTACTTTCTGTGTCCAATGAGTGACTGTAACAAAGTTTATCTTTCTGCTGAAATTTCAATTTCAAGGAAATCTAAAAGATATCTAGGTAGAGAGAAAGGAAGACTCCAATTTGCCAGTTCTGACACCCCAAGCACCTGCTGCTAATCACACACCTGCACTCAGGCATGATTTAGTGGCTTCTATGATTGGCCATTTCAATTGCTGTCTCTGTAGCTCACTGTCCCAGCTGAATATCCAGAGGTCACATTCATCAAAAACATAATTTGAGTAGAATGTGACTGTTTTTCCAAAGCTGGAGAGATAGCATCAGCAAAAACAGTTTCCAATATCTTTAAAGGAAAGTTGATTGAGGATAACAGATAATGGTTTTTATTTTTACTATTTAAAGGAAAGCATCAGAGTCTCAGTTGTGGTTTCAAAAGTTATTGGGGACCTGGCCAAGATCCCCAACCTCCCAAACAAGTATACGGTGAAGGCTTAAATAAATGAGAACAAGTAGTATGATTCTAGGACTCCAAGAAGATCAAAACCCTCTAGCAGAGTTTGAGACCCTGGGGCTGAGGCAAAGAGCTTCTCTGGGTGGCCTATATTTATTAGGTTTTCAACAAAGAGAGGGGATACTAAAGAAAGCACAAGAAGTGAGCAGGACCTTGGAGTCACTTCAAAGACCTCTCAAAGTAGTAGATTATGCCAATTTAGGAGAATTATCTTATCTTCATGATGACATTTATGGTAGGAGTGAAACAGCAGGATTTCTATGCCTGCAGCTGCAATCTCCATGTACTTAATTAGGGTTGAAGCCAGACATCCTCAGTTGTGGCCCTATCTTGCCCTTTGAGGTGTCTCTGGTATCACAGGCCACTACAGGTTTCAACTAGGACCAGTGATTCATAGAGGTTCACTTACTATAAATCAGTTCCCATCACCAGACAAGGGGCCAAGGTCTAGGACAAACTCACAGGTAAACATAGAAAGCCAATTAGTTCATTTTAGATCCTACTCAGAGTTGCTTCATAGTGGTCTCCTACAGAAAGTACTGAGTTATTTTTGACCACCTGTAAAAACAAACATAGTGCTAACCAGGAATTCACCACCTACCACCATAGTGCACACACAGAGGATATCAATGTTCCAGGTCTGTGAGTTAGTTAAGTGATGTTAAAAGGCAAAAAAGGTAAAGTGGCAAAAACTCTGTGCTAGGATCCATAATCTGTTGTGAAGCCTTTTTCTCTGCCTGCCCACAAAACCTCCCCATCTAGGTGCCTCAATAAAAACAAATGGTCCAGGTTGAGCCAATAATAGGATCCTGCCCTCAGCTCCAAAGACTGGCCCAATCCAAGTAAAATCAGAGTCTTCACTCATATTTTCCTCCCAGAACAAGAGGGAAGAATCTTTCTTTCTCCATTGTTGTGAGGTATAATGTAACTAGATGCTCCCTGCAACCATATGGAAGAATCTAAGCAAATGAAGCCAATACACAGAGAACCTGTGAGAGAGAGAGAGAGAGAGAGAGAGAGAGAGAGAGAGAGAAAGAGAGAGAGAGAGAGAGAGAGAGAGAACATGCTGGATACTTCTTATAGACTTCAGTAAGTCTTATAAGAAAAAAAAATAAGCCTGATTCCAAGTTGGCATTTCTTAAAATGAATAGGGGGAAAGTGGGATTGATATATAGTGTTGCCAAAGGAGACCTTTCTTTCTGTGGTTAGTAATCCAAAGCTACAGAGGGCCAGATAATCATGTCACCTACAAAACCACTACAGATGAACCCTCTGCCCCATTAAAGTTATTTCATTGACAAGAAGAGATGCCCAAAAATTATCTAGAAATGAGGAAAGACTAACAACCCAGACTAAACAATTCCTGTTGTATGCCTCTCCCTGAGAAAGGACAGCAATTTTCCCATCATAAAGCACAAATGATTGAGATGTAGCCAGGGTCAGAGGGTAGCTGAGCTCTGTTTTACCAACTCAGCATATTGCTTCAGTTGCTGTAAGGCAGGATGAAAGAAATTATTAAACAGAGTACATAGAAGGGTAAGCAGAGTCCTATATTTGTTTCCAGAGAACAAGAAATTTCAAAAGCAGGATCTAAAATCAAATATTGTGACTCAGTAAGATTTTTGGTTTCCTATTGATCCATAGGATCCATCAAAATGAACTCAACCTTAGTGTTCAACTAGTTGTGTAAAAGAGGTGCTTTACCCTCCTGTACAACCAATGAGTCACAGATAAAATTAAAGAAGAAAATTAAACAATATCTCCAGTCAAACAAAAATGCAAATATAATTTACAGAAATCTGTAGGACACAATGAAAGCAGTCCCCAAAGGAAAACTTGTAGCAGTGAATTCTCACATCAGGAAAATGGAACAAGCACAAATAAATAACATAATGCTGCACCTCAAACTATTAGAAAAAGAAGAGCAAGTCAACCTAAAGTCAAAAGAAGGGAGGAAATTATAAAAATCAAAGCAGAAACTAACATAATTGAGACACCAAAAAAACAATATTAAAAGGGCTGGGGATTTAGCTCAATGGCATATGTGCTTGCTTGGCAAGTATGAGGTCATGAGTTCAATCTCAGGTTTAAAAAAAAGTGCATATATATATATATATATATATATATATATATATATATGAATTAATGAGTCAAAGAGTTTGTACTTTGAAAAGTTGATATACTCTTAGAGGACCTTATCAAAAAAAAGGAAATAAAAATACTAAATTCATGCAAAAAGGATTGAAAAAGGTGAAGTCATTACAGAGCCTGTGGAAATTCAGAAGATTATCAATACCTACTTTAAAAAGCTTTACTCTCAGGTAGCCATGCAGGCAGAGAGGAGAAACCAGAAGCCAATCCTTTTCTGTGAACCAGTAGCAGTGGTAGTCCAGGAGGAGAAACAAGAAGCCAACCCCTTCCTATGAGCCAGCAGCAACCATGCAGGTCAGGAGGAGAACTAATAAGCTAACCTCTTCATGTGAGCCAGCAGCAGTCATGGGCCAGGAGGAGAAAAAAGGAGCCAATCCCTTCCTGTAAGCCAGTGGCAGTGACAGGCCAGGAGAAGAAATGAGAAGGCATCCATTCCTGTGAGCCAGAGGCAGCTATGCAGGCCAGGAGGAGAAACAGGAAGCCAATCCCTTCCCATGAGCCAATGGAAGCCATGCAGGCCAAGAGGAGAACTAAGAAGCTAACCTCTTCCTGTGAGAGAGAGGCAGCCATAGGCTGGGAGAAGAAACAAGAAGCCAGCCCCTTCCTGTGAGCTAGAGGCTACCATGCAGGCCAGGAGGAGAACTAAGAAGCTAACACCTTCTTGTGATCCAGCACAAGTCATGGGCTGGGAGGAAAAACAAGAAACAAACCACTTCCTATGAGCCATGTGCTGCGAGCTAAGCAGAGCTGAGGGCCCCTCTCCTTCCCCATAACCAACTGGATGATTCAGAAAAACACAGCCTGAGATGACAGCTACTGAAGTAAAAAAAAAAATTTAATTCTCTTATAGCCTGAGTATTTAGAGGATAACATTATGCAATATAGAAACTATGGAGGATTTTTTTTCTGAAAGTGGTAGCCATTATTAATTCCCTATAATCTTGTTTCAAAGTCCTATATCATTTTGATTGCTTTGTTTTGTTTTTGTTTTTGTTTTGTTTTGTTTTACTATATTATATCTGAGGGCATGGGAAGTTATACTGAAGATAACAAGATACATTATGGTAGCCATTGTTGATTTCCTATTATCTTGTTTTGAAGTCCTGTATCTCTTTCACTGTTTTGTTTTGATTGGTTTTATTCTGTTCTATTTTGTTTGATTTTATTAAGGTAACAAGAAGAATTATCATAGCCATTATTGATTTCCTATTGTCTTGTTCTGAATTTCTGTATTGCTTTCACAGTTATGTTTTGATTGCTTTATTCTGCTTTGCTTAGTGTGGTTTTATTTTCAACAAAATAAAAATTTTTACTTTCAGGATGGAGAACAGAAGAAATGGACAGATTCCTAGAAACATATGAATTACCAAAGTCAAATGAAAAAGATATAAAAATTTGGAATAACCCAGTTAATAAAATTGAAAATGTAATTTAAAACTTACCAACAAAGAAATCCCATGTCCAGAAGGACTCACAGTTGAATTCTACAAGAAACTTAGAGAATGTTAACACCGGTGCTCATCAAACTTCTTAATGAAATTGAAAGAGAAGCATTTCTCCCTAACTCATTCCTAGAGGCAAGTATTACCCTGATATGAAAAATCAAAGAAAGACCCAAGCAAAAAAGAGAACCAGAGATCAATCTCCCTAACAAACATAGGTACAAAAATCCTCAATAAAATATTAGGAAATAGAATGCAGCAAATTATCAAGAAGATTGTATGCCATGACCAAGAGGGATTCATCCCAAGATTGCAGGAGTGGTTCAACATACAAAAATAAATAAATATAATTGTTATGGTTGATGCATTTGTGTCAACTTGAGTGGTTTAGAAGTTTAACTGAGACACTCATCAAGGAGCCAGGGTGGTTAATTTGTAAATATCCTCATCCTATGCAAAAGAGGCAAGGAAATTTTGTGAGTGCTACACCCACCCTGGAGCAGGGAGGCCGGTGTACAATATTAGCCAGGAGAATAGGTTTGTTTTCCCCCTTTTTGCTCTGTCTGTCCTTTTGCTCTGGCTGCTGCCTTGAAGTGTTGCCCCAGTTTCATGCCATCCTGCCTCCAAGCCAGCTGATTATGGACTGAAATCTCCAAAACTGTAAGATAAATAAACCTTTCCTTCCTTCATTTTGGGTGTTGGGTATTTTATCCCAGCAATGAGAGAAAAGTAAAAGTAACCAAGACAGTAATACACCATATCAACAGAGCCAAAGACAAAAATTGCATGATTATCTCAATAGACACAGAAAAAGCTTTTGATAAAGTCCAAAGGTCATTCATGATTTAAAAAAAAAAAGGCCTGCAGGAAATTAGAATAGATGACCTTTACCCCAATGTTATAAAAGCCATCTATGACAAACCAACAGGCAACAGCATACTAAATGGAAAAAAATGGAAGCTTTCTCTCTAAAATCAGGCACAAGACAATGATGTCCACTATCACTACTCCTATTCAACATAACGTGGAAACATTAACCAAAGAAATTAGACAAGTTAGAGAAATAAAAGGAATAAGAATAGGAATGGAAGAAGTTAAATTACTATTATTCGCAGAAGACATGATACTCTACATAGAAGACTCCAAAACTCCACCAAAAGACTTCTAGCTGTAATAGCCAAATTTAGTAACATAGCTGGATACAAAGTCAACACTCAGAAATCTATAGCATTTCTGTACACAAACAGTAAACCCACTGAGAGAAAAATTAGAGAAAACATGCTCTTCACAATAGCATCCAAAATACTGAAATACTTAGGAATCAATCTAACAAAGGAAGTAAAAGATCTATACACCAATAGAATGAAAAGAGGGCCAGGGATTTAGCTCAGTGGCATAAGCACCTGCCTTGCAAGCATGTGGTCGTGAGTTTGATCCCTGGTACCAATAGATAAATAAATAAATAAATAAATAAATAAATAAATATTTTAAAAAAATAGAATGAAAAGAAAACCCATGAGTTGGGAAAAAATTTTAGCCAACTGTCCCTCAGACAAAGGACTTCTATCTGGAACATAAAAATAATTTTTCAAAATCAGGACCCCCAAATTCAAAGACCATCTGAGATGAATATATACTTCTCAATGAAGAAATACAAATGGTAAATAAATATATGAAAAAATGTTCAACATCATTGGTCATTTGAGAAATGCAAATTAAAACAACACTGAAATTCCATCTCACTCCACAATGAATGGCTGTCATCAAAAAAATCATCCAATAATGAATGCTGGCAGGGGTATGAGGAAAAAAGAACTCTATTGGTGGGAATGTAGACTGGTGCAACCACTGTGGAAATCAGTATGGAAATGCATCAAAAAACAAGGATTAGTAGTCATGTTTCATCCAGCTATTCCCTTTCTGGGTATTTTTCCAGAAGAACTGAAAACATCATGCCACAATAATATATGTGTACCCATGCTTTATAGCAGCACAATTTGTAATAGCTAAATCTTGGAAACAACCCAAATACCCACCAATTAAGGAATCAATTCAAAAACATGTGGCATAGAGTACCACCCACATATAAAGAATGATAAACTTGAGACTTTTATAGGTAAATCGATGCAACCAGAGACCATACTCATAAGTGAAATTAATCAGATTTGCATGTATAAACATTGTATTATCTCCCTAGTGTAAGAAACTGAAAGAGTAAATAAGATCCAAAAGGTACAACAGATATTGTGAAAGGGGAATAAAACTTCTCAAATGAATGAACAACTGGAATGGGGGAAAGGAGAAAAGAATGAAAGGAAAAATTATATATATATATATATATATATATATATACACACATATACATATATGAAACCAAAATAGCTAAGGTAATTGTACTACACATTCTAATAGTTCATTGAAAGAAACAGTTCTTGCATTGTTTAATTAGTTTTGCATGCCTATATCTAGTAATCTCAGCAACTCTTTTGAAGATGATATGCAATATAATAACAATTGTTAATTTCCTTTCATGTTGTAAGATTCTGTATCATTTTTATTATTTTTTATTCTTTTTAAAATAAAAAATAATAAAGAGGTGCTTTTTTGGAGAAACTGCTAAACAGCAATAACAACAACAACAAATCTATACTTGCTCAGACTCTAAGGTAGTCCCCTGGACATGGTGGCCACACTGACAGCAAAAAGCCTTCTCAAAGAATACAACCTTCTGTGGGCTTCCCCAACATGTATTGTGGCCACAGAGGGAAGAGATCAGGAAAAGAATAACAAAGACCTAACTGTAGCAAAGACACAGTCAACGTTGGACATGCCTTGCTAAAGGCAAGCCCTGAAGGAGAGGATTGCTGTGAGTGAGATCCATGCCAGCCTTACTGAGTGGAGTATGGTATATTCTCCAACGTTGTACCACTGTATCTTGCTTATCTATTTCCTCATTTCTAAACAGGAGTTTTTTGTTAAGACTGTACTGTTTTGCCTGTACTGTTCTGTCTTAAATGTATTGAAAATGATTAAATTAGAGGGATTTTATCATGACCACTTAGGAGGCAAAAACAAGAGTGAGAGTCTTCACATCATGCACAAGAGGAAAAGGGCAGAGAAGGAGCTAAAGAGAAATTCTGATACCAGAAGAGTAAATAAAAAGAGAAAATTGCTGGACCAAAATCCAGTACCTGGGGGAATTGCAAGGGGAAATCTGGACCAAGGCACCGCGCCTCTCCCTGCACCAGCCTATGAGGAGCCATGTTGGAAGGGGATCTGACTAACTAAAGGAGCAAGCTGGCTCTTCAGCTTTAGGCTGGGCTGATGGAATAGGCTCACAATCGTGTTAGCCTCCCACTGGGGTGAGGATCACTGCGAGTGAGATTATATATAAACCAAGACTTCAGAGAAACTAAGTACAGGGGAAACAGTGTATGAGACAACACCGGTGCTCACTTAGGTTTTGTAAACCATGTGATCCCAGGAACAATCAGCCTTTGAGTTCTGAGACTGTGGAGAGAGACAAGGCTTGCCTGAACCAAAAAAAATTAGCTGCTCATTCCTCCTATACACAGTGGCAGTGCTATGCTCAGGGGACATTCAGTGCGCACTACATACACTCACTTGGCAGCAAGCTCCCAAGGGGAACCCCCAGTGCCCTCTTTCTAGGAACTATAGAGGTCAGGGAGGTCCCAGACTGCACTAAGTTCATGCCCAGGGACTGTACCAGGTTCTGGGGGATGGGTCAGAGAGCAGACCTCCATTTTTTTTCGGTATGTTATGTTTGCAGTACAATCATCATGGATGATTCCCTTCAGAGTGGGAAGTTGGTACATGTATCTATCATATCTTAATTCTTTTTTTGTCCTGTTCCCCAACCCTACTTTCATCTCTTGGACCCCTGCCCTTTTGAAAAAGATCTATCTCCCTTTTTCCCAGATCTATCTTTGGTTTTTTTCCTAGATTTATCTTTCATTTTGTTCTTTAATTTCTTCTCATATAGGAGTTCTGAGACAGAGATGATAAAAGACTGAAGGCGGAAGAGCAGAAAGTGGCACCTGCATCAGAGGACTTCTGAGTACTAAGCAAAAAAAAAAAAAAAAAAATGCCTGTGAAGGGAAAACATGTAAGTGACAGTTGCCCTGAAGTGAAGAGAACAGGAGTGCTAAGTCCCTGCAACTTAACACAGAACCAGGCGTTAAGCAAACTACACCACATCTGCTTCTGCCTAAATCAGTTGAAGCAGTCAGATCTTGGGACAGTGAGAAGGCCTACAGTTAGCCATGCCCAGAGCAAAGCTGGCAGCCAGGGGGCAGGTCCAGGGAGATCAGCGGCCCTTGAGGCTGCTGGGCAGGCAGTAAAGCGGTGCACAGGGAGGAACTCAGCTTATCCTCTCATGGTCAGACTGTGACTCCAACATGCACAGCTGTGAGGACACTCTAGGCTAAGGCTATCGCAACTGCAAGAAGGTTTTTTTCATTTGTTTTCTTGCTTGTTTTTATTTTTTCCTGTTTCTTAATTCTTTAAAAATATTATTTTATTTTAATCTGTTCTTAGTGATTTTTTTCTTTATCCTGGTCTCTCTTTTGCCCTTTCTTCTTTTCAAAGCATTTTCTGTTCCTTATACTTTTTTCTTCTGTCTTCTCACTTTATCTCCTTTTTCCTTTCTTTCTCTCCTCTTTTCATATTTCATATCTATAGCAGGTGCCTGTATAAATGCAAAATAGTCTAAGAATTAACCTACACTTGAACTTTAATAATACCATTCATCGCAGGTCAGGGTACCCCTCAACAAAACTGTACTTAGAAGATCCAAACAACTCTAACTACATTACCAGTTTCTCACAGCTTCCCTCAATCTCTCCCAGCAATTCTATCCCTCTGCATCCTCTTCCCACCCGCACAAATACTCATTCAAACCCCCTCAACACTAGCTCTTTACTCCAACCATGGAAACAATTCCACTAAATTCCAACTTCCTGTCCAGTTTTTACCTACTGACATTTACCTTACCTCCCTATTCTTACTGACTTACTTCCATCCTCTTCCCCTGCCATACTCCTTCCTACCGTCTACATCACAGACTAACCACAGTTAGCAATATACTGTAGCCTGTAAAGGGCACTGAGAGAAGGTTGAAATTGTAAAAACAAGTTTTAATGTTCATAGTTGATTTATAGTTGGATCTGTTTATGCTGTTATATATAACCAATAGGAAATCTCTCCTTATAATACAGTGACTGGGTCCAACTCAGTTAAACTGCATAGACTGAAGTGGTAGACAATGCTACTTGACAAATAAAGCCAAGATCATATCACTGGAAAACAGAACCTAACTAAAGAAATCTTCATACTACCAACAAAGTCTCTTCATTTTATTTGACCTCAACCCTCAGTACAAACAAAAAGAACAAAAATGTGAAAAAGCAAAGCAACAAAATGCCTCCAAAAATTTCCAAATCCCACAATTCAGATCTAAGGGACACCTATCAAAAGACGACTAAACATGAAATGACTGAATTGTACAAAATGATCAAAGATCAAGTAAATAAATGTGGCAAGCTTACAGATGATATAATCAAACAGATTGTGGGGTTAATAAGCAAATTGCTCAATGCATCTGAAGTCAGATTAAAAAAAAAGCAAAGAGCTAAAAAGAACCATTTAAACCATGAGTGACAAATTTACCAAAGAGGCAGTCCACAAAAAGGTGCCAAACAAAAATCCAGGAGGTTAGTACTTGAGCAGCAGAAATGATGAATGTGAGAAGACAAATCTGATTTTCATGACCATATATTCAGAGATAAATTAAAAACAATAAAAAAAGAGCAAGAAGATTGATCCAACAGCTACTAGATGACCCAAGAAAGAATAATTGGGGTTAGAGAAAATCAGAAAACAGCAGACATGGAATATAAAATCTGTTTACAAATCATAGCAGAAAATGTTTGTAGTATAGGAAAATAACTCAACATGCCGGTAAAGAAGGCGTATAGAATCCCAAATATTTATGATGAGAGAATAAACTCCTCATAACACATCATAGTCAAAATTCCACAAGTTCAACAAAATCACAGAATCTTGAAAACTATCAGTGAAAAACAAAAACAAAAAAATCACTTATCATGTTAAGCCTATCAGGATTACAGCAGACTTCTCATTAAAGACCAGTAGAACCGGGAGCCCTAAAAGGAAGCCCTAAAGGAAAAGAACATTTAACACAAATTAATATATACAAAACTATCTTTGAAAGCTGATAGACAAAAAAAGACAATTTTTGACAAAGAATACTTTAAGAGTTTTGTAAACCCCAAGCTATCACTCCAAAAATACATGAGAATTGGGCTGGGGATTTAGCTCAGTGGGTAAGTGCCTGCCTAGCAAGTGTGAGGTTGTGAGTTCAATCCCCAGTATCAAAAAAAAAAAAAATATATATATATATATATATATATATATGAATATCCTAGCCCATGACAATACAGCCAACAAATTCAGATGAAATAACTATGTTAACCAAGATTAGCAAACAAAAGAGGAAAAATAAAAAAGAATCAACAACAGGAAAAAAAGCACTACGATGAGAATAAGTCAATAACTCTCAGCAACAACTCTCAATGTAAATGGTTTCAAGTGACCAATTAAAAGAAACAGTGGCAGAATGGATACTTTAAAAACTAATTTGCTGCACACAAGAGACACATCTAATCCAAGAAAACTTCACAGGCTAAAAATCAAAGGATGGGGAAAAGTATTTCATGCTCCAGGACCTAGAAAGCATGCAAAAATAGAAATCTGGCAAAATTGCTTGAAAGAAACTGAAGATAGACTTTCAGACCTTGAAGACAAGTTGGCAGCTAGTGATCGTGAAAAGAAAGATCTCTTAAAAATAACAAGCAACCAGGAAATAACAATTCAATGGCTGTAAAATGATACAAGAAAAATAATTTAAGAGTGATAAGTGTCAGTGAAATAGTAGGAGTCAACACAAATGACATAAAGAAATTATTTACAGAAGTAATAGCAGAAAATTTCCCAAACATGGGAAAAGGACTTGACATACAGATAAGTGAGGCATATAGAAATCCAGCTAGCCATAACCAAAATAAATCTATACCCAGACATATAATAATCAAGATCTCAGAAATTCAGCACAACAACAGAATATTAAAGGCTATTAGAGAAAAGAAACAGATCACCTGTAAAGGAAAACCCATCAGAATCTCAACCCAAACAGATCACCTGTAAAGGAAAACCCATCAGAATCTCAACCCAAACCATCAAGTCAAGAAGAGGTTGAAGTGAAATATTTCAAGTCCTGAAAGAAAATAACTTTCAACCCAGATGGATGTACCCTGCAAAACTATATTACAAAATTAATGGAGAAATAAGATACTTCCATGATAAAGAACAACTGAAGGAATTCATGACAAAGACTATTGAAGGATATTGTAGAGAGAGATAAAATGACCACAGATCCAGGAGCAGCAGCATAGTGGGATCACCAAACCGGGGAGATAATGGAATGAAGCAGAAAAGTAGAAAGCCAACGGCAGGAAAAAAGATGGAAGAGACAAACCAGTGCGTGTTGGCTGTAACCATTAATGTAAATGGTCTCAGTGCACCTGTAAAAAGAAACACAAGGAGAGTGGACCAAGAAACAAGATCCAGAACTAGCCAGCCTACCTGGTAAACCATACAAGCTGCACAGGTTTCCAGGAAAGAAAAGCCAGCACCTTCTGAGAATTGGCCATTCTGGGACTGGGATGACCCACCAAGAAATCAACTAGCCAGCCTTTCTGGTAAGCTGCAAAGCTGAGCAGGTTCCAGGGAGAGAAAAGCCAGCACCTTCTGAGAATCAGCCATGCTGGGACTGGGAGAACCTACCAAGAAATCAACTAGACAGCCTCTCTGGTAAGCTGCACAAGGTGTGTGGGTTCCAGGGAGAGAAAACTCAGACAGCACCTCCCATAAGCCTACCAGCACTCTGGCTGAGAATCAAACACCATACCCACATCCCCCCATACACACACCCCTGTAAGCAATCTGCTGGTTCAGAGGACAGGCTGAGTTAACAGCACCTAAAGTACATAAAGCAACTAAATGCTAATACTGTTTGGTTGATTTTTTCAGCCTGAGGCCAGAGGTCTAAGCGTCTCTTGGAAGGATGACAACACACAAGGCAGCAAATATGGGGGATTTCTTTTTATCTTGTCTTTGAAGTTCAGTATTGTTCTCACTGTTTTGCTTTGTTCTGATTAATTGTTTTGCTTTATTCAATATTCTGTTTCAATTGGTTTTATTCTGTTTTGTTTTTGGTTTACTTTTACTGTACCCGATGGAATGGACAACTATTGTGAAGATAATGAGATATACTAAGGTAGCTGTTGCTGTTTACCTTCCTGCTTTGAAGTTCTGTACCAATTTTGCTACTTTGTTTTGATTGGCTTCATTCTGTTTTGTTTTGTTGGATTTTACTATCTTTAAGATTAAAAAAATAAAGAAAAAAAGAAACAAGATCCATCAATATTCAGTATACATTAACTAGAAAGAAAATTCATAGACTGAAAGTCAAAGGAAAGAAAAAAGTGCTCCATGCAACAAGGAACCAGAAAAAAGCAGGAGTATCTTTCCCATCAACCACAGAATGGATAAGAAAAATATGTCATTTTTATACAATGGAAAGCTAGTCAGCTATAAATAAGGATAATCGTGAGGCTCTTGTAGGTAAATGGATGCAACTTGTGATTATGCTTTTGGGTGAAATGATTCAGACTCACAAAGGTGAGTTTTTTGTGCCTCCCTAGCACAAAAAACTGAAGGAGTTAGTGGGATCCAAAATGTACAATGCAAGTGAAAGGGAAGGAAATATCTCAAGAGGGAAGGTGGCAGCCATTGTTAATTCTCTATTATCTTGTTTAAATTCCTGTATCATTTTCACTGTTTTGTTTTAATTGGCTTTTTTCTGTTTTATTTTGCCTAGTTTTATTCTCTTAAAAATAAAAAAGGCAAGCCTTGGATATAGCTCAGTGGCATAAGCATCTGCTTGTCAAATTCAAGGTCTTGAGTTTGATTCCCAGTACCGAAAAAACAAACAATGAAAAGGGCAAAATCATAATGGACACCACCTCAATCCAGGAGATGATTAGCATATAGTATGAAACTTTGTACTACAAAAAAAGGAGAGAATATAAAAGAATTGAATAGATTGCTAGACAAATACGAATTACTAAAACTTATAGAAAAAACAAGAACAGTCCAATGAAAGGCAATGAAATTGAAGCAGTAATAAAGAATTTACCAATTAAGATAAGCCCAAACCCAAAGTATTCATGTCTGAATTGTTAAAGAACTTTAAAGAAAATTAAACATCAATACTTCTCAAGCTCTTTAAAGAAATTGAAAAGGAAGGAATATTTCCAAACTCATTCCTAGAATTACCCCAATTCCAAAGTCAGACAAGGATGCCACTACAGACCTATCAGAAAATGGGAAAGTATCCCTTTCCTGGATAGGTAGAACCAACATTGTCACAATGGCTATACTACCAAAATGATACATAGATGTGATGCAATCCCTATCAAAATACCAATAGCATTCCTCACGAAACTAGAAAAATCAATTCTAAAATTTATATGGAACAAAAAAAGATTCAGAATATCAAAAGCAATCCTGAGTAACACAAGCAAAGCAGGAGGTATCACAGTTTTGGATTTCAAGTTATATTACAAAACCATGATGAAAAAAAAAACAATATAATACTGGCACAAAAATAGTTACATGGAACACTGGAACAGAATAAGAAATGCAGAAACAAGTAACTCAAGCACAGTCAGCTATTGGATCTTTGACAAAAGGGCCAAAAACACAGACGAAAAGAAAAATAGCTACTTTAATAAATGGTGCTGGGGAAACGGATTATACATACACAGAAAATTTGATCTAAGCTTATATCTTTTACCATGCACCAAAATAAAACAAAAATGGATCAATGAACTAAATATTAAAACAGAAGCAATCTCATGGAAAATAAAATACATAAAAGTCTTGAAGATATCGACCTAGGCAAAGACTTTCTGAGCAAAACCCCAATTACGCAAGAGATAACATCAAGCATCACCAAGTGGGATTATACCAAATTAAAGAGCCACTGCACAACAAAAGAAACAATCAATAGAATAAAGATACAACCTATAGAATTAGATAATTTTGCCTCTGACAGAGGGTTAATATCTGGAATATATAAAGAACTCAACGAATAAGATCCCTCAAAAAAACTAATCAAAATATAGGCAACAGAAATCAATAGACACTTCTCAGAAAAAGAATGAATGGCCAATAAATTCATCCAAAAGTGTATTCAACATCTCTAGCTTTTAGAATAATGCAAATTAAAACAATACTAAGAATCCTCCTTAGCCCAGAAAAGACAGCTACCACTAAACAATCAAGCAATGTCAAGTGCTGGCAAAGTTGGGTGGAAAAGGCACACTTCTACATAATCAATAGGAGTGTACACAGTACAGTCCCTATGGAAATCAGTATAGAGATTCCTCAAAAAGCCACAACTGTAAATTCCATTTGATCCAAGATTTCCCTTGTATGTAACTTCCCAAAACAGTTAGACATCATATTACAAAGACACATGCTTATGCATGTTTCTAGTAGCACAACTCACAATAGCTAAATCTTGGGGGCAGCTTATGTATCCTTAAAAAATGTATGGAAAAAGGAAATGTGACATTTATACACAATGCAGTGCTATAAAGAAGGATAAATTTGAATCATTTGTAGGAAAATAGTTGCTTTTTGAGACCATAATGTTAAGTGAAATAAATCAGATGAACAAACTTAAATATGCATAATTTTTATTACCTGAGAATCCCAAAATATAAATAATTTAAAGAGCTAAGAAAAGACAGACAATAGGAAACAGAGAGATAGATCTTTTGTAAATGGGTGGGAGATCTAGAGATGAAGGGAGGAGGAGGAAAGGGAAGGGCAATAGAATAAAAAGAAGTAAAATATGTTGTGTATATATACATACTCCCCACAATAAGTGTAGTTGCTTATGTACTACAGGCATATGCTAACAAAAAATAAGCTAAATTAAAGTTTTAAAAAAAAGAAAATGTTTACATTAGGCTCAGTGTCCACATATTTCAGAATACCAAGGTGGTAATTCTGCTTTGACAGCGAGAAAAGCCTTTTCTTAGAACATTTATGCTGCTATGACAAAATACCACAGACTGGTTAATTTATAAACAAAAATTTATTTCTCACAGTTCTGGAGACTGGAAAGTCCAGGAATCAAGGTATTGGCAATTTTACCTTCTGGTGAGAACCCAGAACTATGCCGTGACAGTACTTTTTTGCTGTGTCCTCACATTGCGAGAGGCAAGCTTGACAGAATGCTGCAAGAAGCCTCTTTCCTCAGGACCTTAGCCCCATTCATGAGACCAGGTGTCATCCTGACTTTATCACCTCTTAAAGGGCCTAAGCTTTAACAAAAGGAGTGATCCAAAGATACAAATAATCATAAATGACACATTGCCGAGAAGCACGGGAGAAATGTGCTTCAAGCCAGGGGAATATTTTGAGGACCATCCATGGCAATGTGTTTTTTACTATATTAAACTTTTTTAACCTTCACCTATTTTTTTCTCACCCTCTAAATGATCAAATATTTATGGCAACTTCTGTCAAACAAAACTATTGCCATATATCCTCATTCACTGTACTTACCAGATCCAGCTCCGTGCAACTTACAGTTCTTTTACAAAGTGAAATGGTCGTGAAATGAAAATATTTTAAATGGATTCAGGACATTGAGGCAGCAGCAACACAACTAAAGATACTCCAGATAGAGGACTTCCAGAGCTGCTTCACAAAGTAGCAAGAACAACAGAGTAAAAGTGTTCCAAGTGAGAAGTCTTTTGACAGGGACTGATGACTATGTGTCTCTTACTGCAACATTTTTTAATTGAATCATTCACTGTGTTTTTTAATCACACCTCAGACAATCACAGTGCAAACACCTGAATTTTGAGAGGACACATTCAAACCATCGCAAGAATTTCACACAAGACCCCTGCAGTTGGTAATGAAAAAGTATTTGTCTGATAATTTGGAATACCTCTCGGGAAGGATGAGGAGCACACTGGTGATTTCACATGTATTCACTGAATTTTGTAAGCATAAGTTGAAATTGTGCAAATGAAAAGAAAAATGTGTGTGGATTGCGATGTCAGAGGCATTAATCATGAGACATCACACCAGACAGAAATTGGCCCAAGATACAACCAAAGCCTAGTCCATCAAAGTTATTGTCTAGCTTACTTTGCTGGAGCTTGTAGAAAGTTTCTCTTTCTTCTTAGTTATAATCAAAAAGAATATAACTACAGAGCTACTGGAAGACAGAGTTCCCAGCGCC
Organism: Hydrochoerus hydrochaeris; assembly: GCA_004027455.1. Taxonomy (NCBI): domain Eukaryota; kingdom Metazoa; phylum Chordata; class Mammalia; order Rodentia; family Hydrochaeridae; genus Hydrochoerus; species Hydrochoerus hydrochaeris. The sequence goes on along the minus strand of PVLA01004142.1, from coordinate 90,877 downwards.
CGTTATGAATCCTTTGTGCAAAATAGAAAATGTGTCTGCTCCTCAAATCAATGGGCTGTTTTTGTTAGAAAAGACACTTGAGTGCCATCTGCTGGAAACTTTCCACAATGCACATACAGATCTTTGTTACAGGACTTAAGAGTATGATTGTACTCCTTCCATGGAACAAGTATGCTTAGTACATTATACATGTAGTCCTTACAGCCATGCTGTCTATCACCTGGGAAAGTTTCACACAGTGATGCCAGCACCTCCAAAAGAAGCAGATATTAGAAGGACTGAGAAATTCCCACAGGCCCCAGGGCTTTGCAGTGCCCAAAGTCTGCAAAATTGACCTGGCTCCTCTAACTCTTACTTTTATCCTTCCAATGATTCTAAACTCTTTTAAATATACTTTTTCCTCTTATGATAAAATCTAGCTAAAATCAGGGTTATTTCCAGACAAGAAGAGTCCTGGCAAAAATACAGTAGTACCTTAGTTTACAAACTTAATTTGTTCTACAGTTTTGGAAAAGAGGGTCACACTTATGTTTGTATGGGAAAGATTGACAGGTTGTATTTGTCACCTAATCCAAAGTTTGCAAAGAAAAACAAAATTTTGCCAAACAGGTCTATTTACAAACTAAATTGTTTGCAAACCAAAGCATTCTTGAGCCAAGGTAATGCTGTACCCAGTTTTATGCATGATATAGCCATACAATCTTAGTTAAATTATTTGTCAGCCCAAGATTCCAGAGCTATAGATTAAGCAACAATTAAAAAAAAATAAATGTGTGAAGCTAAGCATGGAGGTGCACACCTGTAATCCTAGCACTCAGGAGGCTGAGGCAAGAAGATTGGCATGAGTTCAAGTTTAGCCTGGATGACAATGTGAGACTCTGGCTAGAGAGGGAGAGAGGATTCTAGGACCACAATAAAAATGAAGGTAAAGTTGATGATTACTCAGAGACAGCAAAGGAAAAGGCAAAATCCATTATTTTTCTGTTTTTATGTCTCTCTTCCATAGGTGCGGGACATGAATGTAGAAAGAAAGAGAAAAGAAACATTTCTCAAATTTAAATTAGAATCAATGGACAGAGGAAGATAGACTGTGTCTCTCTTAACAGAAGGCTCAGGGTCTATCCTACCAGCGTCCAAGAATTGGAGCTGATTAACTGTTCACACAGCAAACTGGGGTCTCAGCCATGAAAACTAGTCCCCATCCAAAATAAATGTTAAAAAATAAAACCTGCAAGGGCTTCTTTTCAGCATCACAGTGTGTTCAATCAGCTACCTATTACAAATGGTCCTTGACATATACTATGGTTTTCCCAACAGAATTTGCACTGAGGCTTATTTCTCAACGATGCAGTGTGTGGAAGCAGGGTCTTTAGGTGCTGCCCTCATGAATGAATTGCTTTTCTCGTGAGACTGGGTTAGTTCTCTCTACATAGGAATAAGTCTCATGGGACTGAATTAGTCACTGTGGGAAAAAAAGCTGGCATCCTCCCTTGGCCTCTCTTACACATGGGCTCCTTCCACACATGTCTGCTTCCCCTTTCTACCTCTCCAGCGTGCTGTGATACAGCAAGGTCCTTGCCAGAAGTCAATCAGATGTAGCTGCCTGATCTTGGACTTCTCAACCTGTAGAAAAATGAGCCAAACATAACTCTTTCCTTTAAAAATTATCCATCTTCTGATATTTTGTTATAGCTAAAGAAAGTGGATTAGGAAAGCATATCAACAAATTGATGAAAATATTAACTATTCTCAGAAATAAAAGATTAGTGCAGTTAGCAGATAGTTCTAATCCAAGTAAGGACATTTTTACTTATGCTAAACAATCACTTTTAGTAAACACAAAAAATCATCATTAAACCAGAAAAATTATTAAAAGGTAGAGGATTCCAAACATGATTTACTAATTTCTACATCATTGAACACAGGCAGAGATCATTATATTCATTGTCTTGGTTACTTTTCTCATTGCTGAGACAAAATACCCAATGCCCAAAATTAAGGGAGGAAAGGTTTATTCAGCTCACCGTTTGTAGGGGTTTCAGTCCACAATCAGCTGACTCCAAGGCAGGGTGTTGTGGCAGAGGGGCAACAGTTCATAGCAGCAGAAAACAGCAAAAATAACAACAAAAAAAAGGGGAAAAAATCCTTTTTCTTTAATCTTATCCAGACTGCTAGAATTGATGGTGGCGCCAATCAAATCAGTGGACTGATCCAGCAATCACTCAGCCTTACTCTTTCAGCACCTTTAATCCCAGCATTGCACTATGAATTAGTCACAAACTCTAGATTTAGCTACCTGTAAAAAAGCCTGCCCCCATGACTGAATAAGGCTTTGGGAGGACATCAAAACACCAACTATAACATTCCTATACTTAGAAATATCAGGTTGTATTCATTCATCAAAAGGACTCAGTGCATTTCATTCTGTCTTTTTACTTGCTTTCCCGTACCTTGTCTATTCCAACTCAGTTTGACAGTAATTAACCACCAAAACTCTAAAGTCTCACTATTTCCCAATCCATGTGCTGGAAAGTTTAGACTCTAAGAAAATGAGTAAAAACATAACTCCTGCCTTAAAGAAATTCAGAATCTAGTTAGGAAATAAAACAGTCACATATATCTAGTTCATTCCTTAATTCACTCATTGATTCATTCAACAAATTCTTTTTCAATACTTACTAGTTCCCAGAAGAAAAAAATAAAGTTAACATATCTCTTACCTAAAAGAGTCTACATTTAACTTTAATCTGAAGCTAAAGCTCTAAAGAAATGCCACATGACACCTTCAGTAGGGAATAAGTTTTTTGTTGTTGTTGTTGTTGTTTTTGTCTTTGTTTTCTTTAGGAAGTCACCTTTAAATTGAATATCTGATATATGGGTGGTAGTCTGCCAAGTGAGAAGAAAGAAATAGAATGCTGGGCCGGGAATTTAGCTCAGCTCAGTGGTGTAAGCACCTGCCTGGGAAGTGTAAGGTTGTGAGTTTGATCCCTGGCAGAAAGAGAGAGAGAGAGAGAGAGAGAGAGAGAGAGAGAGAGAGAGAGAGAGAGAAGAAAGGAGGAAGGAAGGAAGGAAGGAAGGAAGGAAGGAAGGAAGGAAGGAAGGAAGGAAGGAAGGATGGTTCAGAGAAGTGGGAAAACACATATCACAAATTATAAGGTAAGAAATCTTAAACCATAAAAGCTAACATAAGAGAAAGGGAGAAGGCAGGGTAAGGTACACTGAAGGACCAGACAGCAGTGGGTTTTGTCATGGGCTGTGTTGAGGATCTTATTCCAAAAGCAGTTAAAAGCCATTTGAGACTTATAAGAAGAGGAATGTCATCATCACACTTGCATTTCACAAAGGTTGGTCCACATGCCTATGTCAAGAATAAATTGGAACATGGCAAAGGCAGATTAGGGGGCCAGGAAGAAAACATGTACACACTTGTGAATATCTGGTTGCAGAAAACAAGTCACACCGGCATTCACCATGTCCTGCATTGTCAGCAGCATGGTCCTTTCTAGTTCGTACCAACTGTTTTAATTGCTTGGTTTACATGACCAAGCTCTCCAAGCACCCTAAAAGACTATCATACAAACAATGAACAAGATTTCAAGAGATATACTCCTACATTATTCACTAGGTTATCTCTTGCTTTTGCTTGTAAAATCAATGAAGCTACAAGGTGTAGGAAAAGACAGGAAGGGGTAGGATCCGATACATAAAGATGTGACTCTTAGGGTGAACTGCTGCTCTCTCCTAAGGCATGGGACTGGGTAAGCCTACGGACAGTACTAGTAGCACATCAGAACACAGAGTTTGGAAAAGACAGCACAGAACAGGCTTCAGTTCCCAAGACCCTTTGCAATTGTAAGCAGAAACACTGAAACAACATCCTGGATTTGGAGGCAGATTTATTTAAATCCATAGGCTCCAATCAAGTTTATTCTCAAAATATCAGGTCCAGGTCCTGATCTCTGGTGATCTTGGGTTTATATGGAATAAGCAAGCCAAAAGTATAGAGGCAAAATGGCTTGTCAGTTGGGGATTGGTTCTTACAGTATGCATCATAGTGACTAGCTATGCATCACATATGCTACTAGCCATTTCTAAGAAACAAAATTAACAAGAACTATAACTGTAACTGTTACCTGGGCAGCTAACAAACTGAAGTATATGTGCTGGAGGGAGGGAGGCATCTTCTACTACACCTTGACTGGGCCTCCTTAGCAAGTGATCAATTTGCAAACTATGCAACAGTCCTTGCCTTGGCAATGGGACAAGCTGGAAAGGGCCAGGAGATGAAGAAGGTAAACAGAGGCAGTCCATGGTTCAGTGATTCTGAGCAATGTTCTGGGGCCCCTGCAGTTTGTTTGAAACCATGCTTTAAGTTCCCTAAACTATCTGCTCTTAGTTTTTCCACCTATAAAATGGGAAAAATAATAGTATCTACCTCAAAATATTGTCATGAGAATTGAGTTAACATTTGTGCTTAATGACCCACATTTAATAAGGGTTAAGTAAATGAAATTCAAGGATATAGTGGAGATGTTTCCTCCATCTGAGGAAAGGCCATTAACTTTAAAGCAATCAAATATTTAAGAAGCAATTCCTATAGAAAATTTTTCAGAGCTTTAAAGGATCATCTTAGAATGAGTAATGCCTTTAGCACCAAAACCTATGACTGCTGTTTGTAGGAAAGACCTTAGAGGCGTCCCCCACTTTCTAAGATGTTCTGCCTTTAAACTACTGCATGATCAGGAGAATCTTCAGCTCCAGCTGCTATGAAGAAAGCTAAATTCAATAGGAAGCCAGAATTCAAAATGACAGCACTGGTCCCCATCTCCTGAAGTCATCTGAATTACGGAAGAGTAATTCTGGCCTCTCCAGATGGCAAACAGATTCATGCTCCTTTTAAAAATACTCATCATACTCAAATATGTTTCTCAGCAGGAAGGATCTACCTGCTGCTTGAATGCTCAAAGGATTAAGGAAGATTGTGTGTATATGCTAATAGCTACATTTACTCAGCAGTTATGGAAGAAATGAATATTTCCATACAAAACAACACTTCCACCTTCCCATTACCAATTCAATTATTCCCACACTAAAATGCATTCCCCATTAGGAAAGATGAATACATTACCCTCACTGATCTATCTTAACAATTAAAGAAGGCCAGGGCCACACATACCAAAAACCTATTTAAACTACCCTTATTTGCTTTTTCAGAGCTTTTTCTCTAGTACCAAGACATTAAATAGGGGGAGGAGGCTGGCTTCCAGTCCAATCCACTGTGATCCAACTCCTCTATAAGACATTAGCAAACATTAATAGCAGGGATTACTTGGTCTAGTGAGTATTACTTGCTGGAGTCAATGCCACAGTATGTCACTTGTTTCCCATAGTGTCATGACCTTCTCTGAAGGGTTTCCTTATACCTCAGCAGCAGCAGGGTTGGGGGGAGGGAAGGGGAGGGGAGGGGAGGGAAGGGTAGGGAAGGTTAGGGTTAGGGTTAGGGTTAGGGTTAGGGTTAGGGTTAGGGTTAGGGTTAGGGAGAGAGAAAAAAATTCCTTAACTTCCCAGCTTTATTCGCATGTCATATTTAGGACTCAGTGCTAGAATGAGGACTAGCTTCAGAAATAAATGTGGTATAAACCACTTAAAGAATCTGCAATAGTCATGTTCAACACAGAAAGAAGTAAACACAGTAGTTTGGTTTTGCTTTTGTTTTTGGATTCGGTTTTGGTTTTGGTTTTGGTTTTGGTTTTTTGATCAGGTAGAGACTTAACACAGGGAATTTCAGAGTTTACAAACTTGATCCAATAATGAAAGTAGCCTGTTCTCTGATGGGCTTCCAGGAATGACTCTATGAAAGACATCAAACTAAATACCTCTGAGGGTCACTGGAGATATAAATACAAAGCCATGAAGCCAGGTCAAGAAGGGACAGCTGGTCCAGGAATATAACTCGGCAGCACAGTGTCTGCATGGCAAGTGTGAGGTCCTGAGTTTGATTCTTAGCACCAAGCAAAGAAAAAAAGGGGGAAAAAAGACAGCCATCATTACTGCCTCACAATCCTCAGGAAACTGGAGATTACAAATGAAATACAGATAGCAAAATTGTTCACATTTCCCACCCTTGCTTGTCAGGAGAAACACAAAAGAAAATGATTTCTAGGCTGCCACTGGACTGCAACAGCCAGAATCCAGCCTCTCCCTACAAATCAGCACCGTTCACAGACCAGGAGTAGAGGGGACACGGCCACACCAGCAAGCAAGTCCAGTCTGGGAACCAGCACCATGCATGGTCTGCCGCTGGACTGGAATGGACAGACCCCGGCCCCTTCTGGTATGCAAGCTGGCAAATAAGAAGCACCCATCCCCACCCCACCCAATAAGTGACAGCCCTATCCAGAGAAACACAGGCTGTGATGATAGCTATGGAGGTGAAATGCAATTGGATGCCTATGGTTCTTTGGTGTTTTACTAACATTGCAGGTCTAGGGCAAGTGGTCTGAAAGTTCAGAGGATAGCGGTACACAGTGTGACATCCAGGGAGGATCTCCTTCTCAGGGTTGTAACCATTGTTGATTTCCTATGGTCTTGTTTTGGAAGTCCTATATTATATCCATTGCTTTATTGGGTTGGGTTTTATTCTCTTTTGTTTGATTATGTCAAATCTGATGGCAGGAGCAGCTATTTCAAAGATAGCAAGAAATATTATGGTAACAGTTTTGGATTTACTACTGGCTTGTTTTGAAGTCTTTTGTTGAATTCATTGTTTTGTTTTTGTTGTTTCTATTGTATTCTGTTCTGTTTGATTTTTACTATGTCCAAGGTTATGTGTAGTTATTTTGAAAATGTCAAAAGGCATTATGGTAACTTGTGAATTTTGTAATGTTTTGAAGTTCTATATCTCTTGCACTGGTTTGTTTTGATTGGTTTTATCTATTTTATCCTCTTTAAAATAAAAAATAAAACAAAATAAAATAGAATAAAATGACTTCTATCTCTCTCCCACCTTACAGGCCTCAATACAAGTACTGAATGTCTAATTTGAAAAAATGATTTCATACTTAGCATGCTCACTGTAAAGAGATATTGGAAAGATAGTTTTTGGTTTTTTAACTACTTCATAAAAGAGAATAAAAGGGAAGTTGAGTAAAGCAATCAAAAGAATTTACTCTTGTTTTCTTCCAAATAGTTGTCCATATCTTCACATACAGAGAATTCACCTGAAATAACACAGTATAGAACTGATTTGAACAGAATGAGGAAGGGGTTTTAGGTCTTCAAGACCAGACAATAGGGAAGTCAACACTGGCTGTCATAGTGTCTCTCATTCTCTTCAAAATAGCTGTCCATACCTTCATGTGTGTTGAAATTAAACAAAACAAAACAGGCTAAAATCACTCTGAACAAAGAAAAATAGTATTGCTGGATTTCACATCATGATCCTATAGAGTCAACACTGGGTACTGTAGTGTTTCTTTTCCTTCAAAGTAGTTGTTCATTTCATCATGCATTATATAATCAATTCTCATAAACTATTTATAGGTTCTATGCATGCATGAGTCTCAACATGTATTTCTACCCTTTCTGTATTAGAGGGAAAAACAAAACATAGCAAGACAAAGCAAAACAAATTCTTATAAAAACATGAAATGAAAAAGTCATATAAAACCACAGTACAAGGTAATCTACAATGGTTGCTGTGTTGTCTCTTGTTATCTTCAATAGAATTGTCCATATCAGCAAGCATAACTGAATATAGCAATATAATTGAATATAGCAGTACATAACAATATTAATAAACACAAAGCATTGTAGACAGTGTAAAACTTCAAAAGCAGGTAATAATCAAACCAGAGTGGGTATCCTAGTGAATCTTGTCATCTTCAGTGTAGTTGCCTATACTCTGAGACTTGATACTATCAATCATAACAGCTTTGAGTAAAATCTGTCAATACAAAACAGCAATCTAACAACCCAGATTCAATTATGATCAGTCATGGTAAAACAGTAAATTATACAGGGCTTCAGATTAAGTTAATAGGAAACTAAGGATGATTACTGAACTATACCTGCTATGTTTGGGATAGCTGTCTATGTCCTCAAATGTAGTACAAGTAGACAAACTGGAACAGAATATAATCCATCTAAACAAAGCGGTGTGAGTAATGTGGGTTTTAAATCCTGATACACTACTAACAATATCCTCTGCCTTTCTTTTTTGGACAGTTCCTCCCCTTTCACTCTCACAGGGTGCACTACACATTTTGGGTCCCAACAACTCCCTCAGTTTTTAGATGGGGAGGCAACCTGCTATTTACTTAAGTGGCTTCAAACCTTCTCACTCCTGGACTTGATCTCAAGTTGTATTCTTTTACCTACAAAAGCCTCAAGGTTTTCCTTAATTATAGCTGAGTAGTTCTCTACTGTACATAAGTATCCTATCTTTCCAGCCTATCTGCAGGTGCTGGTCGAGTTGCCCCTATTTCTCTCTGGTTCTCTGTTGCATAGAGCATTGTTTTCTCATATTTGATTTTTGGTCCATAAACCCCCTTTCAGGTTATAAATATAATTTTGATTATATTCCTATAAAGAACATCTCAGTGGACCCTATCTCCTGATCTACTCTACCTGTGTTTCTCATTTTTTTCTTTCTTTTTTCTTTTTTTTTTAAGTGTATCAAGGCCATCTATGTTAGAGATTATAGCCAACATTCTCTGCCTCATTTCTGCTATGCTATTTTTCTGCCATTGTTTGTCTACTTTTCTCCTTCATTCTACTGCCTGCCCCATTCATTGAGGCCTCTCTGCCACTGTTCCTGAAATCTTGGTATTTTTTTTTCTCTTGCTCTAGAAAGTCCTTCAGTATTCTCTGTAGAGTTGGATTGGTGGTCACAAATTCCTCCAGTTCCTCTTTGTTGTGGAAGTATCTTATTTCTCCATTAATTTCTAGAGACAGTTTTGCAGGGTACATCAATCTGGGTTGGAGGTTATTTTCTTTTGGGGCTTGGAATACTTCACTCCAAGCTCTTCTTGATTTGATGGTCTGTGTGGAGAAGTCTGCTGTGATTTTGATGGGTTTTCCTTTATAGATGATCTGTTTCTTTTTCTGACAGCTTTTAATATCCTGTTCTTATATTGAATTTCTGGGATCTTGATTATTATATGTCTGAGTATAGCTTTGTTTTGGTTGTAGGTGGCTGGAGTTTTGTATTCTTCATACATCTGAATATCACTTTCTTTTCCTATGCTTGGGAAGTTCTCCTTAATTATTTCTGTGAATAGCCTTTGTATTTCCTTTGTTTTTACTCCTGCTTCTTCATTCACATTTCTTATTCTTAAGTTATAGATTCTCTTGTTGCTTTTTAGCTTTTGTATTGTTACTGCCTGTTTCCTTGTTATTGTTTTATTTAAAGAAAAAAATTGAAACAGAAAGAGAGTAGAAATAATACAAAATTTCAAAAAAAATAGTAACCAGTAAGAAATCACTAGTTGATAATTACATATTTTTCTCTTAGAAGTAGTTGTTCAAGTTACAAAACTAAAGCATACAAAGTGGACATCCAAACAGTGAGACTGCAACCAGTTTTGTTCATCTCCAACAAAAACTTAGCAACATGGTTATCAATTCCACACACTCAAACATACATGCAGTTATATCCTTTAGAATACTTTCTTTTCCTCTCTTTTTTTCTTTACAATAACTATAATCCATTCTCCTAAACTACTTAGAAGTTCTACCTATGTATAAGTCTCTACACATATTCCTAGCCTTTCTGTATTAGAGGGAGAAACAAATCAAAACAAGTCAACAATACAAATTCCTACAGAAACATGAAATGAAAAGGACATATAAAACCACAATACTAGGTGATCTATGGTAGTTGCTATGATGTCTCATTGTTTTCAATAAAATTGTCTATATCATCAAACAGTATAGTTAAACTTAGAATTACGTTACACTATTAATAAAATCTAAACATTCGAGATATTATAGGACTTTTAGGGCAGTTAATAATCAAACCAGAATGGGTATCCTATTGAATCTTGTCATCTTCAGAGTAGTTGCCTCTACTCTCAGACTTGATACTCTCAAGCATATCAAATTCAAATAAAATCAGTCAAGATAAAACAGTGATATAACCAATCTTCTCTGTCTTATCTCTGCTATGCTATTTTTCTGTCATTGTTGTTTGTTTACTTTTCTCCTTCATTCCACTGACTGCCCCTTTCTTTGAGGCCTTTCTGCCATTGTTCCTGGAACCCTGTTCTCTCTGTCTAGAATGTCTTTCAGTATTCTTTGCAGGGTTAGATTGCTGGTCACAAACTCCTCCAGTTCCTCTTTGTCATGGAAATATCTTGTCTCTCCATTAGTTTTGAGAGACAGTTTTGCAGGGTACATCATTCTGGGTTCGAAGTTATTTTCTTTCAGGGCTTGGAATATTTCACTCCAAGCTCTTCTTGATTTGATGGTTTGCATTGAGAAGTCCGCTGTGATTTTGATGAGTTTTCCTTTATAGGTAATCTGTTTCTTTTCTCTGACTGCTTTTAATGTTCTGTTCTTGTGATGGATTTCTGGGATCCTGATTATTATATGTCTAGGTGTAGATCTGTTTTGGTTGGAGTTCTTATGCCTCATTTACCTGAACTTCATTTCCATTACCTATGTTTGGGAAGTTTTCCTTAGTTATTTCTGTGAATAGCCTTTTTATTTCATTTGTATTTGTTGCTGCATCTTCATTCACATATTTTATTCTTAGGTTTTAAATCCTCTTGTCATCTTCCAGCCTTTTTATCGTTGCTTCCTGGTTCCTTGTTATTTTTAAGAGATCCTTCCTTTCAAGATCATACTTTTCAAATCTATCTTCAAGTTTTGAAAGTTTGTCTTTAGTTTCTGTTAAAAACTTTTGCCAGCTTTCAATGGAGTTTTTAATTTCCTGATATTCTCTTTGGATCTGTTTCATGTATTCTAGATTTTGTTTATATTCTTCATCAAAGGCTTCTCTCCTTTCTCTGGGTTCCTCCATTCTTTCACTTGTGTCTACTTGAGGATTACCCAGGATTTCTTTTATTAATCTTCTTATATCTTGCTTCTCCTGAGTTAGAATTTCAGATTTAAATTCATCAATGAGGTCATGAAAGTATTTATTACTGATGAGGTTGTGTTTGACATTACAAGTTTGCTGCCCTCAACCTCCTCTGCATTTACCTCTACTGGACTCATTTCCCTGTTTCAGCGGTTGGTGGCATTTTGCTGTTTCTCTGTCTTGTCATGTTTCTGGCCCCCTTCAGACGGGTGGGTGGTGGAGGTCTCCAGGCCCCTTGCACTGCCCACAGTTTTTCTGCAGCGCACTGGCTAGGGAAGTGCCACCCCGCCCCAAGTCTGCTGGCAATCAGCAAGGTGAATGCTGTGAGCAGCCCCTCCCCCTACATCAGTCAACCAGTGGATGCTTCAGCAAGTTTGTGTGTTCCCCGGGGATGCCACTATCTCAAGACAGCCTTGTTCCTGGCTATTGGGTTTCAACCAGTGTCCTGGCCTAGCCCAAGCAGATCCCACCAATCTGCTTTGGATCAGGAGCTGTTGACCAACGCCACCTTTCAAGCTGGCCCTTCCCAACTCCAAAATGTCATCTAGCTGGTCCTCTCACTCTGGGGAATCCAGTTCCCTTCACTCACCAAAGTTCATGCAGCTTGACTCAGTTTTCACTCCCTGCTGCAGTGCTTCCAGCAGCCGAGGGTCTCGAAGTCACCAACCCCCGCTCTCGGCAGGGCCGCAATCTCAGCTCAATCATGAGTCGCCTGACTCTAAGATGTGCCGATACAGTGACCAGAGTTTGCCCAGCTCCAGCCTTCCGTCCCCACTTCTTCTTCTACTTTCTTTTTTTTTTTCTTTTTCTTTTTCCTCAGTTTCTTCTTGGGTCATGAGAATTCCTCTCCTTTTGTCTGGCTTTCTTCATGTTGTCAGATTCCAGCATCTGAGTTGGTTTTTTTTTTTTTCAGAGAAGCTATCATGCCAACACTCAGTCAGCCATCTTGGCTCCTTCCTTGTTATTTTTAAGAGATCTTTCCTTTTATGATCACACATTGCAAACCTGTCTTCAAGTTTTGGTAGTATATCCTTAGTTTCCTTCAAGCAGTTTTTCCAGCTTTCAATGGAGTTTTTAATTTCCTAGTAATCTCTTTGAATCTGCTTCGTGTATTCTAAGCTTTCTTTATATTCTTCATCTAATATTTCTCTCCTTTTTTGTGTTCCTCCCTTCTTCCCTCTGTGTCTTCCTGGGTCAAGAGGATCCATCTCCCTCCATTCAGACCTCTCCAAGATGTTTTATTCCGGCATGAATCGTCTTTCTCAGGGAGGCTCTGTATCCTGCAGCTATTGACTTGCCATCTTTTCCCTCCAAAATATTTTCAATCCTCTAACATTAAAATATTTGGAAACCTATTAGAGAAGATTCCTTTGGGTTAAATCTCACCCTTTTTGTGAGCAAAAGAAAGAGCTCCTAGAATAAGTACAAGTTTAAGTCATTAGCACTTTAGTATATACTAGTGTGTTTAGTCACTTTCTAGAGTCCAAAAGCTACAAAAGAGCAGCCAGGGGAAGAAGAGACACAGAACTAGGGAGAGTAAGTGTGAGGAGAAGAAGGGGTAGGGATTGGGCACTCAAAATAATGATTTCTCTGTATGTTGTTAAGGATTAGGCTGATGTGACAGGCAAGACACTGTCTCACACAGGCATTTGGGATTTGCCAGGTTCAGAAATGCACAAAGCAGGCCAGGGAGTTTTCTCAGTGGCTTAAGTGCCTGCCTGGCAAGTGCAAGGTAGTGAGTTTGATAAAAAGAAAAGAAAAGAAATGCACAAAGCAAATCCATGTAGCCTTACCTACACATGTAACACAGATGCCCCACCCCACTCCATTCATTCAAGTGGCTCAAGCAACATTCCTACAAAACATGGGGTGAGTCCCCAGAATGCCAATCATTGCTAGCAAACACACAAGACAAATCCACTCTCTGAATTTTTGGGGAGTTGCTTTGTTTTGTTTTGTTGTTTTGTTTTGTTTTTTATCCATGCCAAAGATTGTTGAGGATCTGTAATTTGATTGTCTTTAGCAGATCATACTCTCCATTTCCAAGCATGCACTGTCCTTCATTATGTTTTACCCAGCCACTTTGTACATCAACATTTCCACTCGGCTAACCCTGGTCTATTCTTTTTCATTCTCCAAGGGAGAATAGAAGAGTCAAGAATCAATGAAAATAAACAAAATCATCAAGTGTGATGGGCAAGTATAGCATCACAAATAGAAGGCACAGCTAAGAGTGAGAAATGGAGAGTGGATGGGGACAGGTGGCCCCACCCCAGCTGTCACAAATACCATGTGACATCAAGGAAGACAGACACTCAGCCTCTGTGAACCAGAGGGGCCTGGTGCTTCAGTGCACATATGTGGCTTAGAGTCACAGAATCTGTATGAGTACTTAGGATCCAAAAGCCATGGTTCTACACATCAGGAAAGGATCTCTTAGAGGTCCTGGGTTGTTGCCAAGTTGACTACTCAGTTTTTGTCTCATTTCCAATATAAGAAGAGAAGAACTCACTTTGGCAGCTGACCAGGAATCTGGGAATTTGTCTTTCCTAGTGTGTAAAGCATCCCAGACTTGTTCACCCACCTGCTGGATATTAAATTGTCTGCAGGCTGGAGCTAACCCCCAAGGCAAGCCATGATAATTACCCAGGCTGACTGCTCTCTGCCTGGGCTCCTCTCAGAGGCTTGTCCTAGTGCCAGGGAACTATAAACTAGTTAACAACTTACCTCTAATTAATAAACTCCTTAATGAAGATATAAATGCCCACATTTTATCCTTTACGATGTACTTTGGGCTCTTTTTCCCTTAAAGAGCTTAACGGATGTCTCTACTCTCCCCTTTTTCAATTCCCACTTTCACATTTGGGTCTGGTCTCTAAATAACAGCCACTGTCTGCTTTGGCTCTTTAAATCCGTCTCATTCAATGCCCCTCCCCCCCGCTATCTGTTCCTAATCTTTGAGGGTGTGTTGTGTGTTCCTCAGAAGCTCCACTGGCACACTTCGAGGAACAGAAAAACCTGCTGAGGTTTTCAAGTAGAAAGGGCAGAGGCTGTATGCTATCTACATATATGGAAACCAGAAGAAATGCCATGATATTTGAAAAAGTCAAGTGTGGTCACCATCTTTAAGAGAAAATAGAAAAAAGGTGACTGGTAACCACCACTGCACCGCACTGTTTTCTGCTGAGAATGTGATTCTAGCTGGAGCCAACAGCCCAAAGGCACAGGGTGTTGTATGAATATCTTGAATTTCTCTTTCTTTTTCAAACCTTAAAAGTGTGTCCTAACTTAAAACATACAACTATTTATCTCTTTGCCACTCTTTCTTTTATACAATCAAACCTATATAAAAAAGAGAATAACACTATGACCTCCATGTACCAATTCCCCAGTTTTACTGAGAATCATCATGTAGGTAAACTTATTTATTCACTTACTCAGTTTCCCCTACTACTTTACATTAACATCAAGCAAATCTTAAACATTTTACTATTTCACAATTTCTGAATAAAAGCTTGCACTGACATCCACTAAGCCTTGGTCTTAGCACCTGTGTCTGGATGTTACCTGTATCACTTAGTAGACATGTGACTTTGAAGACTTCCCTTCTCTGGGTCTCAGTTCTTTGTCTGTAAAGTAAGGATAATAATACCTAGCCCTTCAGGGTATTGTGAAGGTAAGTGCAATACTGCAGAACTGCCAGAGTAAACACTTGATGAATATTTACTTTTGTGACTATCACTATTCCATGGGAATTTGAAAAGAAAGAACAACTTCTGCTCCCTTAAAAGTGTCAAGCTGCAGCTGATGATGTTTCCCAAGGCCATGATACCCCTGTTCATTAGGATTCCAATGCCCGCTGGAAAAGGAGAGCATCCTATTGCCTTGGATCTTTTGGTGACTGATCTCTGCACATTCTCAGCCTCTGGATGCAGTTCAAATTCAATGTCAACTCGTCATTGTGGTGAATATTAACCAAATGCAAAAATCAGATTTGACTGAGTCTTGTGTTTTGTTTTGTTTCCAAATAGAAGTGATATAGTTCCAGGCTGTACATTATTTGCTGTAGTTAAAGCTCCTTTGCCTTTACTAATTAGTTTGCTAACATTTGTTTGGATCTGGTGTCATCAGACAGAAGTTTTGTTTCAGCTACTCAAGAGAGACTGCCATTTTTCTTTCCAAACTGGGACATCTATATGCCCACCAAGCCCTTTCTAGGCATATTGGTGGATGAAATAGATTTCCCAGATTATCATCCTTGAAGTTAGGTGGAGCCATGAGATAAATTGTCAAACACACACTCCCCAAGCCATTGAGTAATAAAATAGATGCACATTTAAATCCCAAAATGGGTAGGTAAATACCATAGCAGAATTTAGGGAAGGAGAAGCAGAGTAGGAGTTAGAGAACACTGACACAGGAAAAAAGAATCATTCGTGGTTTGAGACCACAGAAATGGCCAACAAACATAAAATAAAGGACCAAGGACTAGAGAAACAAGATTGTATAAAATTGCAGAGAAGTTTTTCAAGCCATGGACAAACTGTAAGTGAAAAAATCTGTGTCAGAAAATAGTACATAGAATCTTTCAGAAATACTCCCACAAGAGAAGCCTGAAGGACATCAAACTCTCTATGACCCTATCTTCCCTTTAAAGATAAGGGAACTAAAGCCCTGATACCACAATTATCTGATTCCCAAGCCATACAACCGGTGTAGACTGACATCCTGTGTGTATTGGTCAGTTTCTCAACGCTGGGACATAATATCCAACCACAACAATTTAAAGGAAGAGTGGTTTAACTTGGCTCATGGTTTCAGAGTACTTACTCCATGGCCAGCTAGCTCCAAGGCAGGAACACCGCCGCGGGAAGATATGGCAAAGCAGTACTGCTTAGTTGATGTAAAGTGGGAGCTAGAGCAGGAGAGCAGTGTCAGAAAGGAAGAGCTCAGAGGTCATCTGTAGTGCCCAAAGTCACACCTTCCTGTCCCACCCGGACACACCTGAAAATATACTTTATAATCCCCCTCCCAGATCCCAAGTCCACGAAGTTGACAAGCAAGCCTAACTGTCACACTGTCACTCAGTTTTACACTTTTGGTCATGGGAAATAGACAGATAAGAGGTCCTTCTCAAGCTAGATAATGGATGACTGTAGTCATCAATCCAGAAGCAAAAGATGGATGAGACATAAGAGTCATTTGAACAACAATGACTTATTTTCCCACTTACTTGGAGCCAACTAGTGTCGTGACATCCATATATGAAAATGAGCTCATTACTAACCTAGGAAAATTAGCAGGATTATTATGACACTCACTTTGTGAAGTACTTAATAGGCACTCTCTGAACATTCTTTCTTCAGGAGCCCACTGAGTCCCTGGGAGCTAGAATCTACTGTTATCTACATTTCAGTCAAGAAAACAGGTGCAGGGAGCTTAAATGATTCCTTCACAGTCACAAGTCTGCTTGACTCCAAAATTTGTACACACTCTCCAGCACACACACACACCCAAAAATATTTAACCTTCAATGTCACTGAGTAAGAACAAAGAAGATGCAAGCATATCTATTACCAAAATATATCCATCCAGCTCTAGGGTCTCTCCACAGTACAGAAAAGGCAGTCTGTGCCTTGCACATACCTAGCAGCCAATACACTCAGGACTTGCTTGTAATTTAAATTCTGGCACTCACTCTGTAGAAGGATATATGCATACATTGTGTATAGTGTAATAAAGACAGCACATGACTGGAATCTGATCTCTTCCTAGTCAGGCCATAGCAGGAAATCATTTTTGAAGCTACCCAAGAGCCCTCACCCAAGGCCCCATGCCCTGAATAAAAGCTGCCCAAATGGTAAATGTGCTTCTCTTGAGCCAGTGCCCATGCAGTTTCTCTGCTGGGTGGCATCCTTATTGGACCCTGGTGCAGTTCTTATTTCACAAATCAAAGCTTAATCCTTCACAAGAGGATATTGATTTGTGCTATCAAAGCAGCAAGATTCCAGAGCTGGGGAGCTGAAGAAGTCTGCCACTTTTAATCAATATTTTCTTATTCATTAAATCAGATGCCTGATTCAACTTTTGATTTTAAACCAGACTCAGAGACTGAGAATCACTGTTCTGATGGTGTAATCTTTACTGGGCCTCAAAACTGGCCCTTTACTTTGTCACTGGTCTCCCTCTCTGCTTCTTTCTCCCTCCTATTCTTTATTCTTCTATATTTTCTTGAGTTGGTGTTAAATCCAGGGTCAGTATCCAACTATGTCCTGCCAGTTTTGCCTAGGAAACAGCCGTAAACCAACCTTCAACCCAGAGCTGAAGCTATTCAGCCTCTAGGATTCTATTTTTCTGGAGATGGATGGGTCATCCCAAAGGATAATCTCTGTCTAAATGGACAGCTTAAATCATTCTATTCCGACTGGTAGTTCATAAGATTTAAGGATTTGAACAGGTAAAGAACAGCAAAGACTAACGAGCTTGTCAAACAATAACTCACAACAGTCAATGCTCAGTTGCCCTCCTGGGAGTGATCTGAGTCTAATATTCCCCAGAATCCTGCTGCCCACGAGGCAGCACAGTGCTATTGGTGCAGAAAACATGCAGTTCCTATTTGGAACCCTAGGTTAGACACTCGCTGGAAGCATGACTGTAGTTCAAAAATTGTACTCCAGGCTCATTTTTATCTTCTGTAAAATAGAGAAAATAATCACTGTCTCATGAGGTTGGTTAGAGAAAATTGAATTAGAGAGCATAAACAAAGTGCTTCTCATCATCACATAGTCATAATCCCATAATCACTCGTAATCTCATAATCACTGTCACACAGGAGGCTTTTGGTAAATGTTAGATTTTTCCCTTTGCCTTTTTCTCAAATGTCTTTCTTTCCTCACACACCCACTGAGTTTTTTCTTCTCATTTTTCCTTTTTCTCTCCTCTTTTCCATTGATTTACTTTATGTTCTTCTCACCACCCCCCTTTAACTGACCTTAAAACCATAAACTGTCAGCACCAGAAGGCCTTAGAAGAGGAGTGATGTTACTCTAAGATCAATGATGCACCCGGCTCACAGCTCAGCTACTCGCCAGCACATCCGTGGGCAGCACTCAGCACTCCTGCGTCCCAGGATCTCACAGCCCAGAATTTCTCTCATTTTCTGAGATGAGATTCTTAAAAACAGCAGCTCCCTGACAGTTTCAGTAAATTTCCCAGAGAACAACTCTGAAGTGTAACAGAGGAATTACCAGGATGTGTCTGGGAATAAAACTGTTTTGCTGATTTTAGAAGCAAAAATAATTGATGCAGCTCTTAGATACTCATTCAATATGATATTGTGTTCATTTCATTTAAACCAATTCCAATCTGACCCTATTTGAGGTATTTTTATTAGTACATAATCCTTTTATAAAGTGTTGGGTTTCAATGTGGTATTTTCATGCATCTGTCTAATGTATTTTGATTATATTCACCCCAAATTACCCACCCTAACATTTCCCTACTCTTCTCCTCTTAGCTAACAGTAGTTTCCCTCCTACTCTCATGTTATCCTTTTTTAGATTCCACATATTAGGGAAATATGTGGTACTTATCTTTCTGAGTCTGATTTATTTAATTTAATGTGATAATCTCCAGTTCCATCCATCTCCCTGCAAATGACATAATTTTGCTCTTCTTTATGGCTGAATAATGCTCCATTGTGCATATACTACATTTTCTTTATCCATTTGTCCATTGAGGGGCACATAGCCTGGTGCCATATCTTAGCTATTGTTAATTAATGTTCCATAATAAACATGGGTGCTCAGGTACCCTTATAGTATGTTGACTTTAATTTCTTTAGATATATGCCAAGGAGTGGTATATTTTTGAAGAATGTCCATAATGATTTGCATAGTATTAAATTAGACTTCAACCAGCAGAGTAAAGGAGTTCCTTTTTCCCTGCATCCTTGCAAGGATTTGTTATTTTTTGTATTCTTGATGATAGCCATTCTGACTGAGGTGAGATAGAATCTCAGTGTAGTTCTGATTTGCATTTCTCTAATGGCTATAAATGTTGAACATATGTTGATTTCCTTCTTAGTTATTTGTACTTCTTTTTTTGAGAAGTGTCTGTTCAATTCATTTGTCCAGTTACTGATTGGACTATTTTCTGTTATTAAGTTTCTTTTTGAGTTCTTTATATAGTCTAGATATTAATCCTGTGCTGCAAGAATAGCTGGCAAAATTTTCTCCCATTCTTTAGGCTGTCTGTTCTCTCAGTTAGTTATTTCCTTTGTTGCACGAGTGCTTTTTAATTTGATATAGTCCTATTTCTTGATTCTTGCTATTATTTTCTGTGCTACTGGAGTTCTATTTAGGAGGTTTTTGCCTGTTCTTATAACTTTAAGTGTTTTCCCTATGTTGTCTTTTCTAGCAGTTTCAAGTTTTGGGTCTTCAAGTTTTGGGTCTAGGTATTGGTTAATTTTTAATTGATTTTTATAGTGTGAGAGATGGGGATCTGGTTTCAGTTTTCTGAATGTAGATATTCTATTTTGCAAGAAACATTTACCAAGGAAGATCTCTTTTCTCTACCATGTTTTTGGCCTCTTTGTGAAGAATCAGATGGCTGCAGCTACATGGAGTTCTTTGTTTGTTTGTTTGTTTGTTTGTTTGTGTTTGTGTGTGTGTGTGTGTGTGTCCTCTACTTTTTTCCAGCAGTCTAGATAACTATGTTGCTACCAGAATTATTCTGTTTTTGTTACTCTGGCTTTGTAGTATATTTTGAAAGTATTGTAGCAATTTTCAAATTGGATATTGTGATGCCTTCCGCATTCCAAAATATCTTTAACTATTCAGTATTTTGTGCTTTCATATAAATTTTTGGATGGCTTTAGTTCTTTCAGTAATAAGGCCATTTTCACACTAATTCTGCCAATGCATAAACACGGGAGGTTTTTCTGCTTTCTATTTTCTTCAATTCCTTTCTTTAGGCTTCTGTAATTTTCATTGCAGAGGTCTTCCACTGCCTTGGTTAGGTTTAATGCTAAGTATTTTTTTGAAAATGTTATGAATGGAATTGTTTTATTTTTGAAGTCCGAACTGTAAGGGAATCTTTTTATACCACCTAATGTAGCTGGTATGCTATAGCCCATTCACACTGCCTAATGAGTTACATGTTAGAATCTTTTTCCTACTCTACATTCAATATTGTCATATGAATAACTTGAAATTAGCATGCTGGGAACGTTTACCCTACAAAAATTGGCAATACCTACAAAGAGGAATTTATCCCAGAAAATCAGGAACCAGTTGTTGAACAGTTACCAGCATATTATTGGATAAATTCTCTATACGTTTATATACAGTTGTGTTCCCTTTAACAATGGAAAACATTCCTGAAAATTTTTAGGTAGTACAGCCTACTATGTATCTAGGCTATCTTAAAATTGTAATCTTCAAGGACTGCTATTGTGTAGTATGTCCTAGAATAAAATATCATTATATATCACATAGCTGAGATGCAGAAAGAGAGCAAGAGAGAGGAAGAGAGAGAGAGAGAGAGCCATTTCACATGATTGCAGCACTGATTCCTAAGCAGTCCTGTTTTGCTTTAAGGAACTTTTTAACAACAATGATTTCCTGCAGAAGCCCACAAAGCTTTTCCCTCTATGCATGTGATAATAAGCTTAGACCTTTAAAAATCTGTCATCTGTTGGTCATGACAAACACTGTATTAAAACTCAATCATAAGAATTTGCTCTGCCATGGTTCTGTAGAAGATGAAGCTATCTACTGGGCCATTGGTACATCTGTGTCTATTTTATTCTATTGATTTAAATAGAGAGTGTAAGATTGTGAGAATTTTAGTATTTGAGAATCTCAGTGAGTTTCTATTGGCATCATTGAGCGTTTCACTGTTCATATCCACATTCATATCTAGCACACTTTTTCTGAATATAAGACTGTGCTTATAGCCAACCTTTGAAGCAAGTTCATCTCTCCAGAACAATTCTAGAGGCATCTTCATACTTTCTAATGAGATCCTTAACCTCACTGTGCCTCAATTATGAAATGGGGATAGAAACAACACTCATTTCCCTGAGTTGTTACTAGGTTAAGTAAATATACATAGAAAGTGCTTTGAATAGTGACTGGCATATAATAACCACTCAATAAATATTAACTATTAAGAGAGAATGAAGATAGAAAGTTTTCCACAACATTAGATACTGAAACCCTAGATTTCAGGTGGTTATCTTGTGATGAAACTTGAAAATCCTTTTTTAAATGTTTAGAGAGTTGCTGCTGGGATCCTATGTCAGTTATGAAGAATCTCTGTGTTAGGAAGTAGTCTTGACCTCACTTTACTTTCTCACCAAACAGGTCAGGGGTCTTCTAAACCTCAGTAGGTAGAAGGTAGAACTGATACTGCCCTTCCTGTGCAAGGCAGGAGTTTACAACCTTAGTCCCCAGGGCACACTTGAAAGTGATATTCATAAGCAGATTCCACCACGGGTTATGACCTGGAGTTAGGCACAATTTCTGCATGTGAACCTCACTTCTATCTTCTTATGGTGCTTGCCAAATGCGAAGGATTGAGCTCCACAGCAGTAAAAGGACCAACATCTATGGTAGTTATTATCGAACTATTGAAGTATTCTCCAGCATTCTAATTCTTCTTTTGAGTATCTGATAGGATCATAATTGCTTTTCCATCTTCTTGTGAGGCAAACCTATGTGCTTTACTTTGGCCAAGAACATGAATAAAAGTGATAGGTGTCTCCTCCAAATTTCAAGAACAATGAATGATTTGCATACTCTGTCTGCCACAGTGACTACAGATATTCCACATGATACAGTGCCATCCATTTTTTTCCCTGAGTATTAATAACCTGGAGAAGAGCCACATAATGACCCTCAAATTCCTCCTGTGTGTTGCCACCATTTTTATCCCCTAATACAATACTATTGCAATCCCTGGGAAGTTTTATTGAGTCTAACTGCCTCTCTCCCTCTCTCTCTCTCTCTCTCTCATACAAATTGACATTTTTTTCTTGAAGAAAGGTAACTGAAAATAAATAAGGTATATAAAGTAGAAATAATATAATTGTTACTTTTAAAAATAAAACTGTGCAAAGAGCCACCATCATGATCAGCTACCCTTCACCTCCAGTTTAGCAGTATTCACAGATCTCCGGCTTGTACTTCAGCTCTACTTTCCGGCCTCCACACAGTGAGACGCATTATGTCCCTTGCTACATGACCACAACCTAACTAAACATGTTGCTGCAATCAAGCACAAAAGTCAGAGCCACCTCCTTTGAATCAAATGTCTTCAGCTCTCTCACATTCTCCCCTACAGACTTGATTTTTCTAGTTCTGGGACACCAGATTTAAAATTTGTTCTCAGGATAGTAGGGAGAGGCATTCTTAATTCTCACTGATACAGCTAGGCTTTCCAAGCTCAGGTTAATAGCTTTGTCCACTTCTATAAGCTTCTTTGTCACCATCACACTCCATACAAACACGTAAGTACACATGTACACCACATATGCTTACAATGCTAGGAAAGTGATCTAGTGCAATTAATGTAATTGCCAACATAAAATAAACACATATATTTAATATTTACATTAGCATATCAATTAATAAGAGCTTTGAACAGATAAAACAAATTTAAGTCTCAGTTCCAGTACATTATGGCTAAAGATCCTAAAGCAAATTAATTTTCTAAGCATCTGCTCCCTCAAGTATAAAATAACAACCAGATATTATTGCACACATCTATAACCCCAGCACTCAGTAGGTTGTAGCAAGAGGAACACAGTAAGTACAAGGACAACCTGGACTACATAGTGAGTCCAAGGTGAGCCTGAACTACACAGCAAAACCCATTCTCAAAAAATAAAAAAAGAGAAAGAGAAAGAGAGAGAAGAAAGAAGAAAAAAAAGAAAGAAGTACTGCTTAATAAGATTGATGAAGGCAACTATACATAAAGTAAGGATATGCATGTAAAGCAGCTAATACAGGCCTACACAGTGAACTCTACCTTACTGTGCAACCTCAGTGCCTCACTTGGAACCTGGTAGGGCCCCACTCAGCATACCCAAACAGACAGGGAATGTTGGTAGAGCACTCTGGGTCCTTGTTGGGCCTCACCCAGCAACCCCAAGTGGCAGGGCAACCTCCTGTGCCAAGAGATACAAGTGGAAGGCTGGCACAGCGAATTCCACCTCACTGTGCAACCTCAGCATGTTGCTTGGAACCTAGTAAGGGCCTGCCCAGTGACCCCAAACAGCTGGGAAGCTTTGGTACACCATGTGGCATGAGCTGAAGGCCTGCACAATGTGCTGCATCCAGCTGTTCGGCCTTGGTACACTACTCAAAACTTGATAAAGTCCCATCCAGCAAATTCAAGCAGCCACAGAGCTTCAGAGTGTCACATGGGGTGTGCTAAAGGTCTTCTCACTGTATCCCCACAGTTGAGTAGCCTCTGAATGCCACTAGGGACCTGATAAGGCCTTCCTAAAGACTCCTACTCAAGTTGGAACACTCCCTGCATTACAGACAGACATCCTCAACCCAGGAAGCAACTGAGACCTTGCATTTGGCTTCCCCAGGGGAATATAGGAAAATGACAGATGAAAGAGCAAAATGCAATCTCAAACCTCCTCCAGCCCATCCCAAACAAGCCTAAGAGACATGGACAAAGAAGAAAGTGGAATCCACACACCTGAAACTTCCAAAATGATAGCAACTGAAGTAAAAAAACAACTTCATGAAGCTATAAAGGAACTCAGATCAGAAATAATCTACCAGATAAAGGAAGAAATGATAAATATAATAAAAGAAATGCTGAACACATCTTAAGAAGACATAGTTTAAAAAAATTGAGGAGCACTGCAAAACGATGTAAACCTTGAATGAAAAATATAAGAAGACTTAGGGTGCCAGGAAACCAAGCAACCAGCTTGTCACCCTGGTAAGTGGTTCTGGCCTTGCAATCCACAGCCACCCTAGAGCAAGAGCCATCAGCATCTCCTGAGATCCGTGCCATGTTGAAACTTAGGGTGCTCAGAAACCAAGCAGCCAGCTCACTGCCCTGTTAAGTGGCTATGGCCTGGCAGGCTGTGGCCACCCCAGGGCAAGAACCACAGGCATTCCAGTTCCCATCCCCTGCCCCCATTAGTAAATGGGAGCCAGATGTCTGAGCAGCTCTTGGGAGGTTGACCATATGCAGTCTAGCAAATAGGGGTATTTCCTTCTACCACATCTTTGAAGGCAAATACTGTCATCATTGTTTTGTTTTTTTTCTGATTAATTGAACTGCTCTATTCAATATTCTGTATTGATAAGTTCTATAGTGTTCTGTATTTCCTTTGATTTCGCTACACCTGATTAAAAGAACAACTATTGTGAAGATAACAAGATATACTATGGTACCTATTACTGTTATCCCAGTAACCTTCTGTGAAGTCTTGTACCAATTTCACTGCACTGTCTCAATTGGCTTTGTTCTGTCTTGTTCTGATGCATTTTACTACCTTCAAAATAATCTTTTAAGCACTTTTTTAAAAAGATAAGAAAGTAACAAAATACCTCCAAAAACTCCCAATTTCACCAAAGCTGATCCATGAGGAATGGATGAGAAACTCAAAAACAAACCAACAGAATTATATAAGGTGATTAAAAAGTAAATAGCAACAACAAAACAGGTCAGTAAGGTACCGAGAAAGCTGAAACATGATATAACTAAACAGATAATGGACTTAAAAAGCAAAAGGAAGAAAAGAAAGTGCTCTAAAGGCTATAACTACATGTATGTTTAAGTGTGTAGGATTGATAACCATGTTGTTAAGTTTTTGTTGGATCATTGAACAGAACTGTTGTGGCCTCACTGAATGTCCACTTTGTATGCTTTAATTTTGTAACTTGAACAACTATGTCTAAGAAGACAGTATGTAATTTCAACTAGTGATTTCTTTTTTTTTGTAGTTTTTTTTATTTAAAGAGAAAAAACAGGAAAAATGTAGAAATATTACAGAATTCCAAGAAAAGAAGATAAACAGTTAGAAATCACTAGTTGATGCATTACATATTGTTCTTTTAGAAATAGTTTTTCAAGTTACAAAGTTAAAGCACACAAAGTGGACACTCAAGCAGTGAGAGTGCAAACAGATCTGTTCAACAATCCAACAAGAACCTAGAAATATGGTTATCAATCCCACACATCTAAACATACATGCAGCTATATCTTTTATAGCACTTCCTATTTCTTCTTTTTTTTTTCACAATAGCAATTATACATTTTTAAAATTTTATTTAAAGAGAAGAAAAAAGCAAAACAGAAAAAAGGGCAGCCAACAATATAGAATTCTAAAAGAAAGAAAGAAAAAGGAAAATGAGAAAAAGCCCACTAAGAAATCAGTAATTTATAAATTACATACTGTCATCCTGGATGTAGTTGTTCAAGTTACAAAGTTAAAGGGTACAGAGTAAACATTCAAACAGTCAGACTACAAACAGTTCTTCTCAAAGATCCAACAAAGATTCAGCAATATGGTCATCTATTTTACACACTCAAACATACATGCAGTTATATCCCTTAGAGCACTCTCTTTTCCTCTCTTTTTTGCAATAGCAATTACACATTTTGGTTTTATTACACTTGTGTCAACTAGTGATTTCTTACTGTTTATTTTTTAATTCTATATTGTTTCTACCCTTTTTTCTGTTTTGCTTTTTTTTTCTCTCTAAATAAAATTTTAAAAACAATATAAGAAAGCAATAGAATGCATGAAACAGATTCAAAGAGATATCCAAGAAATCAAAAATTCCATCAAAAACTGGCAAAACCACCTGAATGAATGTGAAGATAGACTTTCAGACCTTGAAGACAAGACTGCAGCTAGTGAACAAAAAAATAAAGACTTTTTTAAAACATCAAGGAATCAAGAAATAGCAATTCAACAGTAGCAAGATGATGCAAAGAAAAATAATGTAACATTGATAGGTGTAAACAAAAAAGAAGGTGACAATACAAATGATATCAAAAGACTATTTACAGCCTTTCCCCCTACCCCCTGGCCCTAGAAGGGTGGCAGATCTTCAGCTATCCTCCCCCCTTGATCCCCCCAGACCTAGGATGACTGTGGATCATTGGCTGCCTTTCCCCTTTGACCCCCCCTCCCCAGACCCAGGATGATAGCAAATCTTTGGCTGCCCTTCTTTCTCAACCTCCTGGCCCAGGAGGATGTGGATCATCAGCTGCCCCTCCTCCTTGACTCCTCAGACCTAGGACAACAGCAGATCTTCAGCTGTCCTTCCTTGTTGACCTCCTGGACTGTTATCCTAGTACTGGATTGTCAGCTTCCCCTCCTCCTCCTTGCCCCAGGACCTTGGATGACAGTAGATTAACCTTGCTGGGTTGTTGGAAGCCTCAGTAACCCCTCATCCAAACAGTGGACCTCAGCAGGCTTGTGTCAATGTGTTGAGTTTCCCCCTAAAATAGAGGACCTCAGTAGGTAAACAGGAGCAGTAGCAAAATCCTCTCCACCAATAGGACCTTGGTGAGCCTGGCAAGAGTGTGGGTGAGCCCTTCCCTCCATGCAGAGAACATCAACTGGGTTGAGGAAGGTGCTGGTAAGTCCTCCCCCAGCCTGGAGAAAATTAAAAGAGCTAATGAGACACCCAGTGACACAGTAGGGTCCCAGCCAAGACAAATACTATAGACAGGTAGATCTGGTGACCTGGAACAACCTAAAGACACAGTAACAGCAGATACTAAGGGTTGGCTTACATCAATATTCCTAGGCTAGTCAGCCTAAGAAGAACAATAGGAATCTCCTAACAGGCCCTGCAGGAGGAATTCAGATGCCTGGCCCTCCTCTTCATTGTGGTACCCAGCAACTAGACAAACATCAACCACATAGTAGGACCCTAAGATATGTACTACCAACAGCTGAGACTAGTGGGATTGAAAGACCAAATATTAGCCCAAAAAGGTGAAAATAACAAAACAAAAAATCAAAATGCAATCTCAAACATCTAGTCCATCAGGAACAAGTACAGGAGACAGAAATAGAGGTCATTGTGAGTCATACAGCTGAAATTTCTGAAAAGACAGCAAGTGAAATAAAGAAACAAATCCATGAGGCTAAAGAGGAAATCAGACTAGAAATAATCTCTCATATAAAGACAGAAATGACAACCTTAATAAAGGAGTTGCTCAGCATACCTAGAGAGGACATAGATTTAAAAAAAAAAGTACAGGGGCATAGGAAAATGATGGAAACTTTGAATGAACAATATAGAAAAGAAGGAGAATACATGAAGCAAATTCAAAAAGATATCCAAGAAATAAAAAATTATATTAAAAGCTGGCAAAACCATTTGAAGGAAGCTGAGGATACAATTTCAGACAGTTAAGGACGGGATTGCAGCTAGAAATCATAAAAGGAAAGAACTTTTAAAAATAACAAAGGTAGCATGAAATAACATTTAACAGCTTCAAGATGATTCAAAGAGAAACAATGTAAGACTGACAGGCATAAATGAAGATGCAGGAGTCAACAGGAAGGACATCAGTAAACTATTCACAGAAGCAATAGAAGAAAATTGCCCAAACATGGGGAAAGAATCTGATATACAGATAAGTGAGACATATAGAATGCCAAACAGTCAAAAACAAGATAAAGTCCACCCTGACATATGATAATTAAGATCATGGACATAAAGCATAAAAACAGAAAAGTAAAAGCTATTAGAGAAAAGACACAACTCACCTATCAAGGAAAGCCCATGAGAATCATGGCATACTTTTCAGCACAAACCCTCAAGTTAAGGTAAATTTGGAGTAAAATATTTCAAGCCCTGAAAGAAAACAACTTTCAACCCAGATTGATGGGCCTTGCAAAACTTTCTTTGAAATTTAATGGAGAAATAAGAGACTTCCATGACAAACAACAACTGAAGAAATTCATGTCCACCAAACCAACACTAGCAACAGTACTGAAAGACATACTAGAGAGAGATTTTTAAAAAATGACTACAATTTCCAGAACAACAATGAAAAGAAACCACCAGACAGCACAAGCAATTCAACAAGGGGAAAAGCAGAAATACAGGGGCCAGGGACTTAGCTCAGCAGCATGTGCACCTGCCTGGCAAGCATGAGTTCACAAGTTTGATCCCTGAACAAACAAAAAAAAAAAACCCGGAAATCAACAGCAGAAAAATAACATGACAAAGTTGAGCCAGTACATATCAGTTATGTCCATCAACATTGTGAAAATGGCCATACTCCCAAAACTGTTATACAGATTTAATGCAATTCCAATCAAAATACCATTAGCATACTTCATAAATCTAAAGAAATCATTCCTAAAATTCATCTGGAACCAGAATAGACCTAGAAGAGCAAACGCAATTCTGGACAACAAAGGCAAGGCAGAACGCATCGCAATCCCTGACTTGAAGTTATACTACAAAGCTACTGTGATGAAATCAGCATGGTACTGTAATAAAGACAGACATGAAGATCAATGGAATAGATTAGAAGATACAACCACAACTACAAACACATTCAGCCACTTTTCTTTGACAAAGGGGCCAAACATGCTCACTGGAAGAAAGCCTCTTTAACAAGTGGTGCTGGAAAAACTGGCTTTCCATATGCCAAAGGCTTAAACTAGACCCATTCCTATCACCATGCACTCAACTAAAGTCAAAATGGATCAAAGACCTAAATATTAACACAGAAAAACTATATCTGCTGGAAGACAAAGTAGGCAGAAATCTTGAAGACACAGGAAGAGGCAGAGAATTCATGAACAAAAATCAAACTGCACAGGAAATACTTTCCAGAATTAACAACTGGGATCTTGTGTTATTAAAAAGCTTTTGCATGTCAAAAGAAATGTCCAACACAGTGAAAAGAAACCTCAAGAATTGGGAAAAAATCTTAGTCACCTGTGTCTCAAACAAAGGGCTTCTATCTAAAATATATAAAGAATTTTTAAAAATCAGAACCCAAAATTCAAAGGCCCCATCCAAAAATGTACATCTGAGATAAACACATACCTCTCAGCTGAAAAAATAAAAGTGGCAAATAAATACACCAAAAATTGTTCAGCATCATTGATCATTGCAGAAATGCAAATTAAAACCACACTGAGATTCCATCTCACTCCAGAAAGAATGGCCAGGATCAAGAAAATCACTAGTAACAAATGTTGGAGAGGCTGTGAGGACAAAGGAACTCTTCTGCATTGTTGGTGAGCATGTAGACTGGTGCAACTACTATGGAAATCAGTCTGGAGTTTCCTCAAAAAATTGGGATTGGAAATCCCACTTAAACCAGCTATTCCAATTCTGGGCATATTCCCAGAAGAACTGAAACCATCATACCAGTGATACATGTGCACCTATGTTTATAGCAGCACAATTTGTAATAGCCAAATCTTGGAAACAACCTAAATGCCCATCAACTGAGGAATGGATAAAAAGATGTGGTATTTTTGTACAATGCAGTACTACTCAACTATAAAGAAGGGTCACATTGAGGCTTTTATAGGTAAATAGATGTGACTTGAGACCATACTCATAAGTGAAATCAATCAGACTCACATGTGTAAATACAATATTGTCTCCCTAGTGTAAGAAACTGAAAGAGTAAGATACAAAATCTTCAATAAATACTGTGAAAGTATTCAATAATCTTCAATAAATATAAGTATTCAAAAATCTTTAATAAATACTGTGAAACTACTCAAAGGAGGGGAAAATAACTCAGAGAAAAAAGAGAAAAGAAGGAAGGGAAAAGGAAAAAGATATAAATTTGTACATATACACTTAAGATAGCTGGGATGATTGCAAAAACTAATTCTATTAGTTCTTGGAACAAAACAACATTGACAGGATTAGATCAATTTTGCGCATTTATAAATAGTAATCTGAGTAGCTCTGTTGAAGATAACTATGTGAAAGAACCACATTAGTTATACTCCTAATACCTTGTTTTGAAAGACTGTATCATTATTGGCTTATTGGCTATATCATTATTGGGCTCTTTGTTACTGTTATTTATTTGTCTCTTGTTTTTTGTTTTTCTCATATATTGCTTTGTTTTGTTTTGTTTTTCCCCCTAATACAGAAAGGATAGATATATATGTATAGGCTTATACATGCCTAAAACTTCTCCAATGAATTGATTTTATTACATGTGATGTTATGAACAGCTACTTTTAAGAAAATGATATATGGGCTGGGATTTTAGCTCAGCAGCATAAGCGCCTGCCTAGCAAGCACAAGGTCATGAATTTGACTCCCAGGTACCAAAAAAAAAAAAAGAAAGAAAATGAAACATTCTGGTAGTCATTTCTGATTTTCTATCATCTTGTTTTAAAGTCCAATAATGCTTTTATTCTTTTTTTATTGGTTTAAGTCTGTTTTTTATTATTTGATTTCAATATTGTGAAGGTATGGACAGCTATTTTGAAGAGAACAAAAGACATTATAGTAGTCATTGTTGATTTTCCTGTTGTCTGGTTTTGAAGGCCAGTAATGCTTTCATTTTTTGTTTTGATCAGCTTTGTACTGTTTTTTGTTTGTTTGTTTGTTTGTTTGTTTGAATTCAATGCATATAAAAATATGGGCAACTATTTTGGAGAGAACAAGAGACACTACAATAGCCATGGTTGATTTCCTGTTGTCTTGTCTTGAAATCCTGTGTTGCTTGCATTGTTTTGTTCTGATCTGCTCTATTCTGTTTTGATTTGTTTTATTCTCTTTAAAATAATTTTTTAAAAAGCAGCTAATGTAGCACCTGAAATTTTTCTAGCATTGATAGCAGTGGTGCTGGTAGTAATAGTGGTGATTGTAGTAACAATACTACTGTTGTAAATAAAATGAGGAGAATCATGTCTCATACCACATCATCCCTATGTTTCTATTGTAGCTTCCATAATTCTTTAACTTTTCCTAATGGATGCCAAAGAGTGATTTTTTTTAGTTCTTTAGAAATTTGAAACACGTTAGTAATAATCACTTACTTTGCAATGTTACCCATATCATCAGCAAGACATTATACATTTCCAAGTGCTCCAGAACTATCATATTTGCTGATCTGACAGTGATGCTACCCTGGAACCTTCAAAGAGTAAAAAGCTTCCCTTATTCCTTGCCAAATCTCATCATCCACTTGCTTGAAACTCATCCAGATTCGGTCCCGCATTAGGAAACCTGTAAATGCCCCCAAGAGAATTCATGCACTCAGCATGCCACTGAGCAATTAAACTTTAGTGAACCACTTTAGAACAGAAAAGGGAAAGGTGAGGAGTCATAAAGAGGTAAAGAGAAAACAGAAAAGCAAATTTAAGTGGCTCAGCTGTGTTTGGAGGAGAGAGGAAATGTGTCTACTCATTATATGCTTCCGTTTGGAAGGAAGTCAAATGTTTTCACTGAAAAGCAGGCAGAACACTTTCACAATTTAGTATACAGACAAAGTCATAAATTAAGGTAAAAAAAAAAAAACCACTGCACACAGGTGCAATTCTGTATTCTTTCTCAGCTGTCATATATCTAGTCTGGTCTGACTGCAGAATTGGGCAGGGTGACAAATGCCGTAAAAGCTCTAATTAGAACAGTATGTTTCTTCTATTGTCCTTCACTAGTATTCTCTTGTAGAATTCTACTACTACCATTACCATCACCACTACTATAGTTATTATAGGAAAGTCTTTGAACAGAGAGTTGGACTGAGTTGTCTCATTGATGATTTGTTCATCCCCTAGATATTCTTTCCACTGGCCTGTATAGAGAGGCATTAACTAGTCTTCCCTATAATTTGTGCTTCTCCACTGAATCTGAAGTGTTTATTGAGGTCAAATACTCCAGATCTAGAAATTTTTTGAGATAACACATATCTATTTGCCATTCACCAAATGCAGGAAACTAGGTGTGACATTGTGAGAGTACAAATACTCTTCCTTCCAGAGGCTCAAGTTTAATAGTTTGAAACAGCAAAAGCTATTTTCTGGAAGAAGTAAGTGCCAGGGATGGTGATCACCTCTCATCAAAATATTTTGCACTTAGAAAATGAGTCTACCTAACATCCACCTAGAAGGAGGGTAGGACACAAAGGAGAAATGTGTATGTTACAGAACTCCCATTTCTATTGCCCAGAAAGATCCCCTAAAACTTCCATGCACTAAACAGAAGAGTGGAAAGAAAATGACATTCCTTAGCTCAGAGGGCCCTTCACATTAAAGAACATGAAAGAATCATTTCTGATATTTGACCCCAGCAATTCACTCTAATGACCATC
This sequence comes from Hydrochoerus hydrochaeris, assembly GCA_004027455.1. Taxonomy (NCBI): domain Eukaryota; kingdom Metazoa; phylum Chordata; class Mammalia; order Rodentia; family Hydrochaeridae; genus Hydrochoerus; species Hydrochoerus hydrochaeris. The sequence goes on along the minus strand of PVLA01004142.1, from coordinate 58,485 downwards.
AATAGCTCCTCAAGAAGGGCCGGGGATATAACTCAGCAGCACAGTGTCGGCCTGGCAAGTATAAAGTCATGAGTTAAATTCCTGGTACCAAAAAAAAAGAAAAAGTACTCCTCAAGAACTACCCATAATATGCAGATTAACATTGAGGTTATTTCAAACTAAGTTTTATATAAATTCTCCTTTTGTGTATTGGCTTCCATCTGATGTGCTGAGGTGATCTCCAAAATTCTAATGAAAACCAAGACCTCCAGCAAAATCCACAAAAAGAATCTAGAACTGTCTTCTAAAGTAGCTGAATGTGTAGTAATCACTACACAGTAATCTTCTATCACTAGCCTAACTAACTAGAAATATAATCATAAGTGACCTAAACAACCATATCATAATCTTTGGGTCTGCACCAAAATTCTTCAGGCTCATTAATCATAAAAGCTAACATTAGCTAAATATTTACCAAATGACAGAAATTAATTATGCTAAATTCAATTTAAGCAATTTACAATTGGTCACACAAATATTAAGGCTGAAGAAGAGCTTAAACTTGGCAGAAAAATAGACAAAACAAAAAACTACAGCTGCAAAGCTACCACACTGGAAAATATGTTCTATCCACCCCAGTGAGCCCAAATGACCAGTCTGCATCAAATACCACCTTATGCTTCTATCAAAAATTCCTTTTCTTCTGAGATCCATTACCATTTAGTTAAGGATTTAAAAACTCTTTATTGAGGTTGGAATAAGGGTATTTTTCCTTCATAAACGTTTGTGAAGATACACAGTAGGCTATGAGAATCTGATTCACTTTTTCCACTGCTGCATAGTAGTGGTTCCCACTTCTATTTACACATCAGAATCATTTGTCAGTATTTTAAAAACGATGTCCAGGAAATGAACTCGTAGGCTCTGATTAAATGAGTCGAGGGTGGGTTCTAAGAATTATATTTTTTAAAACATTTTCCAGGAATGTCTAATGCACAATTGGGACTGAGAACTGCTTCACAGTATGGGATGTAAAATCCATGTCCCTCTGAATACAGAGGGATCTCTATTAGTTTGCTAAGGCTGGAATAACAAAAGAACACAAAGTTGCTCAAACTCTAGAAATTGATTTCCCCACAGTTCTAGAAACTGGAAATCCAAGATTACAGAACAGGTAAGATCTTTGTCCTGCAGATGCTACCATCAGCCTCCTCTTCAGGTGACCAACCCTCTATACCTAACCTACCTAGTGTCTCTCTCTCTTGTAATAGGACAATAGACACAATGGAGTGAGACCTAACCTATTAGCTTCAGTTTAACTAAATCAACTTTTCAAGCCATATTGTCTAAATACAGTCACATTCTGAGGTACTGGAGATTGAGACTTCAGTATACAAGTGGGGAGTACATGACTTAGATCATAAAAAGGGAATTATCAGCTCCTTCTCCTTCCAATGTGGCTTCTTCCCCTCTTCCCTCTCCAGACAGTTCAGATCCATGTTTCCGGATGAACCATCTCAGACTATATATATTCTCTACTTTAAAACTATCTATAATACCCACTTCATGAAAATTAACATTCTAAATCATTAGTCTAGTAAAATACACTCGATTCTGTGACCCACTCCCACCATTAAGCCTTATATCTGCCTTATCCCCTGGTTGAACCCCCACTCTTGCTAAGATGATTCCCTGAGACTCTGCTTCTTCTTCTTATTCTCTGCAAAGTGGTCCAGCTCTGGCTAGCCTTACTCCTCAAATCATCATCAGGTCGACCTGATGGCACATCAAGACATCTTTCTTTTTTTCTTTCTTTCTTTCTTTTTTTTTACCTTTATTAAGATCTACATATAAAAATTGTATATAAATAAAGTATACAAGTAGATGTTTCACCCCTAGGCTTTAAGCACGGTCATCTTGAATAGAAGCAGCTATAGCCCTGCCCTGTATCAATCAGGGAAGATTTCATGTAAGCAGGGGACTTTGCTCATTTAGGTATCCCATTAACCTAGAACAGTGCCTAGCACACTGTAGGCCCAGAGTAAACATTTGTTAAGTGGGGGAAAAAAAGATGAATGAATGAGCACACTCATCATGCTTGAACTGAAGGATGATGAATCATCTCCACTTTGTAAAGCAAATCCTCCTGTGTTGTGGGGAAGATCCCTTATTTTGACTTAAAACTATCTATCAACTGATGGGTTATTTAACACTGTCATAATAACTAGAACTCTGATTAATACTACACAGCATTTGTATTACCCTTTCTGCTTTTCAATGTATTGTCCCATTTATTATTTCAGTCCATCCTCATAATAAATAATCTCATTTCCCTACTACAGATGAAAAATGAAGCCAAAAGGTAGCAGGACTTGATCAAAGTCACAGAGCTGGATGGGAACACAGTCAGACTCCACACTAGGGTATCCCTGCAGTTCCAAGCTCTCCCAGAGCCACTGCTGTGCTGCAATCACACCTCTCCAGATGCTGTAGTGAATGTGTCATCATCAATCCCCAAAAACCTGTGCAGTGCATCTGAATGAACTGTGCAGGATGTTTCAGGAAACAGGTGCTTTCTCCCTCTGCATTTGAGGTATTCACAAATTCCTACCAAATCAGGATAAAGGGGCAGAAGCCATTATTTATGTAAAACCACACTGCCCTTTAAAGAGAGGAAATTCCAATAAAAGAAAGAAATGAGGATTGAGTAGCCAGCAAAGCTTGATGTACAAGGGTAGACTGGATGTCGAGTGGAGAAGTGCTAGCAAGATCCAGTTACCACTTCAGGGGTCTGAAAGTGACTTAGCCAAGTGGTTCTGGCTCAGAATGCCTCAGGAGGCCACAGTCACTTGAAAGCTCATTGCCACTGGTAAATCCCTCACTGTCCTCATTGCCCTCACTCACATAGTCTTTGTCAGGTCCCAGTTCCTCTCCTCGCTGATATTATCAGAGATCTCAGTTCCCAGCCACACAGTCCTGCTTACACAGTTGCACATGACCTGCCAACAGACTTCCCTCAGGCTGAGAGCTCCAAAAATGAAAAGGGGTGAAGCTGAGAGGATGTCAGTCATGAGATCTCCACCAGTTTAGGCCCTGAGAGAGACAATGCTCAACAAAAAGCCATAATCTTTTTTATAACCTCATTTTGGAAAGGATGTCATGTCAATTCTACCATATGTTATTGATCACACATTGCAGCTCAGGGTTTGCACAAGGGTGTGAATTTCAGGAAGCAGGAATCATCTGGAGTGCCCCTGGCTGCTGTCTACCACAAAAGTTATTAAGCTTTAAAGCCACACGTGTGAGTTCTCCTAAAGAATATGTTCATTTCTAAAATCTCAACTGGATTTAATCAGACAGTGTGGATTACCAGGACTACAGCTAAATAGGCTCTGTAATTATAACAGCATTATTTACTTAGCAAAATCCTTTTAGCAAATGTCTGTGAGTGGAGCACATCCCTAATTGACATAGGAAGTAAATGATATGACAATATATACCTAGGAGTTAAGGAATTGAAGTCAAATGTTTTTATTTAAATTTGGGTTCTGCTAATTCCTAGATGTGGAACTTGGGGTAAGTCACTTCCCTACTCTGAATTTTGCTTTCATAGCTGGGAAAATATTACCTCCTAAGGAATTGATGAGAATCATGGAGCACAGTTCAATCATTGCACTGACAAGCATTTTCAAGTACCTATTTGTCATTGGCACTGAATTAAACACTTGCTAAATTCACATCTGATTCTAATCTGATTATCTTTCTTAAATATCACAAGAGAATATTAGGAATCATACCCAGAAATCTTTCCCATGCCCTGTAAAATATGTATTTTTTTCACCTTCTTCTACTGCACTTAATTATCATAAGAATCAGATTCCACATACATAACCTGTAAAGAATTACAATTACTATAAATAATAATACTGTAAATAATTAATAATTAAATAATTAACCTATAAATAATTAACCATAAGTACAACATGTGGCTCATTGAGAAACAAGCAAAGTGATGTGAGAGTATAGACGATAAAGGAATAAAAATAGCAAATATTACAGGTTAGATTTTCATTGATTTTCTTCCTTTGTTCTGTACAGTTATAATTTCTATCACCCCAGATTGTTGTGATTGAGAATTAATATGTGAACAGTAATAGTCCCTTCTTCATGGTATATGATATTATGACAGGGAAAAGTAACAGAATTTTTTTTTTTTTTTTTTTTTTGGTTTATGAAGAAAGACTTCAATTTTGTTCTTTTCTTAACAGGAACCAAAGGTACCTCTAAAGCTCCTGCAAGCCCTGCCTCATGCTCCTGGAGCTGTGGCTGAACTACATCCTGAGAAACACTTTGCAAGCAAGCACTCCCTAGCCCCTCTCCTCCGGATGCATTCAGGATGCCTTCATCTGACTTCCTGGAGAGGAAGGGATCCAATAGCAAGAAACACCCACAGCGCAATGAAGCATGCAGGACGGTGATGATGAATTTTCAAGTCTGATATCAAGCAATCAAGGACAGAACAAGCCGTGATAGTCTACAGTTAGAACACAAGCTGATACAAAAGAGAAACCAGCTCCATGTGCTTCGTGTAGACCAGCAGGAGACAGGGGCTGATAAAACACTTTGGACCTAACGTGATTTATAGAATAAGGCTGGCAGGTAGGAAATAAAGAAGGATGGAGAGAGAAGGATGGGTAATACACAGACTCTAGTGACTGAGGACAAAGGCAGAGTGAGAGAAGTGAAGGCAAGCGAGAAGGGACAAACACAGGAGAACTCTCTGCCCTCTGTCTGCCTAAAGCAGAACACAGATTTACAAGACAAAGGGGACCCTGCTCTCCCTTATCTCTACCGGGGAGGACAAAGGTCAACCAGTGAAAACATCTTTGGACCCCTGTCATCTGGTGATGATACCAGAGAAATATACACTAACAAGCTTTACTAACTTTTAGTAAGTAAAGGTTACTAAAACCAGCTGCAGTCTTTTCATAGCTTCATTTGAGGAGAACACACCGAGGAGAACACACCGTCACTGCTGCCATATGCTGGTTATTTGCTCCCCCTCCCCCAGTTGCTGCCTCAGGAGACTCAGTCCTTCTCCTTTGAGGTGTTCCCTCTCTAAAAATTTACTGCTTTTTGTTGCAGGTGCCATATAAACCAGAACTCAAAGCCATCTCTTTGATAACTATTCATTCCCTGGAGGTCTGTCACATATACATGAAATATACATGTTAATAAACTTCTCTGTTTTTCTCTTGTTTACTCATCTTTTGTCATAAAGGTCCAACTAACAACCCACATTTTCCCCCTCAGCAGTCATGGAGAAATTTTCAGTGAAAGGAATGCCAAAGAGGTATTAAAAAATCAGTAATGTTTGATATTCCATTTTAAGTTATTCCTTAATGTGCTGGACTGTTATTTCTTTTCCATTACCCCAAAACCATCAAAAAAAAATCTATTACCCACTACAGATGTGATCTGTGCTGATTATGCTATCAGAAACTGAAGACCAGGGTGGGAGATAGCACCCAGCCTAAAGCAAAGCCAAGAGGACAGTGAATGCAAAATCCAGGAGCACAGACTGGAGGAAGAGACCATGGAGAAGCAGGTGGCACTGGTTCTGGGGACTGACCAACAAATGGAAACCCCACTTCAGCTATCCTCAGGTATACCTGAGTATTGCTGGATTCCCAGGATATTATAGCCACTTAAACCACTCTATCACAAAAAAAAAAAAAATGCTTCCACAAGGCAAGAAGACTCCAGAATATCTAGTTCATACCTGACTGCATACACATATATATAAATAGAGGCATGCATATATAATGCATATATTTAAGAATATATACATATGTTTGAAATAAATTTTAACTGCACGTAAAAATGATATAAGTATATAAAATTTCTAGCTTAGTCCCTGGCAGAAGGTATTCATCGGTAAGTCTTACTTAAACAGGAGGGTGGGGAAAAAAAAGTATCTTAACAGCTGGTCCTGAAAACTTTCTAGAACAGGAAGTACTTTTGCTTAAAGCAGTTCACTGATGTGAAAGTTGAAGCTTAAGAACCAAAACTGTAGTTTGGATTTTTTTTTCTTCTCATCTTTTTTCTTTTCATATTTGCTGATGTCTGGAAACACTTTTTGGGTTGTTGAGTCGGGCGAGTGGGTTGTACTGGTACCCCATGTGTAGAATCCAAGGGTGCTGCTAAACATCCTATAATGCATGGACTGACTCTCACAGTGTAGAATTATCTGGGCCTATATGTGAATAGTACCTAGGTTAACCAAAGAGATAAAGCAAACAAGTGTGGTCAATATGTTGTCATACAGCAGAAATAAACAGGAATTAAACAACAGAGAAGAGAGATAAGGAAGCAAGATAAGAGAGGATGACTAAATAACATAGGATGATGCCAGAGGGCTTCTAAGAGCTAATAATGTTGAATATACAATTTGGAGTTGGTTTCATAATTCTTATCCAAACCCTCCCCCCAGACACCCCAGATTTCAGAAAAAGTAGCTATATGTACATGCAATGACCTTGTGTAAATGGATTATGTAGGTGATGATTATGCATATGTGTGCACATGTGTGTGCCTGTGGGTGTGTGCATTGTAGTAAAGAAGCCATCTGAGTCTTACATTGGGGTCAGAGGAAAAAGAGCATCATTAGTTCCAAAGAAGAGAATAGGATTCATGTAGGGACGGAAATTCAAAGCCAAAGATCCCAGTGATAATGTAAGCACCTAGAAATGTGGAAACCCTTACAGAGGGAATAGACTTTTCCAGAATAAAAAGTCTATTGAAATATGGTTTTGAACCATACTTTTCATCTTAAAAGATAAGGAGTTCATCTATCATATAGATGATAGCTCTCATAATTACACTTTTTAATATTGGTTCATTCTATAGACTTTCAGCTTTGTATAGTCTCAAGCAAAAGTAAACTTTTGTAGATGTTTAAAGAGATGTGCTTAACCTGAGCAATCCCAATTACACAGAATCATCTGGATGACCAGATAGAAAACATTCCTTTCAAAAAGGGGCCGAACCCACCTTACACCCTTATAGGAAATGTCACACATTAAGGAATGGTCAAGTATGGTGATAATAGAAAGCTAGAGCAATTTTAAAAAGGTAAGAGGATTAAGTTAAAATGATATGTTCTCATTAATAGACAAAAAGATTAAGCAGCATTTTTTGTCACAATACTAGTTGTTCATATATGGTCTATGGGAGGAAAGAGTGTTACACATTCTTTAAAAATGTGCATTTTTTAAAAATGAAAAAAATTAGTGAAGTAGAAGCACTTAGAAAGCTCCATCTGAAAGTACAAAATATCTGCTAGGGAATGATGTACACTAATTTGTGAGAAACAAGGAGGCTTGGGACCAAAGGTCGGTTGGCTAACAACTTGGAGGAACACAATAAACCTTGAAATGCTTTGCCCTGAGAGTTGTTACCACCATGTAATGGAATTTAGCAATAAGAAATAAAGAAAACCATAAAAGCTTTCCATTTTCTGCTGGTATGAAATTTCTGACAGCTCATCTAACCCGTTGGTGTCCAGATCTCAGAAGTCAATTAATGAAACAGTAGTTATCCAATACCAGGAAAACTCTGCAATAATAGTTTCCCTGTGAACCATGAGTCAAAATGAATAGATACAGCCTGACACACAGCCTCTCTTCCAAAATGGTTTCAAAAAAAACATAATGAAGTCTAAGTCTTCCTCTACACAGACTATGTCCACTGTCTGAACCGTATCATGAGGCATATTCTGCCTGTTGAGTGAACCAAGCTCCAATCAAGAAGGAATCCTCCTTTGAGCTTCTGACATTTTAATTTAGCTTAACAATTACACTTGCAATTTGATCATACAACCTTTCCGTCTTGATGGTCAGTAAATGTGACACTTCCCCTGAGGCAAGGAAACCTAACATGATTAAGGGAAAAAGGGGAAAGGAGCATTTAAATTCTTTGATTCAACCCAACTTTGCTGACAACACTTGCATCAGTTATCCATCCCAATTTCCATCAATCCTCTTTGTTGTGACAGGTTGACTGCTTATTGATTAAAAGCAGTATAAGTTCTCTCTGAGCAGATCCCTGGGCAGTGAAGGAAGAATCTTCCAAGTTTCCCTCTCTGTGGACCATAGCAGAATTCAGATAGCACTGGACAGCCCCTAGTGGGACCCACAAGTTTCGTTTCCGTAAGGATTCAATGAGTTCCCTTTTAGGAGGGTAAGTGGAGGAAGCCACAGGAGCCACTAGGGAAATAACAACAAAAACAGAGGTGGTGGTGAAACACCACTTGGGGCTATATTACTTCTCCATTGCTACTTTAACAAATTATAACATGTTATAACACATATTTATAACAACTACTTAATACAGTTCTTGTAGGTTATAAGTCTAGCCACAAGATTCTCAGCTGCTTCTTTGCTTTCATAAGACCAAAACCAAGGTGTCAGCAGGGCTGTGTCTCATTCTTTACACTCTGGAGATGAATTTATTTCCAAGCTCTCTCAAGTTGTTGGCTAAATTTGGTTCCTTGTAGCTGTAGGAGGAAAACTCCTGTTTCCTTAGTAGCTGTGAGCTGGAGGCCATTTTATGGTTCCAAAGACCACACACATTCCTTGGTTCCTGACCCCCTACCAATACCAATAACAAGGCTGTGGTGTCCTTGTCATATAGAGAATCTCTGTGATCTTTCAGCTGCATCTACCAAACTGTCTTCATTGTCTGCCAAATCTATGACTGAAAAGAAACAATTTTTCTGTTTTTACAAGTTTGTTTGAAAAGCTTTGGTATCATTCCTTGTTACAGTATGCTTGTGTGCAGTAAGTATAGGATTTTTCAGCTACCTATCTCTGACTATTTGTATGTTTCAATTTCCTAATCATAATTATTAAAAGTGGATAATTTGATATTCACAGTATTCTGCTTATCATTTATGGAATATATGTCAAACATAATGATGTCTATTGACATGACACTATTGTTTTACACAACCATGTCTATGTGTCTCCTATAGGTACACTTTAAACTAGTGAATGCCATCATTTTTATGGTATGAAAAATGCAGCTTGCTTATATCATTTTAAAATCTGGTACTAGCTTATTCATGCCTGAAATATTTGAGTAGAGGATGCCTTGTCTCTCACTTTTTTAAGTGTAAGTTTGAGAGTTGGAGACTGTAGAGTCTGTAAAAATCAAAGATTCATACGAGAAAAAATAAAAAGAGCTTGTGTGGTTATATAGGGCCCACCTGAATAATGCAGAATAATCTCCCCACTATAATCGTTTTTTAAATTTTTTTTATTTAAAGAAAAAATTTTGAAACAGAAAGAGGGTAGAAACAATACAAAATCTCAAAAACAAAGCATAACAAAAAACAAAAATAGTAACCAGTAAGAAATCACTAGTTGATAATTACATACTTTCCTCTTAGATGCAGTTGTTTAAGTTACAAAAGTAAAACCCACAAAGTGGACATCCAAACAGTGAGACTGCAGTCAGTTTTGTTCATCCATCCAACTAAAACTTTAGCAACATGGTTATTAATTCCACACACTCAAACATACATGCAATTATATCCTTTAGAATACTCTCTTTTTCTTTTTTTCTCTACAATAACTATAATCCATTCTCGTAAACTACTTAAAAGTTCTACACATGTATAAGTCTCTACACGTATACCTAGCCTTTCTGTAATAGAGGGAGAAACAAATCAAAACAAATCAACAATACAAATTCCTAGAGAAACACATAATGAAAAGAACATACAAAAACACAACATTAGGTGATCTACGGTAGTCACTATGATATCTCTTGTTATTTTCAATAAAATTGTCTATATCATCAAATATAGTATAAACTTAGCATTGCATTACACTATTAATAAAATCTAAACATTGGAGACATTTTAGGACTTCAAAGGAAGTTAACAATCAAACCAGAATGGGTACTCTATTGAATCCTGTCATCTTCAGAGTAGTTGCCCCTACTCTCAGACTCAACACTCAAGCATATCAGATTCAAATAAAATCAGTCAAGATAAAACAGTGATATAACCAATCTTCTCTGTCTTACCTCTGCCATGCTATTTTTCTGTCATTGTTGTTAATTTACTTTTCTCCTTCATTCCACTGTCTGCCCCTTTCTTTGAGGCCTTTCTGCCATTATTCCTGGAACCCTGGTGATTTTCTTCTCTCTTTCTAGAATGTCCTTCAGTATTCTTTGCAGGGTTGAATTGGTGGTCATAAACTCCCCCAGTTCCTCTTTGTCATGGAAATGTTTTGTCTCTCCATTAATTTTGCCCACTATAATCTTAACTGCATCTACCAAATTCCTTCACAGCAGTGCCTAGATTAATCTTTGATTGAATAACCAGGGACTACTGAGAAGACTTTGGAACTCTGCTGATGACACAAACTCTACTGGACTGGCCTTCATCAAGATCAGAGATGGGGCCTGTGAACCAGCACCACACGCCAGCTGCCACTGCTGGGGGAACATCCAGACCCCAGCCTTTTCCTGTGCATCAGTACCATTCTCAGACTGTGGGGGAAGACAACGAGAAATCACCATTTGTAAGTCTTCTCTGCGAATCAGTGCCATGTGCTGACTGCTGCCACTGGGGGGACAGCCAGACCCCAGTCTTTTCCTGTGAGTCAGCACCGTTTGTGAACTGCAGAGAAAGAGAAAGTCATGAAGAAACAAGACCTCCCTGTGAATCAGTGCCATGCACGGGCTGCCACCACCAGGACAGCACCTCCCAGCGTTTGGGCTGGGAAACAAGAAGAGTCAACCCCCTCCCACCCACTGTAAGCAAACAGCAGATCCAGAGAAATACAGACTGTGATGATGGGTATTGAGATGAAAGACAATTTGATACTTGTGGTGTTTGGTGTTTCACTGACCTTGCAGGTCTAGGGCCGGTGGTCTGATCAACTATTCCAAGTGTAACGGTATGTAGTGTGGCATCTATGAGAGATCCCCTTCTGAGAGTACTGGCCATTGTTAATTCCTGTCCTCTTGTTTTGAAGTGCTGTATCATTTTCTTTGTTTTGTTGGGTTGGGTTTTATTCTGTTTTGTTTGATTTTATTAAATCCAGTAGCATGGGCAGCTATTTTAAAGATAATAAGATTATATTATTAGCCATTTTGGATTTACTATTATCTTGTTTTTAAATCCTTCATTGCATTCATTGTTTTATTTTTATTGGTTCTGTTCAGTTTTATTTGATTTTTACTATGTCTGAAGATATCTGTAGGTATTTTGAAGACAAGAGGCATTATGGTAATCATTGTTGATCTCCTATTGTTTTGAAGTCCTGTGTCACACTGGTTTGTTTTAATTGGCTTTATTCTGTTTTATTTTGCCTGATTTTATTATCTTTAAAATAAATTTTTAAAAGTTAAAATATAAAAAAAGACCAGAGATCAAGGGTTCCCTCTTGGTATGAATTTCTTATTAAACACTTGCACAAACAAAATTTCACTCATAATATCCAAGACTGAACCTACTTCCTATTGTATAAATCACATTTTTTTAGTGTAATTGATCAAACCAAGAGAAAAGAGGTTCACAATTCTCTCTTCCTATTCACATTTTCTTTTATCATAATTTCTCCTGTATTTCTTAGCAAATACTCAATTTTTTATCTATATTCTTGGCCTAAAGACAAACTAAACTTGCCAGAGCTGCATTTTCTAGTATACACACAATAAGCCCTTCTGTGCCAGTGACTAGGCTATTAGCTCTAAACTCATCTTGCTATGGTATGCATTCTGTTGCTTGGGCTGGACTCTGAAAATTTTATTTGTCCTTTGTCAGCAGGCTTCATGATAGGTTCTGTTAATACAGACCCTAGAAGGACCCTGAAGGACAGGTGGAGGCAGTGATTGTTATTCCCAATACTGTTACACAGGTCAGTCTCAGCTTCCACCCTGAATCACACAGTTCCTGGACAGCCTCGTAACGCTTCTTTGATGATACCAATGCCCTTTTCTCAAAAGCATGAGTCCTGCTTCTTTAAAATTCCTCTTCTTTAAAGCTCCTAAAGGAAAAACATCACCAAAGTAGAGCATCTTCCTCAGACACTTGAGCTCCTGCTCTGAGGGGCTAGCTTTGCACATTTTTAGGTTCTGATAACTGTAACATGTTCTGCTTGTTACCACATAAATTGTAGCTGCTTCCTGTGATTGCCAATTCTAGGTTAGCCCAGTGATCACATTCCTGGTCTATTTCAGGCCTCCAAAACCTGTGCAATCAATTTCCCATATTAAAGTTCCTCTGTTGAAATATATAGTGTGGTTTCTGTTTCCTGACCTGATCCTGCCAGATACAACCTTCATTTGGCATGTAAGATTCAGATAAATAAGGAAGAGATTCAAACTCATATGAATGGGCCTTAGTGAAGGGGGGACCAAAATGCAACAGAAACTGACTTGCTCCAGGTTACAGCTGGCAGTAATTACAACGAGCTAGAGCATGAGCTTCTTGACTCCTGGACCAGGACTTTTCTGCTACATCTACAAAGGACTGCATGGTTGCACTTAAAGGCAACAAAAAATATTATCCTGAAAAAATTCTCCATTTCATGCCATTTCTCTGTTCTATCCCACACAGCTCCCTGTAGAACTGTTTGCCTATCTATGAAGAAAGTGCTGTGAGAGTTAAAAACCCACAGCACTCTCCTTTGTCATACTTACTGGAGAATTCAAAACAGATAGTCAAAGATAGCTAAAGTTGGCAAAGGAAGAATTGATTAGTTTCAGGAACCTATTCTTTAAAAAATTATAATAATTTATGCAACATGTATTCTTAATGTCCTTTACTGTTCCTTAAGAATATGATGCAGCCATGGACATTAGAAGGAGAAAAACAGAGATGGAGAAAAAAATCAGAAAGTCAAATTCCCACTATCATTGCAGATTACTGAATTTGCATGGAGTCATTTCATTCACTCATATACTATGAGTCTAACATTACTATGGCAAAATCTAAAGAACTAGATTACTCATACTCAGCAAGTTAACTATCTATAGAGACATCATTATATACAAAAAAAGAGAAAATACTAAATACATAAGCAAATAGTAAATTGCACACCTCCAACAGAGAGTTGTTTTGTTTTGTTTTGTTTTGTTTTGTTTTGTTTTGTTTTGAAGATACTCACTGTGTAGTTCACGCTGTCCTTGAACTCACTGTGTAGCCCACATTGGCCCCAGACTTGTAGTGATCTTTCTGTCTCAGCTCCCCAAGTGCTGAGATTACAGGCATACACCACAACCCCCAGCTAAAGAGTAATTTAGAGAAGCAAGAAGTGAAAGAGCACCAGTGGATGAAACTGAGCTCAGGGGATGAATGGTTTGGATTTGCCTTGGGGAAAAGACTACCCAAACCAGAAAATCAGAGGTCCAAGGAGACTTTAGCAGATGAGAAGAGGGAGTTGAACTATAAAAAAGAACTTGGGTTTCTGAACAAATCATTTATCTTTGATGTGTTTCAAACTTTAATGTGCTTGTAACTTTACTGGGAGGTAAAGCTACTATGAGATAACCTCACTGGGAGGTCAAGTTACAAGGAGGTCTATCTCAAAAACAGTTTAAGGAGGTGTAACTTTTGCTGTGTATTAGTTCTTAGAGCTGCCATGAACTTGATGGTTTAAAGCAATAGAAATTTCACTGTCTCCATGTGGGCCACAAGGCCTAAATCAAGGTAGCAGCAGGGCAAACATTCTCTCCAAAGCCTCTGGGAAAGAGTCCTTTACCTCTTCTGGTTTCTGGTGACTTCAGACATTGTTAGGCTTGAAATTGAACAACTCCAGTCTCTGCCTCTGCTTCTCACATTTCTCTGTGTACCTAATCTGCATGCTCTTACAAGGACACTTGTCATTGGATTTAGAACCCACTGGGTTTAACCAGAATGACCTCATCCCAAGATCCTTAATTTAATTACACATGAAAAGACCATTTTTCCTGAAAGCTCTTTCCATGGAGATGGGTTGGGGGAGTTAGGTCATGGACCTGTCTTTGGGTTGTCACTGCTGAACTCAGTGTACTGTTTTTGGGGGGTTTGTTTGTTTGGTTTGGTTTGGTTTTTTATTTAAAGAAGAAAATTTGAAACAGAAAGAGAGTAGAAATAATACAAAATCTCAAAAACAAAACAAACAAAAAAATAGTAACCAGTAAGAAATCACTAGTTGATAATTACATATTTTCCTCTTAGAAGTAGTTGTTCAAGTTACAAAAGTAAAGCCTACAAAGTGGACATCCAAACAGTGAGACTGCAATCAGTTTTTTTCATCCATCCAACTAAAACTTTAGCAACATGGTATTTAATGCCACACACTCAAACATACATGCAGTTATATCCTTTAGAATACTTTCTTTTCCTCTCTTTTTTTTCTTTACAATAACTATAATCCATTCTCGTAAACTATTTAGAAGTTCTACACATGTATGTCTATACATGAATACCTAGCCTTTCTGTATTAGAGGGAGAAACAAATCAAAACAAGTCAACAATACAAATTCCTAGAGAAACACAAAATAAAAAGGACATATAAAACCACAATACAAGGTGATCTATGGTAGTTACTATGATATCTCTTGTTGTTTTAAATAAAATTGTTTATATTGTCAAACAGTATAAACTTAGCATTGCATTATACTATTAATAAAATTTAAACATTGGAGATATTATAGGACTTCGAAGGCAGTTAATAATCAAACCAGAATGGGCATCTTATTGAATCTTGTCATCTTCAGAGTAGTTGTCTCTGCTCTCAGACTTGACACTCTCAAACATACCAGATTCAAATAAAATCAGTCAAGATAAAACAGCAATATAACCAATCTTTTCTGTCTTATCTCTACTATGCTATTTTTCTGTCATTGTTGTTTGTTTACTTTTCTCCTTCATTCCACTGTCTGCCCCTTTCTTTGAGGCCTTTCTACCATTGTTCCTGGAACCCTGGTGATTTTCTTCTCTCTCTGTAGTGCCGCTCCATCTCTCCCTCCTGTGGGCATCCTGTGCGTCGGCCTACATTTCCCAGGATCCTCTCCCGCCCAACCCAGGAAATGACGGCGACCTATCCGTAACTTCCCGCCTCTGCTTCTTTATAAGCCAGGAACATTTTTCAATAAATGAGGATTGATTGGGAACCTTCAGCTTGTCTCCGTCTCCCTCTCTTTACCCTGCCCCCGCCCCATTTTCCTTCCTCCAGGGGAAAAATCGTCAAGGACTCTTCATATGAACCCAACCAGGCCTTACCAGTCATGGGCCTGCACTGTAGACTGTCCTTCAGTATTCTTTGCAGGATTGGATTGGTGGTCACAAACTCCCCCAGTTCCTCTTTGTCATGGAAATATCTTGTCTCTCCATTAATTTTGAGAGACAGTTTTGCAGGGTACATCATTCTGGGTTCGAGGTTATTTTCTTTCAGAGCTTGCAATATTTCGCTCCAAACTCTTCTTGATCTTATGGTTTGCACTGAGAAGTCCACTGTGATTTTGATGAGTTTTCCTTTATAGGTAATCTGTTTCTTTTCTCTGACCACTTTTAATATTCTGTTCTTGTGATGGATTTCTGGGATCCTGATTATTATATGTCTGGGTGTAGATCTGTTTGGGTTGTAGCTGGCTGGAGTTCTGTATGCCTCATATATCTAAACATCACTTCCGTTTCCTAAGTTTGGAAAGTTTTCCTTAATTATTTCTGTGAATAGCCTTTTTATTTCATTTTTATTTGTCCCTGCATCTTCATTCACATATTTTATCCTCAGGTTTTAAATCCTCTTGTCATCTTCTAGCCTTTGTATTGTTGCTTCCTGGTTCCTTGTTATTTTTAAGAGATCCTTCCTTTCGCGATCATATGTTGCAAGTCTATCTTCAAGTTTTGAAAGCTTGTCTTTACTTTCTGTTAAAAGGTTTTGCCAGCTTTCAATGGAGTTTTTAATTTCCTGATATTCTCTTTGGATCTGTTTCATGTATTCTATGTTTTGTTTATATTCTTCATTAAAGGCTTCTCTCCTTTCTCTGGGTTCCTCTATTCTTTCATTTGTGTCTACCTGAGGATTACCCAGGACTTCTTTTATTAATCTTCTTATATCTTGCTTCACCTGAGTTGGAATTTCAGATTTAAGTTCGTCAATGGGGTCATGGAAGTATTTCTTTATTTCCGATGAGGCTGTCTCTGACATTACAGGTTTGCTGCCCTCAACCTCCTCTGCATTTACCTCTACTGGACTCACATTCCCTGGTTTGGTGGTTGGTGGCCTTTTGCTGTTTCTCTGTCATGGTAGGTGCTTATGCTGCTGAGCTAAAACCCCAGCCCATGTCTCATTTTCTTAAAAGTAGCTTTTCATACCATTAGATGTAATAAAATCAATTCATGTAAATCCTTTAGGGGAAGTTTTAGGCATGTATAAGCCTATACATGTACATCTATCCTTTCTGTATTAGAGGGAAAAACAAAACAAAGGAATATATGAGAAAAACAAAAAAACAAGAGACAAATAAATAACAGTAACAAAGAGCCCAATAATGATATAGGCCAATAAGCCAATAATGATATAGGTTTTCAAACCAAGGTATTAGGAGCATAACTACTGTGGTTCTTTTGCATAGTTATCTTCAACAGAGCTACTCAGATTACCATTTATAAACATGCAAAGTTGATCTAATCCTATCAATGCTAACTGTTTTGTTCCAAGAACTAGTAGAATTAGTTGTACAAAAAGAAATCTCAGCTGTCACCTGCCAATTTCCCATCCTTCAGACCTGGCTACCTATGGATAATTCACTATCTGTGTCTATAGGTTTGCCTATCTTGGACATTTTGTGTAAATGGAATCAAACTGTAATTTTTGTGTCTGGCTTCTTTCACTTGGAATAATATTCTCAATATTCATCTGGGCAACACCATTTTTCAGTGCTTTGTCCCTTTTATGGTCACATAATATTCCACTATATAGCTATACCACATTTAATATATGTATCCTTTCATCAGTTGATTTATTTTGGGTTATTTCCACTTCTTGGTAATCTATCCTTTTAAATTCTATGCTCCATCATTCACAGATTCTTTGCTTCACTAATTCTGTCCTCTAAAAGATCCATTGCTATGAGTTAAAAAGTTAAAATTAGCCCAGAAAGAAAGTTCCTAGGAGATTTTTAGTCACTCAGTGTCTTCCTTCTAGAACAAATGGAAAACTAGTAGTGAAGAATAATTCTCTTGTATTGTGAACCTCTTTAGTATGTTTCCACAACCTCACTTATTCTTTTGAGCTCACCCTTGCACTCACTAGACAGTCATGAATGCCACTATCCCTTCCTAAGTGCAAACTGTTTCAGAAGTGACAAAGCATGAAGACACTCACTCCCTCGAGGCTCACAACTTGTCAAGAGTGGAGCTGGCCAAGGAACCACATCCCCTGTTCTAGTGACCCTTGCATCTTTCTTAACACTAGCAGGTCTTCTTGGCTGTCTGGTTGCTCAGTACTGCAATTTTCCTACATTCAACAGGCTACTTGAACCAGCACCTTTCCTCGAGGCCACTTTAACATCTCTAAGAACAGAGAGAACAGTGTGATGGATTTCCACATTCCTTTCACTCAGTTTCAAGACAGTTATCAACTTGGGAGTGACCTTGTTTCATCCAGATGCCTCTAACCCCTCCTGGGTTGTGGTAGTAAATTCAAAACAACCAGCTCTCATTTGTGAAATAAACAAGACTCAAATTAGTAAATATCACATTGTCTCTCTAGTGTAAAAAATAATAAGAATGGACAGAATAATGGTATCCAAAAAGTATAATAGATGTAAAAGTATAATAGATATAATAGATATTGTGAAAGTGAAAGGAAAGGAAATTGCTTTAAAGGATATAATGGTATGTGTAGTATGTAAAATAGATGACCATCATACTGAGCTTTTGTTGGATAATTGAACAGAAGAGTTTGAGTGTCTAACCACATTTTATGCTTAGATTTTGTAACTCTAACAACTATTGTTGACAACATGTAATGTATCAACTAGCCATTTATGGTATTAATTTTTTTGAACTCTGTATTCTACTTTTCTTGTTTTTTCTATTTTGTGTTTTTTCTTTCTTTCTTTTATTTTTTAAATAAAATTTTTAAAAATTTAAAAAAAAAAAAAAACAGCTCTCCCTGAAGGAATTTGTATCCAATTTTTATGTAGTATTTGTGGATTTTTTTTTTTTTTTTTTTTTGGTACTGGGGATTAAAGTCACAACCTCACACTTGCTGGGCAGGTGCTCAAGCCACTGAGCTAAATCCCCAGCCCCAATTTGTGGATTTCTGTGGCTGATTTCAAGTTACCAACATGATGATAACAAATCCGGGCTGGGAAATGATATGCAGGAGCACACAGCTCTGTGTTATTTCCAACATATAAAATAGGTGGAAAATTTCAAGGGCACAAATGATAGTAACCATAGTAAAAGGTTTCAGTAATTGTTATCTTTAAAAAATATTTTCATTTAATTTTAATTTTCTAGAATCTAATTTTCAATTAGGAGTATTTACTCCTTATTTAAGTTTCTGAATATTTGAGTAAGCACTTGCCAATGAGCACAAGTTAGTTCTAGCCAACCACTGCACTCTTCCATCCTCTGATTGCTTTTTTAAAAATCTAAGACAGGGAACCTGCTTGCCTCCCGGGTAAGCAGCCGTGGCTTAAGCAAGCAGCAGGCGACCCAAGAAGAGAACTAGGAAACCAGCATCTCCCAAGATCCGCTCCATGTTGGAACTTAGGCCATGGGCAACAAAGCAACCTGTTCATCTCCCTGGTAGGCAGCTGTGAGCCTACCAGTGCACAGGCTGAGAATCAAACATCCCTCCCTGCCCCTGTTAGCAAATGGGAGCCAGAGGTCTGAGCATCTCTTGGGAGGATGACCATATGCAATATAGCAAATATGGGGGATTTCCCTCTACCATCTCTTTGAAGGCAAACATTGTTATCACTGTTTTGCTTTGTTTTGATTAATTGTATTGCTCTATTCAATAGTCTGTTTTGATAGGTTTTAAGATGTTCTGTATTTGGTTTGATTTTGCTATACCTGATTGAAAGGACAACTATTGTGAAGATAATGAGATATACTATGGTACCTATTAATGTTATCCCGGTATCCTGCTGTGAAGTTCTGTACCAATTTCATTACATTGTCTCGATTGGCTTTATTCTGTCTTTTTCTGTTGTATTTTACTACCTTCAAAATACAATTTAAGGGCTGGTGATTTAGTGGCATAAGCACCTGCCTTGTAAGCACGCAGTCATGAGTTCAATCCCCGGTACTGATAAAAAAAAAAAAAAAGTTAAAAAAATGAATTAAAATAAAAATCTAAGACATATCACCTGCACTTTAACATTAACTCTAAAAGATAAAGGCTCTTTTAAAAAACAAAAACCATGCCAGGGGGGTTAGCTCAGTGGTGTAAAGTGCCTGCTTGGCAAACATGAAGTTGTGAGTTTAATCCCCAGCACAAAAAAAAAAAAAACACAACATAATTACCACACATTACATATAATAATAATTTTATAATAGTCCCTAATAATTCCCTAATTGGCATATAAATTTTTAATAATGTGCCTAATTTGGCATGCAAATAAATTCCAAATACCTTTTCATTGATTCACAAGTCTCATTAACTTTCTGTCTCTGTCTGTTTCTCCCTGTCTGTCTGTCTCTGTTTCTATCTCTCTCTGTCTCTGTCTCTCTCTCACTTTCTCTCTCTTTCATGCAAGTCATTCAGTTATTTACTAAAGCAATAGGGAATTGCACCACCTTTTCAGTCTTCTTTAATGTGGAAAAACTAACCTGATAAGAGAATAGGATGCCATAAAACAAAGGCACCTGTTTTGGGCAGGCCATTCTGTGGGTTTTGCTTTTTAGAAAAGACATCTGTTGCTCATGACCAAAAGAGCCATAGCTATGAAAATCCCAGCCCTATAAAATGAAGACAGGGATTTTTTAATACTAACATTAAAATGAACACACACACACTTGGATGTTAAAGCGCATGAAGCAGCACACCTGCCCCACACCACCTGACAGGGAAGGGAGAACCCACTGCCACTGCCCAGCCTGCTAGCACTGGCTTTTAAGAATAGCCAAGCCTCAGTCACCTCTGTCACACTGTGGCAATGGGCAGCAGAAGCGAGGCTGTGAGGCACAGGGAAGGCTGACTAATTTAAGGAAGAATTGGCAGGTGATGATAGAAAGCTCCATGTCTCTGAGATCTCATTAGAAAACATCAACCTTGAAATTTCAGCTTTCTCCTTTCCTGAGGAGCTCTGTGTGGGCTGCTCGGGTTTCAGCTCCAGTTGTCACTGCAAATGCTGCTTGGCAGGAGCAAGAAGCTCAGGAATCTCTGACGTGTTTCTCAAGGGTTTCAAAGATGAACCAGCTCTTCTGCATTTTTCTTTTCCTTTTTTTTCTTCCCAAATATAGTGCCAGGAATGAAAACTTTGCTCATCCTATTTCCCAAACTTGGCAGCTATGACAGTTTTATTGCAGTGCCTTATTAAAGTGTAGCCATAGATTTACATAATTAAGCCCAGGTCTGCTTTTCTCTTCCCTGCATTTACACATGTCACTCACTGCAGTGGGACAGGGTGATTCCAGCCCTACTCAGGTGAGAACCTGGGGTTCAGGATAGCATCAGCCCCTGGTACCAGTGAATATTCTCTAACAGAAACAAAGATGATGGGTTTCAAGCGAAGAGAAATGCTTTCCTGCCTTTCAGCAGGAAGCAGCTAACCTTTCGCATTGCATCTTAAAGCTGAAAGGTGCCTCAAAATCATCTGAACCTGATATAGAGGTTGCAGGCTGGCAACACGAGCCTGATTTGGTCCTCATGGTTCTTATACATCGCTACCATAATGCATGAGTTTGTTTTTAGTTCTAATTAATTATTGATGCTTGAAAATGAGAAATTCATTTTAAAAGTTAAATTTGGGGCTTTTCTTTAAAAAAAAAAAAATAGCTTCAGCCACTCTGGGCATCTATTCCCTGAATGCCAACAACAGACTCGAGCTAACCAGGAGCTACCCTCTTCTGGTAAGGCCTGGATCTGTTACAGCTCCACTCCCCTTTCTCTGTCAGCTGAGCATGCACATGCATTTGTTCCGGTACCCTGCAGAAAGGTGAGTTTGTGAACATCACATTGCAAGTGAACAGGAAGTACTCCATACAACTTGATAAGCAGTAAATGACAGCCCCCAGGTTTTCTAATTCTGATTAGTATGGATCACAGTTTCTTTGTTGAAGAACCAAATACCTGAATTCTGACTCCAGCCCCATGACTTACAAGCCATGATATTTAGGTGCACATTAAAATGTCTCTAAGTGATGGTAGCATGTTTCCACCAGACCTAGGTATATGAGAATTAATGTGTTAATGGAAGTGTTGAAAAAAATCCAAACACCCATACAATCTTACGTTTATCATTAGTTTTTTCATGATAATATTGACATTCACTATTTCAAGGTAATTAATGCCCTCCTTATTCCAAAATATTATTTAATAAGTATCACCTCAATTAAACTCAGTGAGTATATTTTGAACATTTATCTGTACCCAGGCCTGTATACTGATTTAAAGAAATCTGTGGTGAGAGGAGATGATGAAAACAATTTTTGTCCTACTTTTCCAGCTGAAGAAACTGAGACACATGGAGGCCAATGACTTGCCCAAGGCATAGAGCTTGCAGGCAAGACCGCCAGCAATCTGACCCATGCTCTCCCATACCAGTTTGCCATTTTCCTCTCTCTTTGCAGTAAACCCAATTCTCACTGCACCTTCCCTCAAACACGTACGCACACATGCTCCCTCCCCCACTCCAACTCCATGCCTCTTAAGATTATTTCATTGACTGCTTTAACCCACTAGCCCTCTCCTTCCATCTACCAGGCCTGCCTCTCCACCTCTGGTCACAGTCAAGCAAGCCCAGTCAGGAACATTTTCCCTCCTGCCTGAACCAAATTGTTATCATTACAAAGATGATTGTTTACTCATTGCCATCTTCACACTAATGCTTATCTAGCTTGCATTACTGCTGAAAGGAAGTGTGACTGGATCCTCAGTGAGTCATTAAGTGCAACCAACACTCATCAAAGGGACTGCAAATTGATGGTTGTGATAATCTTCCTAATTATCAATTCCTTTTTGATGACCTCCTTGTTATCAGCAAGGATGCTGAGTAGTTAGAGAATCTTAATAGTCCCTGTGCCTGCAAACCAACATCAACCTCCTGAAGAGAACAAGATGCATTATGGATATGAATATGTGCCTGCAGTAGGTTTATATGCATACAGATATTGATTTAAAGCCTGCCTTGTCTCTCTTATTATGATGACATAAATTACAAGATGCTGTAAAAAGAAAGGAGATTTAAAAAGTAAAGCAAATAAGATCATACAGCAGAACTGGAAATAAAACTACAAATGCATATGTACATATGTTGCCATGGGCCCACAGATTCAGCTCTTATGTTTTCAGGGGCCCAGTGCAAAAAAGAACACCTTAATCATTTGTTTTGCTAAAAAGTTTCTAGTAAAAAACTGAAACAGTTTTTTAAGAGGTATAAGTAATATTAACAGGAAGACCTCAAGGAAATTTCATCTGGGAAGTGCTTATAATGGGACAGTGAATAACCAGTAAGTAAACAGTGACCTTAGTAGTACATTTATGGTAGTCATAGGAATAAGATTCATCTATTTTAGCCACACATGTTGGCCCATGCCTGTAATCCCAGCACTCTGGGAGGCTGAGATAGGAGTATCACAAGGTCAAACACAGCATGGGCAACTTAGTGAAACTCTGTCTCAAATTAACAATGATAATTAATAATAATAATAAAGGGCTGGTGATATAGCTCAGTGAAAAGCTCAATCACCAAAAAACACTCATCTGTTTTGCATCTACCTTCAATATAAATGTCTATAACACAGCCAGTACATTTCAGAGAGACAGTGATTCTTGAGAATGAGCAGAGGAAGGTTTAAAGTTACCAAAACACAGCATCTGTATATATTAATATACATTAATGCATTTTATATCTTTACTTATATGTAATTTTTTTAAATTATTACCAAAATGTACCAGTAGGTCTACTATCTCCAAATATAGTAAAAATATCTGCCAGCAACTGCAACCACAATTGGTAAGTATAATCATAACTAATGAGCCTGTTTCCTCATTCTGCCTCTCTTGGAATCATAGCTGACCTAAAATCTCTGCTAGTTCCAATGCCTTTGGCTCTTATTTCCCCAGAGCTCACTGATTTCCCTGAGAAGATAGCCTGGGATTAAACTCTGGGCACAGGGAGCTTCATTTTGAATCCTGCTGCCTTTAGGACTTTGAGTGGGATAATTAACCTTTTTATTATCACATTTTTTATAACATGGAGGCTCCTAATAGCATCTACTTTACAGTTATTGTAAAGATCAAATATTAATAGATTTAAAGCCCAGTAAACAGAATTTAATGAGTGCTGACCATTGTTATTATTACTATTATTATTATGTGAAACAGTGCTTTAGTTTTTGCATACCTTCTTCTCACGAAGTAACATTAAAGAATATTCCCTGAGGACTTGTGTTTATACTACAGTCAGTGATACACTTGTTAATCTCAGGTTATGTTACAATTTGCCTCCCAATTAGAGTGCAAGTATCATAGGTAACACCTAGTCTAAACTTCTCATTTTACATTTGTTGGAGAAAACAGAAAGTCAGCATAGTTAAGTAACATTGCTAAAATCTCCAAAAATATCCAGAAAATGGCAGACTGGGTCTAGAAGTACAGTCACTTCCCTTTCAGACTAGTTCTTTTGCCATCACAGCATCTTATAATCCTAAAAATCCCCTGACACACAGCAATCTCTTTATTTCCCTGTATAATGATGATTCTTAAATATTCTTCTCTTATACAAAGTCTTCCCCAGAGTCTCCTAGCCAACTTCCCATGTAGCATCTGCACCTGGTTATCCCACAGACATTTCAAATTCTACTTATTCTGAGGGACTCATTACCTTCCTCTCCTTTTACTTGGGTACTCTTCTGACATTTTGCATCTGTTGATGACCCCAGGATCCACATAATAACCAAACAGAAAACTCACATATCCCAAATTTCTCCCTCTCCCTTATTCTATACATCATGACTGCGTTTTACTTATAAGCTATTTTCCAAATGTGTCCTTTCTTAGTAATCCCTAAACCACTGACCTAATTTGGCTCAAACTTTTCTATAGCCATTTGATTTGTTCCCTTGAAAAACAATAAACAAGGAAAGCAGAAAGTAAATAGTGTCTACTGAGTCCTGTTGCATGCACAGACATAGCACTAGGAGCTTATAAATGTTGTGATCCCAGCTCATATGTTACTCCCATTTTACAAATGAGGAAGTTGAAGATTTCCCAAACTGTTTATAAATGCTGAAGCCATGTCTAAAAACTAACAAAAGATATTGACATCAGAGTCCATTACAACCCTAAATTCAAGGGAAAGAGAAGGGAGCAGTTACCAGTACAAGCAAAGAGAGTAACGGTACAGAAAAGGCCTTCCAACAAGATCTGGAACCTTCATAAAGGCATGTACCAGAAGAGACCTAGAATAGCAAAACAATTCTGGGCATCAAGGGCAAGGCAGGGGTTTCACAACATTAATTAAGTTGCACCACAAAGCTACCATAATAAAAATAGCATGGTACTAGCCAAAAATTGACCCAACAATCAGTGGAACAGAATAGAACGTGCAGAAAGAACTACAAGCACATTCAACCTCTTTATCTCTGAAAGAGGGGTCAAATACCTTCACCGGAAAAAAGCAGCTTCTTTTAAATTGTTCTAAGGCAACTAGCTTTCCACATACCAAAGACTGAACCTAGACTGGTATCTTTCACCATGCACTAAACTAAAATTGATATAGAACAAAGATCTAAATATAAAACAGAAACAATCTACTGGAAAAAAGAATGGATAAAACTCTCAAAGATATAGGTGTAGGCAAAGATTTTTGAACAAAACCCTTATCACACAGAAAATACTATAAAGAATCAACAACTGGGATCATCTCAAAAACCTTTTGCACAGCAAAAAAAAAAATCATTAACTCTAGAGTGAAGAGACCACACACAAAATAGGAAAAATATTTTACCAGCTGCTCCTCAGATAAAGGACTACTCCTAGCATATATCAATACTTAAATTAAAAAATCAAACCCCCAAATTTAAAGTCTCAATCAATATCAGGTCCTGACCTAGATCCCCAATATCTCAAATAAGTGTACAGCAAAGGCTTAAATAAAATGAGACAAGCGGTATGATTTTAGAGCTCCAGGAGGGTCAAAACCCTTTAGCTGAGCTCGAGACACTGAGGGTTAAGACAAAGACTTCTCTGGACCACCCATATTTATTAGGTCCAAAACAAAGGGCAGGGAAATTGAGGAAAGCATGGGAAATGAGCAGGACCCTGGGAGTCACTTCAAAGACTTCTCCAAGTAGTAAATTATGCCAATTTAGGAGAATCTTCTTATCTCCAGGATGACATTTATGGTAGGAGTGAGACTGCAGGAGTGAAATTCCTTCAGCTGCAGCCTCTATTTACTTAATTAGTGTTGGAGCCAAGGTGTCTTCAGCTGTGGTCTTATCTTGCTTTTTAAGGTACCTCTGGCCTCACAGGCCACTACTGGCCTCAGCCAGGACCAGTGATTCATAGAGGTTCACTTACTATGAACCAGCTCCTGTCACCAGAGGCTGAGGCCTAGGACAGACTCGCAGATAAACATAGAAAGCCAATTAGTTAATTTGAAATCCTGCTCAGAGCTGCTGGGTAGTAGTTCCCAACAAATCCAAAATTGGGCATCAGAAATATATAGACACTTCCCAGATGAAGAAAAACAAACAGCAAATAGATATATGAAAAAATGTTCAACATGTCTGGTCATTAAGAAATGCAAATTAAAACAACAGTGAGATTCCATCTCACACAAGAAAGAATGACTGGGCCTGGGGTTTAGCTCAGTGGCGTAAGTGCCTACTTGGCAAACGTGAGGTCGTGAGTTCAATCCCCGGCACACACACAAAAAAAAATGGCTACTATCAAGAAATCAACCAATAAATTCTGGAGAGAACATTTGGGGGAAAGGAACTCTTCTCTGTTGTTGGTCAGAATGTAAATTGGTACAACCACCAAGGAAATTAGTATGGAAATTCCTCAAAAAACTAAAACTAGGAGTTCCATTTGCTCCAGCTGTGCCTCTTCTAGATATCTTCCTAAAAGAGTTAAAAACATCATACCACCATGATATATGCATATTCATATTTATAGCAGCACAGTTTATAATAGCTAAATCTTGGAAATAGATTATATGCCTATCAACAGATGAATGAAGAAAGAAAATGTGGAGTATTAATCTGCCAGAGAAAAGGATAAACTTGAGTTATTTCTAAGTAAACAGATACATCTCAAGACCATAGTCTTAAATGAAATAGATCAGACACACATGTTTAAATATAGCATTGTTTCTCTTGTGTGACAAATCAAAAGAGTAAATAAGGAGCAAAATGGAGGATAGACATCAAAAAATAGGAAGAATGTGTTCAAACAGGAAGGAGAACTAGGGTGGGTGTGTTGTGACAAAATTAGTAAAAAAAAAAAAAAAATTACCCACAGAAAGATGAGAATCGAGAAACAAGCAAACTTTATTCAGCTAGCTGGGTGATATGGTCAGATGTTCAGAACTCTGCCATGACACATATCCCATAGTTTTTGTTTTCCAGAAGTATATAAAAATTTCCCAGTAACCATGGCAACCTTATAACCTTTTTTGAAATCTTCAAGTTCCTCAGTTACCATGGTAACCCTATACCACACCTAAAAGTCTCACAGGAGTGTTATAAGACCTTCCTGAACATCTGTGCTGTTAATCAACCAGAATGCAGAAAGGGCTACCTTGACCACCGTTTGTCTCTCTTTTTATGGTTTTATGACTGTCTCAGGAATTAGGGTCAGAGTTCACCTAAAGGGTAACTACAAATTAAAATGGAGTCTAAGAAACAAGACAGAGTCTCAATTGCCTCTGCGGTGGAGGAGGAAGGAAAGGAAAGGAAAATTAATCTTTAAAAAAAAAGAGAATGACAGAAAAAAAAAGGATTTTCTTTTATAAATAAGGAAAGGAAGAAGAGTTGAAGGGAAGGGAGGGGAATGGGAAAAAAAGAGTTAAGACCCTCTGTACAGGTACAAATCTCTGATAATTAATGTGCTCATTATGTATGGCAAACATGTACTAATAAAAAACAAGGAGAAGAAATACATGCATCCAATATGGCAAAGTGGAAAGGAAGAAACTGGGAGAATACATAGGTATTTCCACACCGTCTTCACCTGTTCATAGGTCCCGTTTGCCTAATTCAACAGGAAGCTGAATAGCAAGGGATTCATCAGTGAGAGCCATGACTCAGCCTCCCCAGGCCCAGGGAAAGCGAGCCAAGGCAGAGAGGGCAGCCCTGGAGAGGAAAATGGACAATATCCACCAAATCACACAACTAGTAAATAACGGAGCCGGGGTTCCACGTTCCTTCCAACAAATCTTTGTACAATATTGTGAGGTTTCTATGGACAGAGAATATTTCTGTCACGTGAGAGGCATTCAGTAAATATTTACTCAACTGAACTAAAACTACTCCGAATCTAATTTCATGGCCCAAGTCAGCAGAGCTTTTTAGAAGTTTTGTGAAATGAGTTATATGTTTACATTTTCCCTCACCTCCCTGTTTTTAAAACCATCTATCTTATACCAGGGTAAACTTGTTCTATATAGGGCTGGATAGTAAATCTTTTTAGCTTTGAGAATTATATAGGCTCTGCCACAACTACTCAACTTTGCCATTATAGAGCAAAAATAGTCATTGACAATACAGAAACAAATGAGCAGAGCTGTGTACTAACAGAACTTGCAGATGTTGAAACCTACATTTAATACACTTTATATATTATAAAATGTTATTCCTCCATGAGGTTTTTTTTTTTTTTAAAGGTTCTTAATTCAGAGGTCATACAGGCAAAGGCAGGAGGCCAGATTTTACCTGGGAGGCATAATTTGCTGAATCCTACTTTAGAGTCCCTCTGAACACATCAGAGGAACACCCACCTGGGGTACATTGTTATACATAGCAGTTTCTTCCTGGCCCCTTTTCTGCCTGAAAACTTATCTGATCTACACTCCATCTCCTCTGAGTTTTTCAAGTGACCAATATTCATCTGAAGAAATGAAGACTGAGACCTTATTTTGTAATTATGGAACACTCTCAACTCAGAATCATGATAGTTGCTACCATTTATTAAACTCATAAAACATGCCCGTCACTGTACTAAGTAATTTATATGCATGATCTTCTTTAAACCTCACAACTCAAATTCCAAACAGAAGTTGCATAAATGATTAAAATAAATTGGGGATAATGGCAGGCACATTGGCAAATTAGAGCATAATATTCTGTCTAAAAGAAACTTCAGTGTCTAAAATGAACACCACCATTGAATATCATGTGAAAGCATATGTCTGAAGGTCTAAGACAATCTTACTGTGGTCACTCCACTGGGAAATAGAGGCACTTCTAACCAAAAAGATGGACATCCTTATTCCCCACAGTAGATAAACATTCAATTGCCCTTATCAACAAACGGACATAGCAGTGGGGTTCAGGGGCTTAAACATCCCTCCCCAAAGTGCCACATAAATGTATAATCTTCATCTTTTCACTACTCACCAAAAGCCTTAGGTTGGAAAGACAGCCAGGGTGGAAGGAGAATAAATTCTGGTAATCTTTTTTTTTTTTTTTTCTATCAGTACCAGGGATTGAACTCATGACCACATGCTTACAAGACAAGCGCTTATGCCACTGAGTTAAATCCCCAACCCAATTCTGGTAATCTTACAAGTCTGAGTCTGAAATTCATCCATTGCATGATCTTGGATAAACGAAACTCTGGGTCTCTGTTTGTAATGCTTACCCTGCAAGATAATAGTGAAAATTAGAGATAGTGTGTGAAAAGTTTAGAAAAATGCATAGCCTGTGGTAGACAAGTAAGTTTTGTTATTTTCTCAGTACACAGGAGGTAATAATTATTTCTCTTGGCCTAAGTCCAGTGGCTGCTCAGCCAAGCTTTCTCTCAAACAAGCAGCTCAGAGAAAAAACTGCATATCCTTCTCCCTGGACTTATCCTGTGAATCCAGTCAGGCTAGACTGCCTAATCCAATCAAAGTTGATGGTAAAACTTCTGAGGGATCTGGTAGGGTAGCTTGTATAAACACTAAGACCTATGTCAGTATGTTTAAACTTTGAAATGCCTTTACAATCTGTGTTTATGTCTCAAAAAAGTATTCACTGTGAGGTTGGCAAAACTTTTTGACCATCCCAGGCTCATCAAAGACCTTTGACTAGTATTCGATTGTTCTCAGCTGGCCAAGAGAAATGAGTCTTGAGGAGATTTTCTTTTCTGTCTATTCATTCTTTTCAGTCCTTCACCAATCCCATACCCCAGTGTCTCCCTGTTTCCCAACATTCACATTTACTGCATAACGATCATTGCAAACATCCCCTGTATCACCCTTTAAGATATTTAAGAACAGGGGACTTAGCTTGTCCCTTCATGATATCATATCGCTTGATATAGTCCCTTAAGCACAAAATAGAGGGGCTCAAATCCTCACATAAAGGGTGAAACTATTGTCCTAAAGAGGCAAAGAAGATCCTTAATAGTTTGGGAGAAGAAAGTTATTGCTTGGTAAAAGTAATATTGGAAGACATTTTCTCTGGCAGCACTTACTTGAAATGTTGGAAAGAGAAAATAAAGGAAGACAGAAACCTAAATCCAAAAGATTAATTAAGAGGTAATTATAGTCAATGAAACCTGAGCTAGTGAGAGTCTAAACCACAATCATGTCAGAGAAAAGGCTGTTTTAGAAACACATTCAGAAGGAAGTGAGTCTCAGTATCTTTTTGAGTGGGAACCATCATTATCCACCTTTGTGATCCCATGTATCTATGGCTCGTATGCACACAGCATTTGTCAGTACAGCTGAGTCACCTGTTAAAAGACTAAAACATTTGATACCTGTGAGTGAGAAAACCAATCCTTTCCTGAAACACCCATCTACCCAGCCCCCTGCTCCAATACCACCCCAGCTTCTACTTGGAAGCTTTCTATATAATTCTTCCCTTCCAATTCAGAAACTAAAGAGTTCAAAGCTGGCACAGGAGGTTCCGAAGACCTTGTTCCTGCACTAAAGTTGATATTAATTTTGATTGGGAAGTCCCTTTGACAATTGTTACATATGTTTAACATCATGCTTTCATTTATTTACCCCAGATCCTGGTAAGCTTAAAGGAAAGGGGAAAGGGAAGGATGGAATAAGAAAGGAAAAAAGAGAAAGATGAAGAAATAAAGGAAAAAAGAAGATAGAGAGAAGGGAAACAAGAAGAAAGGAGCTGGTACAGTGACACACCTGGACTCCCAATACTCTGGGAGGTTGAGGAGAGATACTAGTAAATTCAAGCCTGGCCTGGAAAATTTAGTGAGATCTTGCCTCAAAATTAAAAATAAAAAGAGTTCAGTATGTAACTCAGTAGTAGCACACCCTTGGCTTCAATCCCAAATACCACAAAAAAAAAAAAATAGCAAGAAGGGAAGATATTTTAATGTGTAGATATGGGAACAAATAAACAAAGAAGCTTATACTACTATAATCTTACAGATTTATGCAGCTATCAGACTATAGTTTTCTTTCAGAAAAAAAGTAGAATGGAGAATTAGTTCAAAAATAAGACGTTCGCTCTTTAAACTGCATTTGAGCAAAAGCTCAGCTGAGAGAAATAAAATTTATGAAGAATTGTTTGGAAGCTGTACAATTCATCCCTTTCTCTCTTTACTTGAAAGTCTACTCCCTTGGAAGGCCCAGGATAGTAAAAACCTGTGAATTGCACAGATAGCCTTCAAGAGATTGCTCCAGGGTCCAAAGACCCACTGCTCATTCTACTCCCAGGAAGCTGGCTTACCATGTTCCCGTTAGGTTTTTTTGTTTTTTGTTTTTTGTTTTTTTCTCTTTAGTTTTGTAAAACTGAATCTATGGTTTGCCTGTGGCATATGGGACTCAAAGGACTTCATTTTATAGCACTTTCATTTTTCAGTATCCACCTCTAATTTATGTCCTACACATGTTTATTGTATACTATCTTGCCATATAACATATAAGCACATTTAAAAATTGTAAAGGTAAAAAATAACCAAGTTAACACATATAGAGTTTGAATTCAAGATGAGATTTTCAGATAGAAATGTCCAGTTGGTAAAAATGTCCAAAATCAACCCTTTCAGTACAGGAGAAACACCGTGAGAGTTGCCTAGATATGTAGAAAATACTGAGAAGCAGTGAAATAAGTATACATCAGAAAAGATGGCACAACCTCTCAAACAGGACTTGATTAATTACAGGGTGAGTATCACTCGTGAGCAGTTGAAGGATATTAGTCACCTAGTGTCCACATGCTTGAAATGTCCGTTAGTTTTGCTATGCAAATGATTTATGGAGATTCCAAACTTTGGAATTCTATGCAAACAATTTATGGAGCTTTGAAATTCCATTTTACTTGGTATGTCAGCACTTTTATGATTGGATTCACTTCAAATATGTAAACAAAAAATCACTTTTCATATTTCAAGCATTTTGTTTTTGTAGAAATACCCTACTGATCTGATTCCATGTCTGTTCATTCTTAAAGAACAGGTAACAGAATGGGAAACCAAAAGGAATACAGAACAGGGTAAGACATGGCCCCAGTCCCATGGGGCAGTATGAGTCCCATGAAAGAATTCTCTGAATATCTTGGGGAAATTATCAAATGTCATTTACACATTCTTAGTGATTACAAGGATAAAAACACCTTTAAATTGCCTTCATCAAGCTGAGGGCAAATCCAGGTCAAAAAAGGGAGATAATTTGGAGACATATACCATTTCTAAAAGTTCAGACTAAAACTAGACCTATACAAAGATCTAGCACCTCAAGAATAGATGGAGAGACAATATTCAACTAGAATTAACAGACCATTTAGATAATCTTGCAAGAACAAAAGTTTAAATTCCAGGATTGCCACTCTGTATTGTTCAACTTTTCAATCATGGGGAAAAATATGTCACACACAGGATTTAAAGGAAGGAAGGTCTATTTTGGCTCACTGTTTTAGAGCATTCAGTCCAAGGTTGGCAGACTCCAAGGCAGAAATAGCCTGGTTGAAGAGCCTAGCAGAGGGAAGCTACTCAACCCATGACAGCCAGGAAGCAGAGGGAGCCAAGGGCAAGTACTCACCCTCACAGGTTATAGCACCAGTAAACTACCTCTTCCAATCAGGACTCCCCTTCTAATGGCACATTTAGCTATTAATCCCCTAATGAATATAGCACTCCCATGATCCAGTGAAACTCCTCCTTGTGAATACATAAGGGGGGCCTTTTAGACTCAAACCATAACACTTCCCCCTCAGCAAAACTGTGCTAAGTTCTCCTAGATATTCTACACTCATGAGTGCTTGTCTCCCACACTACAGAACGTCTCCTTCTTGTACCTTCCTCCTCGCTTCCTTCCTACAGGGTTGCTAGGAAATGATTCATGCAAACAGTCACTAAAAACCTGGACACTGAAATCTGTGAATACAGAACTCAAACAAAGCTTGACTTCACAGAAACAGAGATGGCAGTGAGGCTATAGGCCTCAGTATAAATGAGCAATCTGAAAACAGGAGGTGAGCACTCAGACAAGGTAAGTAACAGGGGCGATGGGAGCACCAAGGAAAACTGCTGACCTAAGGGCAAGGAGAAATAGTTTTGGCCATCATAGCCCCGAAGCCAGCATATCAGTGTGACATTTGTCTATTAACTGTGTCATTTAAAAGCCACATCAAGTACACAGAGCCCTCAGGACCTAAGTGGAACTCTGGTAATTTCCTGCAAAATATAAAAAATATGGAAACTCCAGCTGGACAGATGTTCAAGAGAGGCCCCAGCTGTGTCTTTAACAGCCACATCATCTTTTGTCAAATCCAAGAAGCCTCACCTCTGAGTGGAGCCCCACACTTATGACAATTACCATGCACATATCCCAGTGTATCACCAAGTCAGTACCCTCAGGAAGGTCCTCATTAGATACCCCTGCCTCCAAAACCCAAAAAGAAAACATAAATGAAGACATGCAAAAAGATCCATATTTTCAAAATAAGCATCTAAAAATTTTATTTTCTGAAACCTCTCTCTGGCTCAGTATGATTTTAGTGCAGATTCACAACCACGGCGTTCTTGCTGGAGCCACTCAAACTCACAATCACAGCACACAGTTGTGCTGAAGTCAGGGGTCAGCGAGCCCGGCAGAGAACGGAGCCAGTGTCGAGACCTGCACTAACCCGGGTGAGTGCTCAGAATAAGACCATCCCATGGAAAGGGGCAACCAACTGGACAACATGTTGGAACTGAGCAGGACGGAACTGAACTAGGAATGGCAGTGACTAGGAATGGTTGCTCCCTGCCCAGAGCAGATTGGTAGGATCTGCTTGGCCTGGGTCATGCCCCTGGCCTGGACCCAGTCAGTTGTCCCAAAACAGATTTTGTAGGCACAGCACACACTAACATGGTGAAGGCCCCCACAGGTTGGCTGACTCACAGGGGAGGGGCCACTTACCCACCCCTGCTCACACCTCAGTAATCAACATCAAACTGGAGAGGGCAGAATTCCCCAGCTAGTGAGCTTCAGAAGAACCATAGCCAACAAGGAAAGGGGCTGGGACTTCTACTATACACCTATATGGAGAAAACAAAAAACATGAAAAGAGAAAGAAATAAGAAAAAGCCCCCAGCCCCCAATCCTGTGAATATTGACCCAGGAGAGGTAAATACAAAAGAGATTGAGGGCAGCAAACATGCAATATCAGACACGGCATCAGCAGACATAAAGAGATATCTTTGTGACCTCGTAGATTAGCTCAAAACTGAAATATTAATTCAAGTTAGCCAAGATATAAGGAGATTAATAATAAAAGAAATGCTAAGCAACTCTCAAGAAGACACAGATGGAGGAACACAAAAAAAGGAGAGAAATGTTCAATGAAGAATATAAAGAAAACCTAGAATACATGAAGCAGATTCAAAGAGATTACTGGGAAATTAAAAACTCCATCAAAAGCTGGAAAAACTATCTCATAGAAGCTAGAGATATAATAATAAAACTTGAAGATACATTTCCAAAAGGAAAGATCTCTTAAAAATAACAAGAAAACAGGCAGTAACAATACAAAGGCTAGAAGATGACAAGAAGATCTATAACTTAAGAATAAAAAAGTGAGTGAAGAAGCAGGGGTAAATGCAAAGGAAATAAAAAGGCCACTCACAGAAATTATTAAGGAAAACTTCCCAAGCATAAGAAAAGGAAATGATATTCAGATGTATAAGACATACAGAACTCCAGCCATCTACAACCAAAACAGAGCTATACAAAACAGACATATAATAATCAAGATCCCAGAAATTCATCACAAGAACAGAATATTAAAAGCCATCAGAGAAAAGAAACAGATCACCTATAAAGGAAAACCCATCAAAATCACAGCAGACTTCTCAACACAAACCATCAAATCAAGAAGAGGTTAGAGTGAAGTACTTCAAGCCCTGAAAGAAAATAACCTCCAACCCAGACTGATGTACTCTGCAAAACTGTCTCTCAAAATTAATGGAGGAGGGAAGAAGACAAGATGGCCAATCAGTGAGCAACAAAATAAAAGCCTACCAGGAGAAACAACTCATTTGCCAGAATAAAACACCCTAGAGAGACCCAGACAGA
Organism: Hydrochoerus hydrochaeris; assembly: GCA_004027455.1. Classification (NCBI taxonomy): domain Eukaryota; kingdom Metazoa; phylum Chordata; class Mammalia; order Rodentia; family Hydrochaeridae; genus Hydrochoerus; species Hydrochoerus hydrochaeris. The sequence goes on along the minus strand of PVLA01004142.1, from coordinate 23,583 downwards.
GGGATATGGATCCTCTTGACACAGGAAGAAATTAAAACATAAAAAAGCTCATCAAATATTTCAGGACTACAACTGAAACAGCTAAAAATTATGGGACACAGCGTTTTCATGGTGACCTGCCAAGTCTGCACCAACTTGAATCCACACTGGCAGGCAGAGCCGCCCAAACTCATTCCCACCGCCACTCACAGAAAGCACAGCAGCGCTGAAGTCAGGGGTTGGTGAACCCAACAGAGAGCAGAGCCAGTGAAGGGACCTTCATTAATCCATGGTCAGTGCTGGGAATGAGACTCCCCCCTACAAGAATGGCATGACCAAATGGGCAACATGTTGGAATCGGGCAGGAGGAGCCTGAACTGGGAGTGACAGTGACTTCAGTTGGTTGCTCCCTCCCCAGAGCAAATTTGTGGGATTTTCTTGGACTGGGCCATGCCCCTGGCTGGGACCCAATAAGCCATCCCAAATTGATTCCCTGCACCTAGCACACACTAACCAGGTGAAGGCACCTGAAGTTTGGCTGGCCCAGTGGGGAAGGACAGGCATATACAGCCACTGCTTATACCTCAGTGACAAGAGCAGTCAGGAGAGGATAGAGGTCCTTGCCAGCATGCTTCAGAGGAAACGTGGCCAACAGGGAAGGGGGCTGGGACCTGCACTGTAACCTGTGTGGAGGAAGCCAGGGCCATGACAGGAGAGAGAGGCAGGAGGAGGCCCTCAGCCCAGAACCCTGGAGCACTGATCCAGGAGAGGGAAAAACAAGGGAGACTGAAGGTGGCAAACACACAACATCAGGCATGGCTTCAATGGACATTAAGAAATATCTTCGGGACCTTGTAGATGAGCTCAAAACTGAAATATTAAATCAGGTAAAGCAGGATATGAGTAGAGTAATAAAAGAAATGCTCTCAGGAAGCATCTCTCAGGATTATACAGATGGAAGAAGGGAGGAACACAAAAAAAGGAGAAAAACATTCAATAATATAAAGAAAATATAGAATACATGAAGCAGATTCAAAGAGACTACCAGGAAATTAAAAACTCCACTGAAAGCTGGCAAAACTCCTTAAAAGAAACTAAGGATAACTATCAAAACTTGAAGACAAGTGTGCAATGTGTAATCATGAAAGGAAAGATCTCTTAAAAATAACAAGGAATTAGGCAGTAACAATACAAAGGCTAGAAGATGACTAGAGAATCTACAATTTAAGAATAAGAAACATGAACAAAAGAGCAGGAATACATACAGGTGAATTACAAAAGCTATTCATAGAAATAATTAAGGAAAACTTCCAAAGCATGGGAAAAGAATGACATTCAGTTGTGTGAGGCACACAGAACTCCAGCCACCTGCAACCAAAACAGAGCTACAACCAGACATATAATAATCAAGATACCAGAAATTCAATATAAAAACAGAATATTAAAAGCTGTCAGAAAAAAGAAACAGATTACCTATAAAGGTAAGCCCATCACAATCACAGCTGACTTCTCAACACAGACCATCAGATCAAGAAGAGCTTGGAGAGAAGTATTCCAAGCCCTGAAAGAAAATAACCTCCAGCCCAGATTGATGTATCCTGCAAAACTGTCACTAGAAATTAATGGAGAAACAAGATGCTTCCATGACAAAGAGGAACTGGGCAAGTTTGTGACCACCAATCCAACCCTACAGAGAATACTAAAGGACATTCTAGAGAGAGAGAAAAAAACACCAGGATTTTAGGAACAGTGACAGAAAGGCCTCAATGAGTGGGGCAGGCAGTAGAATGAAGGAGAATACTAAACAAAGGCAGAAAAATAGCATAGCAGAAATGAGGCAGAGAAGGATAACTAGAAACTCTAACATAGATGTCCGTGATACACTATAATGTTAATAGTGCACCAGGATTTAAAACCTACATTACTCACACTACTCTGCTTAGATGTATTATATTCTGTTCCAGTCATTCTACCTGTACTAGATTTGAGGGCACAGACAGTAATCCTGAAAATAACAGCATATAATACAGCAATCATCCTTAATTTCCTATTAATTTAATCTAAAGCTCTGTAAAACCTACACTGTTTTACCATGACTGATCATAATTGAATCTGGTTTGTTGGATCACTGTTTTGTATTGATAGATTTTATTCAAAGCTGTTATGATTGATAGTATCAAGTCTGAGAGTATAGGCAACTGCACTTAAGATGACAAGATCCACTAGAATATCCACTCTGGTTTGATTATTACCTGCCTTTGAAGTTTTATACTGTCTAAAATATTTTATTTTACTAATATTGTTATTTATTGCTATACTCAATTATACTGCTATATTCAATTATGCCTGATGATATAGACATGCTATTGAAAATAATAAAAAAACAACACAGTAATCATTGTGGATCATGTTGTACTGTGGTTTTATATGACTTTTTGATTTCATGTTTCTATAGGAATTTGTTTTGTTTTGTCTTGCTAAGTTTTGTTTTTCTCTCTAATACAGAAATGATAGAAACACATGTAGAGATTCATGCATGCATAGCTGTTTACACTCTCACTGTTTGACTATCTACTTTGTATGCTTTAATTTTGTAACTTGAACAACTATTTCTAAGAGGATAATATGTAAATTATTAACTAGTGATTTCTTATTGTTTATCTTTTTTTTGGAATTCTGTATTATCTCTACCCTTTACATGCTTTTGTTTCTCTTTAAATAAATTAAAAAAAACTAATGGAGAAACAAGATGCTTCCATGATAAAGAGGAACTGGGGGAGTTTGTGACCACCAATCCAACCCTACAGAGAATACTGAAGGACATTCTAGAGAAAGAGGAAAAAAAATACTACAATTTCAGAAACAGTGGCAGAGAGGCCTCAATGAATGGGGCAGACAGTGGAATGAAGGAGAAAAGTACACAAACAAAGGCAGAAAAATAGCATAGCAGAAATGAAGCAATGGTAGTTGGTTATAATCTCTAACATAGATGGCCTTGATACACTAAAAAAAAATACAGGCAGAGTAGATCAGGAGGTAGGGTCCATTTAGATGCTCTATATAAGAAAAATAATTAACCTGAAAGAGGGTTTATGGACCAAAACTCAAATATGAGAAAACAGTGCTCTATGTGACAGGGAACCAGACCGAAACAGAAGCAACTCAACCAGCACCTACAGATAGGTTGGAAAGACAGGATACTTTTGTGCAGTACAGAACTACTCAGCTATAATGAAGGAAAACCTTGAGGCTTTTGTTGGTAAAGGAATACAACTTGAGATCAAGTCCAGGAGTGGGAAGGTTTGGAACCACTTAGGTAAATACCAGGTTGCCCCTTCCATCTAAAAACTGAGGGAGTTGGTGGGACCCAAAATGTGTAGTGCACCCTATGAGAGTGAAAGGGGAGGAATTATCTAAAAAAGAAAGGCAGAGGATATTATTAATAGTGTATCAGGATTTAAAACCCACATTATTCACACCACTCTGTTTAGATGGATTATATTCTGTTCCAGTTTGTCTACTTATACTACATTTGAGGGCACAGACAGCTATCCCAAAAATAGCAGAGTATAGTACAGTAATCATCCTTAATTTCCTATTAACTTAATCTGAAGCCCTGTATAATTTACTGTTTTACCATGAATGATCATAATTGAATCTGGGTTGTTAGATTGCTGTTTTGTATTGACAGATTTTACTCAAAGCTGTTATGATTGATAGTATCAAGTCTGAGAGTATAGGCAACTACACTGAAGATGACAAGATTCACTAGGATACCCACTCTGGTTTGATTATTACCTGCTTTTGAAGTTTTACACTGTCTACAATGTTTTGTTTTTATTAATATTGTTAGTACTGCTATACTCAATTATACTATGCTTGGTGATATAGACAATTCTATTGAAGATAACAAGAGACATCATAGTAACTATTGTAGATTACCTTGTATTGAGGTTTTATATGACTTTTTCATTTCATGTTTTTCTAGGAATTTTTTTTGTTTTGTCTTGCTTTGTTTTGTTTTTCCCTCTAATACAGAAAGGATAGATATACATGTAGAGACTCATGCATGTGTAGAACTTATAAACAGTCTATGATGACTGATTATATAATGCATGATGAAATGAACAACTACTCTGAAGAAAAAGAGACACTACAGTACCCAATGTTGACTCCTTAGCATCATGATGTGAAATCCAGCAATACTATTATTCTTTTTTCAGAGTGATTTTACTCTGTTTTGTTTTGTTTAATTTCAACATACTTGAAGGTATGGACAACTATTTTGAAGAGAATGAGAGACACTATGACAACCATTGTTGACTTCCCTATTGTCTGGCCTTGAAGACCTAAAATGCCTTCATCATCCTGTTCTGATCAGTTTTATACTATTTTGTTTTCATTGTATGTGAAGATATAGACAACTATTTGGAAGAAAACAAAAGACAATATGATAGATAATGAAGATCTCTGGTTGTCTTGCTTTGGAAGTATGTCTCTTACATTGCTTACTTATGCTCTGTTTTGTTGTTTAATTTTACCCTCTTTTACTTTTATAAAAAAATGAAAAAAAATAATGGACATACATGATGATGTGAGAAGGGAAAGAGTGAGTGAGAATGGATACAGGAGGGAGAAAGAGGGTAGATCATGACAGACTTCCTAGGACAGCTGACTTCTTTTAGAGGGGGGTACCAGGCATCACACTCAGGGCCTCACATTTATCAGGCAGGCACTGTCCTGCTGAGCTACATCCCTGGCCCTGGCAGCTAACTATTGAGTTTTAAACTAATTAGTGCTAAAATGAGAATGGCCTATACTGAAATGTTTATGAGGGCATTATTGATAATAGCCAAAAATTGAAAAAAAATCCAAATATCTATCAACAGATAAATGAACAAAAGGTATCCATATAATGGAATGTTTTCAACCATAAAAAGATATATGCTATGACATGAACAAATCTTAAAAACATGCTAAGTTTTTTTTTTAAGCCATAAACAGAAGACCATTATTGCATGCTACCATTTATATGAAATTTCTAGAATAGGCAAATCTATGGAGAAAGAAATGAATTAGTAGTTGCTAGGGCTGAAGTTTCAGGGGGAATAGAATTGAGTTCTCTTTGAAAAGTAATGAAATATTGTAAAATTGTATGATGGTTGGACAACTCTGAATAGTCTAAAAACATTGAATTGCACGCTTTAAGTGGATGAATTTTATGTGTGAATTATATTGCAATAATTCTGTTTTTAAAAGTTAAATGGCTTCTTATTTAAATATTATTTGCCCTTCTACAGGGACTTTCAAAGCTTTCCTCAATGATCAAGGAATGCAGGTGTTTCCAATGGGCAGGAGGAGAAAAGGAAACATTTTAGTACCCAAGATTTCCTTCTCTGCCCATGCCGAGAACCCACTAGCACTTCCCAGCCCTCTCTCTTCTCACCAACATCAGGCTGTCTTATGACAGTTTTTATTAGCACTATTGTGAGGCCCCTCAGAGGCATCCTTTTGTGCGAAGCACACTACTAGAGTGAAACAGCAAGCTGGGAATATTAAAAATGTTTACAGTGATTGGATTACTGCATGGAAGAATTATTTCAGACTAATTCTTAACTGAACATTTGATTGAATATGAGTCTGATATAATCTCTCCTCTTTCTGACAATGATTTCAATATGCTGCCATCTGCAGAATACCCCTTTAAAAAAAAAAAAAAAACAAGTTCCTGCTTAGATAACATAGTTAGTGAAGATCCAGAGAACCATATGTTGCAATAAATGTACATTGCACTCCATGCTTTCTCTCCACTCTTATTTTGCTTGCCAAGCACTATGAGTATTTGTTGTTCTAAGTGATTTCCTCCAAAGATGTGACAGATCTGAATTCAATTCAAAAGGGAAAAGGAAAAAACAGAGCAAGCAGTTTCTCTTCAAGTCCAGCCAAGTGGCATCCCGAATCTGAATATGGCCCAGAAGATCCTTAGGTATCCCTCCTCTCTCCCAGTTTCCCTTTCCTAGTAATTAAGGGGACTGGGCCAAATTGGCTGAAGCCTGGACAATTCTGTGTGTTAAACACAGCAACCAAGAGTCAAATTTTTACATTGAATGCTCCAAGTCCATACACAGACATTTCAGTTAATTTTCTAATCTGACTCTCATTCCTTCCCCTGAGTACCTTTCCTGCAGCCTTTGTTGTGTAGTCAGAGGCCCACAGAAGCTCACCCTGCTTGCTCCCTCTTATCAAGTCATTCAGATCTGTACTCCAAAGATGGCTAAGAGGCGACTAAGAGTCATCAGGTCAGAAGGGCCTTATTTAAAAGAGCAACCTCATCCCTTCATTCCCTCCCTCCTATCCCATTTTACCTTATTTACCTATCATTTGTATTTGGTTATTGTCTGCCTCCCCAACTAGAATAAAAGCTCATAAGAGCAGAACTTTACCTTTTGTTTTTTGCTTTTCTGCTCTCATCTGTTGTGAGCTATATGGTTATTATTCTTGAATGATTAGTACACTATTGTAAGATAAATGCAAAGATGGTCAGTCTGTCACTTCATCATGTACCATATTAATTGAAAATAATCTAATTAATAATGGAACAATAGTTAAATAAATTATGGCATATGCATACAGCCATTTGAAAACATGTTTTCAAAGCTTTCCAGGCTAAACTGAAATCTTTCCAATAACCCTGCATGCACCTTCAATTAACTCTCAAGAAAATACGTAGGGGATACAGACAAAAATGAAAATTTGATGCAGCTCTGAAAACTAGAGCTATAGGTCAACTTGCTATCCAAATCTAGGAGAAGTTTTCATTTACAAGAAACAGAATACATAAGCTTTCTTATATTCATCAGAAACATAGTGAGGCTGTACACTTGAGAATAAGTAGAAGTTCTTGCCATTGCTCCCTGAATTAATCTAGCAGTATCAGTGGTGGTTTAGATCTAAAATGTCCCCTGAAATCTTCATGCATCTGAAGGTAATTGAGTCATAGAAGTGCTGCACTCATCAGTGGATTAGCCCAATGATGAGTTCATAGCTGGCTTGCTGATAGGAAGACAGGTCACCAGAGGCATGACCTGGAAGGATGTATATCCCTCCTTGGCTCCTCCCTTTCCTTTGTCTCTTTCCTTCCTGCCGGGGGATGGGCAGTTGTCTTCTTCCCAGGCCCTCTAATGCTGTTTCCGCCTTGGATCCAGCTGACCCTGAACTGAAACCATGAGCCAAAATAAACCTCTCATTTAAGATGTAGGTGTTGGGTACTTTGTCCCAGCAACAGGCAAGTAGCTAATACACTGTGAGAATATCAAATATTAAAAGCTACAAAAAGTTCTTGTATTATAACAACGTCTCTAATCTTACTAGTAGTTGTCACAGCAATAACTATGATGCCACCTGCAGGTGAATCTTTTCCACTTTTAAACCACTCTACCCCAGGAAACTTCAGTTGCACTAAGTCTGGCAAATGAAGGTTTGCTTCCTTGTTTGGAAGCTTAAAAAAGAAAGAAGGGAAAGAAGTATATCAGACAAGGATGCAAACAATTGCCTTCAAGGTATTCAGTTGAAGAGACCTTTGTAAAAGAATTACTGAGAGGTATTCAGGGAAAAGGAAAATAGACGGAGTGTGAATGAAGGATCCAATGCTACCAACAGGGGGCTCCCTCACAGCCTGTAGGCTGGAGTCAACAGCAGGAGCCACATTACCAGAGTGGAGGGAGAGAGAGAGTGGTACACAGCTGTTCCTAAAACAAGTATAATGAAAACTGTTGTGCTCCTACCAGAAACTCCTGTGTCACTGAACCCAGCAGAAGGTCAGCTGGCAAAGAAGCCTGTGTGATGTGGTCCACAGGCACCAGCTTCCATGGATGGGAAATCTGGAAAGGCAAAGAAGGGGCAGAGAAGAGTTGGGAAGCAAAACTAAGGTCACATAAAGGAATCAGCTTCACCCTAGTGTCACATTCCTTGCTGGGGGGAAGAACTGAAAGGAATGAGAAGCAAAGGAGAGAACCTCTCTAGGTGCCAAAGGGTACCTAGGAAACCAAGTAAGCATTGTCGGTGATCCTGTTTGATTATGTGCCTATCTGGAGCAAGAATTCTAAATTTACAACTGAAAAGATCCTAACAATGTCAGGCAAAAACATGAAAACTGCAAGGCCAGTCCAGAAAGACACAGGTCTATGAAGACTTGGTGCTGTCTTTTCTCAGAACACCATTCCAAATCCAGAAAAACAATGATCTTCCTTTTCCTAACTCTTATCCTTAGCACCAAAAAAAGCTTTCTCTTTGCAAGCTAGAGATGCCTGGCTAATCAGGCTGTGTTTTGCTCTGATTAACCTTTGAAATAGGCACTTCTTTCTTTGTTTGTTTGGGGTTTTTTACTTGTTTTTCTGGTTGCTTGAGGCCAAGCTCTCCTTAAAGGTCAGTGACCACCATACCTAGTCTGACTTCTAATTACCTTCGTAAACATTTCGGGATTAATAAATGCTGGCATGATTAACCATCTCGCACATTATCTGCTCACTCTTGTACCAATAAGAAAAAAAGCCAGCAAAGCAGCATTCTGGGCTCCTCTACACACTTACTTGTGATGTGGGAATTGTTTGAATGAAGCTGATTTAACTCAGAGCTTCCCAAGTTTGACCATCAGGTCACTACCAAGCATACGAATCACCTAAGGATCATAGTTACTGATTACCACGTAGTGATTCCCAGAGATCCTTATCCCAGAAATTCCAGGTATTTTGATCTGAGGCAAAATCTAGGAATCTATTTTTCTTTCTTTTATAGGTAATACTGATAGGAAATCATTGATTTAGGTCATTTTTTGCATGGCATGGAACCTATCACAGCCATCTCTATCTATAGCATCCCTTATGTCTGTGCTATTTTGTGACATTTTCTCCTCAAAGTGGACTTTGATATGCACATTAGTCTGACTCCCTCTCTCTAATTAAAAGGAGCTTGATTGTATAAAACTTTCCCTCTGCCTTTAACTCTCTAGGACTTTATGTTTCACTGGTACAGAGACAATGGAGTGAAAACACAAACGCTGCATGGTCAGTCCCAGAGCAGATCAGTGGCCCCATTTAGCTGTGCTAGTGAACATAGATGATCATAGTCCCTGGACCAGGGCCTTCAGTTTCTAAAGGCCCAGGGGCAACATGGCAGGCAGATGCTGAAGCAAAGATGCAGAATGCTTGCAGAACCTGCATTGAAGACTACAGACCAGGCCAGATGTGGTAGTGCACGTATGTAAAACAAGTACTTGGGATGTTGATGCAGGAGGATCTCAAGCCAGCTCAAGCTACAAAGTGAGGTCATGGCCAGCTTAAACTGCATAATGAAACCCTGTCTCAAAAAGAAAGAAAGAAAAAACTGAAGACTGCAGACCACTTGCCAAGCAGTAGGTACAAAGAGAGGGAAAATTCCATGAAGTAACTGCCTCAGGTTATTTCTCAAACTGAGAACCAAAAACCTGTGAAAACCTTAAAGTCTGCTCTGTGTTAGTGCTTTTGTGCTGATATAACAAAATACCATAGACCAGATGATTTATATATGATAAAAATTTATTTCTCATAATTCTGAGAAGTCCAAGATCAAGAAGTCAGCAAGTATGGTATCTGGCAAGGACTTCTTTCTACTTTTAAGAAGTGCTCCCTATGGTGAATGTTATCATTATGTACATCTAAAATGTACCAATTAAATAAAAACTTTTTCAAAAAAGAAATGCCTTATTGTTCCATCCTCCAGGAAGAACAAAGACTGTGTCTTCACAGGGTGGAAAGGACAGGAGGCAAAAAACAACCCAATTCATTCCCTCAAGCCCTTTTAATGCCATCCAAGAAGGTGAAGCCTTAATGGCCTAATGTCCTCCTAAATGCCATACCCCTAACTCCTGTTGCATCAGAGTACTTTCATGAATTTGGAGAGCCTACAATATTCAAACATAGCATATTCAGACCACCTCCCCTTATGCAAAAGGCCTCCAACTCTACCTCCCTGCACTTACCATGATTCCCAACCTGACCAATATCATCCCCCTAACTAGTATTCAGAAATGTGAGGAAGACATTTTTTGGTTGTCACATGAGTGCATATTGGAACATGGAGGAGGTTGTTACTGAGTAGGTGCAGTTAGCACCCAGTGGGTTGGTAGGGGGAAAGTGCCGTGGGAGAGAGTTTCCACCAATAAAAAACCTCCCCACCCCAAATGCCATTAGCACCCACACTGCAAAACTGAAATCACTTACAGTCGGAGCCACACAATTTAGCCCTTAATTATGGCTTTGTCAGGAGAATTTATTGCAGCATTGTTCAGGGAGCAAAAGCCTGGAGACAACCTAAAAAAACATTGATAAGCAGCCATTAAATAAAGTAAGGTACATTAATATAAAAGAATACCATTACAGAGAATGAGGGAGGTCAATACGTACTGATATCACACAGCATCTAAGACACTTTATGAATTTTAAAAAGCAAAGTGTAGATGAATATTATAGTATGTCTCATTTGATATTTTAATTTTTTTTAAAAAAAAGAAGGTGTTATTTGTACCTCTATGTTTGCATACAGAAAGAATCTCTCAGAAAGTACCAAGACACTGATGATCAGAAGGAAGGAGAACCAGAAGGACATCAGCATGATAAGGACTTACTTTAGCAGCTTTGAATTTTTACTAGATGGGAACACTATTTCATTTCATTTTGCACTACTGTTGTTTTACATATATTTGTACCTTCCCTCACTGTTTGCTAAATTCCTTGAGAACAGAGATATTTCCCCATGGCACCCAGCCCAGAGCAGATGCTTCATATATCCCTACTGGTTTATTAATTAACAGATTTCTGAAAGGACTAAAACAGGGAAAATAATTCTTTTGAAAACCAAAATACTTTCCTAGTCAAACAGAACCCATAGGGAGCCTCTTCCATCCCAGGTTTTCATGCCCGTGCTTGATAAGAGGATCATCAAAGAAGATGATTGGACTAAGGCTGGAAGTTTTACCAAAACGGGTCACTTTTTCCACTTCAGTGTCTCCACATCTTGGAAAACCAAAGTTGGAGTCAGGAGACTGACATTTATAATGTCCCATATGTGCCTCATCAAGCAAGATACTGAGCATTTTCAACTACATTAACTCATTGCCTATTAATGATTCCATAAGGCCAATGTTTTTACCCTCAAAGCTCAGGAAAAAGCATACAGGAGTGTGACTTGCCCAAGACCACACCAAATTTAAAACTGGGGTCTTCTAAAATATAATGCTTTTTCCTTCACAAAGTTGTAAAACAACAAAGAATCTGACCTTTCTTCAGAATAACAGGATAGCAATTATATACAGCTAGACCACATCTCAGGAAGTTTACTTAGAAGTTTGGAGCCTAAGGCAAATTAAGTGGCCTCTCGGGCCTTATTTCTTCAACAGGGGAAAAAGCCAATGCTTCCCTACAAAAATGACTGAGGGTAGAATGGAATGATATACTACATACGAAGCAATAAGTTTTGAATTTGACACATTGTAGAAACTCAATAAATGTAAATTTCCTTTATCTCTTCTTTCTCCTTTCATGCTACCAGAGTTGCCTGTCCAAAATTTAATTTAAAAGCATGGTATTCTCTATGCTAAAGTGCTCTTTTTGAAAGTTTCCAACATTAGTATGCATTATAAAATACTGGTGACTTTCTCTATTCTTTAAAAAGTTACTGCAATTCAAACAGGTTTCTCACTAGCTATCATGAAGATTTTGACAGGACATTTGTTTATTACTACTGTTCAGAAAGCACAGTGATTGGTCTAATGGGACAGATAACTTGGTCCCACTAGTGTGGAAAATTATATAGACAATTAATTGCTTTTCATCATGATACTGATAATGATGACAACAGTAATGAAACATCACTTCCTAAACATTAATCACTTTAGTTTGCTTAAGTGGGAAGTACAATTATGGCTTGAGAATGTTCAGATTATTACCCATTTCATTACCTCTGTTTACACTAAATAAATGAATAGAAGAAGAGATCTCAGTGAGATGAACAAATACAAGGTCCTCTTCTTACATCTTCCCACAGCAACAATACTTTGGCAGCTACCTGTGGGCAAAAGTGTCTTTGTGGGAGCTCTAGGATCCAAACAGGAAGTTGCAAGTCTGAGGAGGCTCATTTTGAAACAGCAGGGTCCTGAGGCCAGCTTACTGAACAGTCCTGGCACAGACCAAAACTAGCCCATCCTCCTGCACATTTTGTGACTGTCCAGTTTGTTCATGCCCTATCACCAGCATCATCCACAAAAGGACCTGCAAAGAGCCTGGAAGAAATAGAAAGAGACTGAAAGAGAAAACTGCTGGCCAAGAACACTATAGTCCGCAAAGCTGTCCTTTACAAGTGAAAGAGACATAAAAACTTTCCCACACAAGCAAAAGCTAAGGGAGTTCATCACCACCAGAAAACTGCCTTATAAGAAATACTAAAGAAATACTCAGGTTGAAACAAAGATACCAAGCAACAACAGGAAAACATATGAAAACACAAAACTCACTAATAAACATAATTAAGTAGTAAATTTCAAAAAGCCTAACATGACAATCATGGCACATAACTTGTTTTTAACATTAGCATAAAGAATAAAAGTATTAAAATAATAACTAAAATTATTTATGGGTACACTATATAAAAAGATACAAAATGTGATATCAATAACCTAAACAATGGAGAAGAGTGAGCAAAATTATACAGTTTTTGTATTCAAGTTGTTAGACTGCTATCAAATGTTTTATGTAAGCTTCACAAAGAAAAAAGCCCAATATATCCACAAAAGATAAGAAAAAAGAATCAGACATAACATGAAAAAACTGGCAAATCACAAAGGAAAATAGCAAGAGAAGAAAAATGGAACAAAGAAATTACAAAATAAACAGGAAACAATAAAATTAAAATGTATTCATCAGAATACAGAAAATAAAGTACAGAAAATACAGTATCAGAAAATATACTGAGTGTATGTAAACTAAATTCTCCAGTAAAAAGATGGCTAGATGGAATTTTTTTTTTAAATGAAGATACAACATTTTGCCTAGAGGGGACTTACTTTAAGAATATACATAGGATAGCTGGGGATTTAGCTTAGCAGCATAAGCGCCTACCTAGCAAGGTCAAGCTTGCAAGACCGTGAGTTCGATCCCCAGTACCAAAGAATACACATAGGATAAACGTGAAGGAATTAACTCAGTTAACTGAATGAGTAAAAAAACTGTAAGAGCATCTCAATAGACATACAAAAAGCATTTGACAAAATTCAACATCTAATGATTAGAAAACAAAAACTAGTTCTTGGGACAAAACAGCTAACATTCAGAGGATTGGAACAATTTTGCATGTTAGTGTCTGGTGATCTGAGGAACTCTTAAAGATCATTATGTAAAATAACAATCCTAGTTATGTTCCTACCATCTTGTTTTGAAGACCTATATCATCACTGTTTTGGGCTCTTTGCTATTGTTACTTATTTGTCTTTTTTGTTTCTTCTTTTTCTAGTAATTTATTTTTGTTTGGTTTGTTTTTCCCTCTAATACAGAAAGGATAGGTATACTTGTAGAGGCTTATACATGTGTAGAACTTCCCCTAAAGAGTTTATGAGAATAGATTATATTATGCATGAGGAAATGAACAGCTACTTTGAAGAAAAAGAAACATGATATCCATTGCGGATACCGTATTGTCATGCTGTGAAATCCAGTAATGCTATTATTCTTTGTTCAGAGAGATTTTAATTTGTTTTGTATTGTTTAATTTCAACATACGTGAAGGTATGGACATCTAACTTGAATGAGAACAAGAGACATTATGGTGGCCATTGTTGATTTTCCTATTGTCTGGTTTTGAAGGCCTATAATGCCTTCATCACTCTGTTCTGATCAGTTAATACTATTTTGTTTTGTATGAATTCATTGTGTGTGAAGATATGGACAACTATTTGGAAGAAAACAAAAGACATGATGGTAGCCATGGAAAATATCCTGTTATCTTGCTTTGAAATCTGTGTCACTTACATTGTTTTCTTCTGATCTATTTGTTCTGTTTTGTTATGTTTAGTTTTACCCTCTTTAAAATAAAAAAAAGAAAAAAGAAAACAAAAACTGTTCACAAATTAGGTATAGAAGGAATATATCTGAACATAATAAAGACCATATATGACAAGTCCATAGCTAACATCACAATGAATGACATTTTGAAAGTTTTCCTGTAAAATAAAGAACAAGAAAAGAATTCTTTTATCTGTTTTATTCAATATAGTACTGGCAGTCCCAGCCAGAGCAGTAAGGCAAGCAAATGAAATAAAAGGTGTGAAAGCCATAAAAATTAAATAATCTCTATTTACAGATGATGGCTTTATATGTCAAAACCTCAAATATTTAATTAAAAAACTGATTAAAATAAATGAATTCAGGCCAGAGATTTAGCTCAACAGAATAAGCACCTGACTGGCAAGCGCAAAGTCATGAGTTTGATCCCCAGTACCCAAAAAAAAAAAGAAAAAAAGCGAAATAGTGATTTTTTTTCAAAAAAGCAGCAAGTCTTGAACCTTTGCAGCCTCAAATCTGCAAAAATGAAAGACTTTGCTTTGAGGCAAAAGCTGCAAAGCACAGTGTTCCAGAATGGTGGCAGCCACACCATGTTCCAGAATGGCAGTGTCATTAAAAAAAAAAAAATTGTTTCCCAGAATTGGATTCAGAGTGCCCAGCAATCTAGGCACTTGACTCCTAGAGCCAAGAAAGAGGAAAGCCTGGCTTGTTCCAGCTGGCAGCAGACCTTGGCATCATCCACCTGGTGCTGATTTTAGGTGCATACAGAATACAAGAGTTCAGGATTTAAAAGGCTTCCACCCTGATTTCAGAAGGCCTGGGAGGCCAGGCAGTGTGCCCCTGAGAGGGTGATGTTGTGAAGCTGTGAGGGTGAAGCCAAAGGTGCAGTGGAGTCTCCAGAAATTTGGAAAAACCAGGAATGTGGACCATCTAAGGAAAGCTGCAAAGAGAGAACAAAGCAGGCCTAAGACAGATGCCATGGAAGCTACAACCACCAGAAGTGCGATAAGGGTGGGACCACACAAGGCTTTTGGAGCTCACAATTTACCACAGATTGCTTCAGATGCTGGATGTGCAACTAACATTTGTCCTGCTGGATTTTGGACTTGCTTTTTTTCCAATGCTTTGTATCTCCCTGTTTGTACCTTTTGGAATGGGAATGTTTATCTTATGCCATTGCATGTTGGAAATGTTTAACTTTGTTTTCATTGGTACAGGGGCTTGCGGCTAAGAGTTTGTCTTTCATCTTGAGGAGACTTGGACCTGGACTTTTTAGCAATGCTGAAACTGTTAGAACTTTGGCAAGCTTTTCAGATGGACTACATGCCTTTTGCATAAAGGATTATACATGAGTCTTTGGGGGCCAGGGGTGGAATGCTATGGTTCTAATGTAATATAATGTTAATAGACTTAATACTGGTTCTGACTGTTAAACCTGTGTTATAATATTCAAATTGTGAAATGATAAAAATAAGTGTGTCTTTGTATCTGGAGACCACTTTAAAGAACTGTGTCTGCTTGCCAAGTGGATGATATATTGTGTTATGGCTGACATATTGTGTCACCTTCAGAAGTTTAGAAGTTTAAGTAAGAGACTCATCAGGGAGCCAGGATCCTTACTTGTTAAATATCCTAGACCTGTGCAAGAGGAGGGCAAGGAGATTTTGTGTGTTACACCCTCCCTGGAGAGGGGATGGCCTGTGTACAATATAAGGGAGGAAAAGAGGCTTGCTGTTCTCCAACTTTTTGTCCTGGCTGCTTTTGCTGACTGCTGCCTTGAAATGTTGCCCCAGTGCCATGCCACTCTGCCTTGGAGTCAGCTGATTATGGACTGAAACCTCCACAAACAGTGAGCTAATAAACCTTGCCTTCCTTCACTTTAGGTAGTAGGTATTTTGTCCTAACAAAGAAAGAAAAATAACCAAGATATTGACTGAAGAAGGAAAAGATCTGTAAATGATTGTAATGTTTGACCTGGGTTGAAAACTACCAATATATCTCTGGTCATTTTTAGTATTTCTTTAAGATACAATTCACATACCACACAATTATTCATTTAAATTGTACACTTGAAAGGATTCTGGCATGTTCATAGAAATGGAAAACCATTGCCATAATCTAATTTTAGAATATTTCTACACTCATTTGTAGAAATTTCCCTACCCACCCCGGTTCCTAGGCACAGGCAGCCATTTCTTTGCTTTCTGCCTCTGAGACTGACTATTCTAGGTAACTCATATAAGTGGAATCACATAATATTTGTCTAGCTGTGTCTGGCTCATTTCACTTAACATGATGTTTTCCAGGTTTATCCATGTTACAGGAGGTATTAGAACTTCATTCTCTTTTATACCTGAGTAATATATCATTAAATAAATATACAGATTTTATTTATCCATCAATAGATGGATATTTGACATTTTTCTATATTTGACTATTATGAATATTCCTGCTGTTTAAAAGCATTTTCAAAGTGCCTGCTTTTCTAAGTACCATAGATACATGTGCAATAGTTTAAAAACATTTCTCAGGAGGTCAGTGGTCACACTCTTGTAACCACATTGCTGTCCCACTGTGGAGAGTAAAACTGACAGTTCTTAATTGAGCATAAATGCTTGATTGCATGAATATCTGGTTGTTTTGTTCAGCCTGTAGTGCTTAACACCCATGTCAGTGAACCCCTTCATTCCTTTTTGAACACAGATAGGCTTCACCTAGTCCATTTGTTATTTATTAGAGCAGTATTTTCCCATACAACACCTTGCACAGAACATTTTCACAGTTTCAGGTCTTCCAAATTATTCACTTCAACAACAGCAGCAGCAGCACCATCACCTCTAACATTTCCCACATTGCCTATCAAAACTATATAACAACTCCTCATGTTTTTTACTCCTTCTCTTTTTTCTGTTTCCCCAAGCAAATCACATATGAAGGCCCTACCAGAAAAGCTACAGTAGTACCATGTTTGAGCACTTTCTGATTTTCAAGTGCTATGCTAAATAGATTATTACCTAGATTGTTTCATTGTATACTCATGACCATCCTGCAAGATAAATATTATTGTCCTTATTTTACAGATGGTAAAACTGAAATCTGGGGCACACACATAACATATCCAAGTACACTCATAGTTAAATTATAGATATTAGGATTTTCACCCTGATTGATCTGATCTTCCTCCTCTGCCACCTCCCTCCTTTTACATAATCTTAAAATTATTCTACAATTGTGCTAAGATTGTGCCAGAAGCCATGGCAAGCCTGTAGGGTACAAAATGGGACAGAGCAAAACTATCCCTGCTTTCATAGGTTTGCCATCTGAAAGCAGAGGCAGTTATAATCGCAGTGTTATACAATCACAAACCCTGAAGAGTATCATGAAGGAAAGTGGCACATACAGCAAGTACAGCAGCTCCCTGAGGAGATAACGTTTGAATCCTGTGAAAAGCTCAGTCCTGTAGTCCTCCATGAAGGATTTCTACAAGTCAGGCACTTTGTGGAGGGAGTGATTTTCTAGGAAGAGGCTTACCTGGCTGAGCTGTGCCTCAGCAATAAACACCACGCAGCTGAGCACCTGATTCGCCATCCTGCCTCCTCAGCCTTTCTTTCCCTAGTTCCTGCCTCTGGAATGTCTGCTGCATTTGTCCTTATTTTGCTCCATGCAACACGCTTGGCTATTTCTTCAGCTCACCAGAGCACATCAGCACCATCTTCTCAACGATCCACAGCACAGAGAACATTCCCACTGAAACCAATGCCCACTGAGAAAGGTGAATATGGCTCAGATGATTAAGTAACATGTTACACTCTATTTGGCAGGTTTTATTATCAAAGCTTTAGAGAATATTATCTCTGGGTTGGGGATGGCAGGGAAAAGCCTGCTTTTATGCAGGCACCAAAACTGCTGCAATAATAAAGCCGCTCTGGACTGAACAGGAAACAGGCAGCCTTAGTCCCACGAGCTTTGGTTTTGCTGCCATCTGCTGCTCTGTTCTGGGCAATGTCTTGCAACTCACCAAGGCCTTGCTCTAGAACCAAGAAAAGAGAAAAAGACAGCATGATTCAATTCAGACAGCTATTTTAAATAAGGCAGTATCAGTCTTGGGCTGAGCGAGCTGTCCCCTCTGGAAAGTGATTGGGCATCAGGCTCTGACATCTGCTGTTTTGGAGAAGCCAGATTTCCTCATCCACAGGTAAGGAGAATGTACTAATTGAATGACAAAAACAGATATGGAATGTAATATTTCACTGCTGATCTATTTACTGCCCTCTTCTGCAATCCATGCATCCACTCTACCCTTCAAATCAGATCCACTCCTATCCTGGCTTGGTCCTGACCTGGTTCACCTGCAGCCTGTCTCTATCCGTCTCTGTTCTAGCCATACTATAAATTTTACAGTTGGATCCATTTACTTTCTCTTGCCCTCCTGCCATGGCCCACGATGTTCCTAATGCCCGAAATATGCTATAAGATATTCCAATCCTCTTCTGCTCTCTTACCAAATCCAGAACTCAGTTTAAAGTTATGTTCCCTAGAAATTCCAGCCTTTTTCATCTATCACACACTTCCCTCTCACTCTAAGACTCATCACTCATATTAGAGAAAGAACAGACACAGAGATCAATAGAACAGAATACAGAGTCCAGAAATAAACACGCAAAAGGAGAAATGTGGTCAATTGATTTAATGAAGAGAAAATAATATTTTTCAGTCAGTGGTGCTGGAGCAAGTGGACATCAATATCCAAAAATAAAAAAGCTTCAGTGTATACCTTCTACCATTTTTTAACTTTTGTTAATTTCCTAATTTACTTTATTTATTTATTTATTTATTTATTTATTGGGTACCAGGGATTGAACTCATGACCTTGCACTTATCAGGCAAGCACTTGAGCTACTGAGCTCAATGTTGGGCCCCTTATACCATTTATAAAAGTTAATTCAAAATGGATAAGAGATCTAAGTATGAAGTCCTAAAGCTCTAGAACTTCTAGAAGAAAACACAGGAGAAAAATCTCTGTACCCTTGGGTTAAACAAGTCCTTAGATATGACACCAAAAGCACAATTAATAAAAGACAAAATGGTAATTTGGATTTCATCAAAATTCAAAACTTTAGGGCCAAGGATTTAGGTCAGTGGCATAAGCGCCTACATGGTAAGTGCAAGGTCATAAGTTTGATCCCTGGTACCAGAAAAAAAGCAAAATATTTTCTCTGAGAAAGACACAAGCAAAAAAAAAAAAAATAGACAGAAGCAGAGGACAAAAGATAAGCATTAGACTGAGAGAAAATAAGTGTGAATGGAATATTTGACAAATAATTTGTATTCTGAACATAAGAAATAACTTTCAAAGTACAGTGATCAAGCCAACCCAACTTTTAATAAGGGTAAAAATTTAAGTAGATAGTTTACCAAGAAGATACATAAGTGACACAAAAACCTAGGAAATGCTTCAGTCACTAAGGAAATACAAAGTAAAACCACCTTGAGATATCATTAAACAATTATTAGAATGACTGAATTAAAAGAAAAAAACTGGGGCTAGGAATATAGCTCAGCTGCACAAGCACCTGTCTGGCAAGCATGAAGTTGTGAGTTCGATACTCTGTACCAAAAAGAAAAACATGAAACTAACAGAATCAAGGAGCTAGCAAGGAGTCAGAGCAACTGGACATCTAATACATTAATGCTGGGAATGCAAATGGGCATAACCACTCTAAAAGAGTTTGTTTCTATCTTAGTTTTATTTTATCTTCATCTTAACTTCTTACAAAGTTACATATACACTTACCATACAACCCAATAATACCACTCTAGAACATTACCCAAATCAATTGAAAACCTATGTTCACACAAAATCCAATATATGAATGTTTATTATAGCTTTCTGCATAACCACCAAAAACTAGAAACCAGCAGCAACCCTCTCCACTCAAAGGAACAGAACCCAGAAATAAAAGGGAGCAAATAATGCATGCACACAATGACATGGATGACTCTCAGATACATTATGACAACTAACAGAAGCCAAGCTATATGGATCCATTTTTATAACATTCTTGAAAAGACAAAGTGAGGTGTTAGAGACTGAGCCAGTGGTTGTCAGGTACTGAAGAAGAGGGCAAACTTGACCACAAAGAGGTAGAAGAAGAGAATTATTTTGAGAGTGCAATGGACTTTGTGAATTTGCCAAAACTTGGAGAACTGTATACCAAAAAGAGTAGATCTTGCTGTATGTCCATCTAAAAATAAAAGAACTGATTATATTCAGGGCAGTCACATGCACAAACTGCACCTGTGCTTCTACAAGCTGCTAAAGGGCTCCCTTTCTGGTGACCAAAGTAGTTCCTTACCTACATGAGAGGACAGAGGGTGGTTTCCAACCCCATTTCTTCCCTTAGGTCTAATTTAAAGCTCAGGTTGTTCAGTCTTTCCCAGTTACCTTGGCCTGCATTCTAATCAGCTATTTGTTCATCTGTCTCTCCACTACTCCTGAGGGGTTTTCCTAATCCAACTAGCTCTAGCTAGTTGCTCAGTGACTGCATAATAAATATTTGTTGACCAGATGAATGAGTGAATGAAAGGCCCTCACATCCTGGAACCCAACTCTGATCAGCCCACTCAGAGTGAGACTTCCTTCATATGAAAGGACTATCATAACTCTATTCCATCTAATGTAAGTGGCAATGACTTTATGGACACAGACATAGATAAGCAAATTTCTTCCCTGCTAGATTATAAGCACTTTCATGAAGGAAAATAAATATACACAAATCTGTATTCCCCACAGAGTCGATTCATGTCAGATGCATAGAAGGAGCTTAACAAATGTCAGATGACAAGTTAGAGAAATATAGTTTTTTTTCTCTAAAGTGTATGAAAAGAAAAAAATCAAGCTCTAAAGCAGAAGAAAGCATTCATATAAAACCACTTACATAATCAAATAAATTTAATGATTAGCAAGGTTTTAATAATTTTTCTTTGCTAACATAGGGATGTGTTTCTACCAAAGAACAAAAAGATAAATGAATGTTAAGGAGGAAAATGCAGTACTAATAAAGGTGGATGTTCAAATGTTTTCCTGTATGTCTCCATATATAAGGTTTCTCTACTTCTGAACATTCTTAAATCGCCAGAGAGAATCATGGGCCATGAAAGCAGGCCATTCAGTGGAGTCAGAGTTCAGCTTCTAATTTGCTTTTTAAAATATCCACCTCAGCCCTGCCACCGGAACTCAGCGCAAGCCCGCCTCAGGGGTAAGTTCCCCAGAACCTCCACCAAGGCCCCGCCCTGCCACCTGAACTCAGCCCAAGCCCGCCTCAGGGCAGGGCTCCCCAGAACCTCCCCCATGGCATGCCCTGCCACCAGGAACATCGAGGAGGCCTGCCCAAGACTGAAAACTGCCCTGGACTGCTACAGATGGGCCCGCCCTCCCACCTGGAACATCAGAAGATCTCAGGGGGATCCAGGTAGTGTGAGAAAATTTGGAACTTTGCTCCCAGGTGGCAAACTTTGGACTACACCAGATTGACTGTATCAATGTGGTGAGTATTACCCAAAAAGAGAGATGTACAGGGGATAAATAGTAGTAAAATCCCCTCCAACTAACTGTAAGACTTTGGTGTGTCTGAAAAGAGTGTGTATGATCCCCTCCTACACATAGAAAACACCAGGCAGAGTGAAAATGACAAAACAAAAAAGCAAAATGCAGTCTCAAACATATAGTTTACCAGAAGCAAGTATAGGAGACATTGAAATAGAGGACCCCAAAAGTAACACACTGGGAATCTCTGAAAAGATAGCAAGTGAAAAAAAAAAATGCATCAGGATATAGAGGAAATCAAATTAGAAGTAGTCTCCCGTGTAAAGATAGAAATAACTTTAGTAAAGGAGTTGTTGAATACAGCTAAAGAAGAACTAGAGAAAAAAGTACATGAGCATGGGAAACTGATTGAAACTTTGAATGAACAATATAGAAAACAAGCAGAATTCATAAAACAAACTCAAAGAGACATCCAAGAAACAAAAAATTCTATTGAAAGCGTGCAAAACTGCCTAAAGGAAGCTGAGGATAGGATTTCAGACCTTGAGGACAGGATCACAGTTAGGATCAGGAAAGGACAGAACTTTTAAAAATAACAAAGCAGCATGAAATGACAATCCAGAAGCTTCATGATGATGCCAAGAGCAACAATATAAGAAAAATAGGCATTAGCGAAGATACAGGAGTCCAGGCAAATGACATACATTAAGTATTTACAGAAATAATAGCAGAAATTTTTCCAAACATTGTGAAAGAATCTGATATGCAGATAAGTGAGGCATATAGAACCAGTCACAATTAACATAAATCCACAGCCAGACACGTAATAATTAAGATCTCAGACATACAGCATAAAAACAGAATAATAAAAGCTGTTAGAGAAAAGACACAACTCACCTATCAAGGAAAGCCTGTTAGAAGCACAGCAGACTTTTCATCACAAACCCTCAAGTCAAGAAGAGCTTAGAGTGAGGCATTTCAAGCCCTGAAAGAAAATAACCTTCAACCCAGACTGATGTACCTGGCAAAACTTTCATTCAAATTTAATGGAGAAACAAGATACTTCCATGACAAAGAACAACTGAAGAGATTCATGTCTACCAAACCAACCCTAGAAAGAATACTGAAAGACATACTAGACAGAGATGAAAATGACCACAATCCCCAAAACAACAACAGAAAGAAAGGTCCAGGTAGGATACGCAATTAAATAAGAAGAAAGCAGAAAGAAACAACTGGAACAAAATATGGCAAAGTCAAGCCAGTACATATCAGTGATATCCATAAATATAAATGGCCTCAATTCACCTATAAAAAGAAATAGATTGACAGAATGGATCAAGAAACAGGACCCCACAATATGTTGTATACAACAAACACATCTGACCCAAAAGGAAACTCATAGATTAAAAGTCAAAGGATGGAAAACAGTATTCCATGCAACAGGAACACAGAAAAAAGCAGGGGTAGCTATTCTATTTGCAGACAATGTGAACTTCAAACCTAAAATGATTAAAAGAGATAGAGAAGGTCACTACATACTTGTTAGTGGTAAAATTCAAGAGGAAGAACTAACAATTATAAATATATATGTGCCAAATACAGGAGCATCCAACTATATAAGGCAGATACTAATGGACATGAAAAACCAAATACACAAGAACACAATTATAACAGGAGATCTTAACAGTCCATGGTCACAAAGAGATAAATCAACTAGACAAAAAGTCAGCAAAGAAGAGTAGAGGCAACTACTCTGAAGATGACAGGACTCAATAGGATACCCATTCTGGTTTGATTGTTAACTGCCTTTGAAGTCCTATAATGTCTCCAATGTTTAGATTTTATTAATAGTGTAAAGCAATGCTAAGTTTATATTATATTTGATGATATAGACAATTTTATTGAAAATAACAAGAGACATCATAGTGACTACTGTAGATCACCTAGTGTTGTGTTTTTGTATGTTCT